>OY744519.1:94919395-95036895 GCA_963556195.1 Sepiola atlantica
TATGTTATTGGGATGGTTATTTGTAAAGTTTGAGGAGGCAATAATTACAGATGAACAAATTAACAAATTATAGAATTTAAAATGTTTATGATGCTAGAAAGGGGGTTGTTGGCTGGGAGGAGGGGTGTCAGAGGGAGTAATGAAATTAATGTATCTAAATTTTCGTTTGTGCCTGCAATTAGAGATGAGCTCATTTTTAGAGTTAATATCATTTAAGCTTTTAGCTGCTGTAGCTATCATAAATGTTTCTACTGTATATAGTTGGCAGAAAGTGGATCCTGGAGTGTAGGAATTATACCTTTTTAATATAGTCCAATGTAGGGAGTAGGGAGTGTTTTTTATGTTAACGTTTTTTATTAGATTGGATTTCAGCAATCAAATATTTGCCATTTGCGCTAAATATAGTCGCATATCTGTCGCGGACTAACATGTACAAGAGAAAACAATAGCACGTCAAAATATCTCATTATAATAAATACTGTGACGCCTGATCTTGTTTTTTCTGATGGCGTGTACTTTTAGATCAGTGGTAAAGAATGCAGGTCAATTTTATATTCGGCATTGGGCCCAGAGTCCGACATAAATATGCCCAAATTCGTACAGAATCAGCTGAAGAAAGTCGGGGATTACAGCGGGCAAAACAGTCAGAATAATCAAAATAATTATAAATACCAATCGAAACTGAATTTCGCCACGATGAAACCTGGTATTCCCAAGAATATTAACCAATCTAATTACGAATGTATGAACGGTGCTTTAATTATAAAATCCGATGAGAATAAGCGCTTCAAAATGATATTGCCGTAACTACGAAACTAATGAGTGAAGTAATATAACAACGCAGAAGCTGTGAGGACTTATATCTGTATATATATAAGACTGTTTACACGTCTGATAGAAGTCATCATCATATTTTCATTGTAATAATACCGAAAGAAAACTGCATTCCTGATAATAATAACACTTATACACTAAAAAGAAATAAAAAATGGTTTGCCTGCAATACTGCCTCCTTTTCATGAAGCAATCTGGTTTAAGCCATCTTGAACTATGCCATTTTATTTATGTTTTTCTTGTTCGTTGGATTAAGGCTTAATGGTCTGTTATGATCTAATGCACATTCACATATGTATTTTTAGTTTTGTATTCACAAAATGAAGAAAACTACAAACAATTCATCAATTAAAATCATTTATTGAGGAATAATTTTGAAAATAAGTACTGACATTTTGGAAAAAATGAGGCAATAATTTGAAAGTTTTTTTATAGAAATCTGTGCCAAGTGGAAGATATTCGGTTTAATGATGAACTTTAAAAGATCCTGCATATATATATATATATATATATATATATATATATATATATATATATATATATATACGCAAACACACACACACATATATATATATATATATATATATATACATGATCGTTATTATTATCATCATTATTTTAATTATTATTATTAGTAGTAGTAGTAGTAGTAGTAGTAGTAGTAGTAGTAGTAGTAGTAGTAGTAGTATGTGTACGACATAGGAGTGCTCACACAGGTCATAATCAGAATGTTATCACTGATAATAACTGGTGGTGTTCCCTGTAGTCTGTGTGACAACAAGATTCCCCAGATGTACAGTTACATCAACCACTTTCGATAAAGTTTTAAAATTACTGCGTTATCGCCCCAGTCACTTGCCATTGATTTCTCACTGGAACTAATCATTGGTCTTCACTGAGATGTGTGGGGAAATAAGCCTCCCCAAGGTTCCAGCACATATTTCGCACATATCCTGTGGAGATCTGATTAGTGCTTTCTCGCCTCGATCTTTCAATCTTCTTTGACTTTTCACGACTATTTTGTGTGGTATCAACCGAAGCGCATACCTCTTTTCAAGTGGGGACATATATTTCTTACAGTTTTAGTTCTATTGGGTACATGTTGTGTTTCCATAATTTTCTGTTACTTCTGTTGTAGTTTCCATGTGTCTTGTTAGTGCTTGTATTATTATTATAATTATAATTATAATTATAATTATTATTATTATTATTATTATTATTATTATTATTATTATTATAATAACTATGTACTCACTAGGATTTCCAGTGGTCTCCACCTCTCTCGATAACTACTGCAAATGAATTTGCAGTATCACAGCAGACGCTTTCCATCGAGTTCTCCTTGGTAACGTCCATTGGCCTTCTCTGAGATTTGGATAGAATTAAGCCACCCCAATGTCCCAGTGCTCTCCGTAATCTTCCAGTTAAGATATCTTACCGTTAAGATATCTGCGGTCGATTGTGCTTGTCTTAATCCGTACTTATGAGCAAAAAGAAGTTCAGCATTAACTAGGTGCCAGACTATCGCTAGATTGATTACTGATTCAAAGATTTTAGTAAAGATCGGGAGTAGACTGACTGGGCGGTAGTTTAAAATAGCAGTTCTATCTCCATAATTCTTGAAGACTGGTACCATAGAGTCAATTTTCGAACTATTAGGTAAAGCAAGATTCAGCAAGGCATCTGTTGTATAGATTGGAGAAGACAGGGTCCAGCTCAGCAGAGCATTTCGTTATTACTATTACTGGTATAAGATCAGGCCCAGAGGCTTTGGAGTAGTCAAGGTTTTTTCATGATGTTTCTGACTTTAGATGGGGTGATGACCAGGTTCTCAAGTGTGGCTTCAGTCCGCAATGTGAATTTAGGGAGGAGGTGGTTGCTGAGTCCAAAGTGGTGTTTGAGGCGAAATGATTGCCAAGTAGTTCAGCCTTATCAGTAGCCGTGCAAACAACATCGTTGTGATTTGATAGCGGGGGAATTATCGATTGTCCATTGTTCGTCACACGATTGTAGATTTTCCAGAAATCACGAGTACCTAGTTTCTGTGACGGAATCCGTTTTTGTTATCTCTGTATACCTTCTCTTTGATTCATCTATCACCACTTTGTAATCATTTCTTGCCTCTATAAATGTATGTTTGATTCGCAGTTAACTTATGGCGGCCGAATTCACGGAATGCTTTCTGCCTCTCAGCAATAGCAGCTGCACATTCTGAGGTGATCCATTGATTAGAGTGGGGTGTGCTGAAGAATTTTTGCGTGGAGACATCAGCTTGCTCATAGTTTCTCGTCGTTTTGGGCAACGGCTCATCAGCTTTAGCGAGTTTTTAAGGTGATAAGTATCATTACTACAACTTAATCAGAATTTCCGCGCAGGCTATGGGGATTCGCCACACAAGCCTCGGGTAGTGATGTCAGGAACAGGTCAAAAAGTGGGGCTTGCTGGTTTTCACGATCAGGAAGGCGGGTCGGAAAAGTGACAGTCTGTGAGAGGTCGTGAGTAAAGAAGAAATTAAACGTACAGTTCCCAGCTGCATCTGTAACGCTGGATAAGCCCAACCAGTCACGGTGGTGTTCATTAAAGTCCACAAATACATGTGTGTGAGCATTCAAGTCGAGTGAGAGTGCATTATCTAAGCTTTCAAAGACGGAGTCAAGCAGGGTACAGTCCTGGGTCGAAAGAGAACGGTATAATAAATATAAGGAACTCACTCTTTTATGTAAGGATGATCTAACCGATGTTCTCTAGCCAATGGGAGGGTTTTCCGAACATAAACTCCTAGCCTGTGCATATGTTTGTCAGAATCCTTGCGGTAGAGTGGAAGGTAATCAGTCATGTAAAAGTGGCGATAGGAGCTTGACGATTGAAGGTTCGTTTGACATAGTGCAAGGATATCCGGGGAGTTTGTCAGGAGAACAGTTTCTACGTCGTTAATCTTGGTTCTAAGTCCTCGGATATTTGTGAATGCAAGCCTCAAGGGTGAAAGCGAAGATGTATTTTGTTGGGTGTCTGGTTTAGGTTTGTTTTTCATCTATTTTGTAAATTTATGTTTGTTTCGTGTGGTATCAGCCCTGCCTGGGATACAAAATTTTTTTTCGGGAGGGAGGGGGGTAGTTTATGAAATCTTTTGCAGTTTCTGCTCGTTGAGTTCTTGTGATTTTGCTGTCTTCCTATTGCACCTTGCATGTGATTGGTTAGTCTTCATAGCTTATTGTGAAAAGTGTCCGCATTCAAAGAGTTTCCTTAAGATGTCAGCTGTTTTTATCATTGCCGTCCGTTGTATGCTTCCCTGTGATTCCATTTCTCCCAGTCTTTTTCCTAGGTTCTTCGGAACTGTTCCTAGTGCTCCTACGATTATTGGTATTATATTTAATGTCTTCACACACCATATCCCTTTCAATTCTCTGGCAATATCTGTGTATTTGCTTCGTTTTTCTGTCTCCTTGGTCTTCATTCTGTAGTCAACTGGGACGAACAAATCTACGATTTAGCAAGATTTTTATTTTTGTTTACTATTATGACTCTCGGTCTCCTTGCTTGTATAGATTTATCTGTTTGTACCTACATATTTCAGAGGATTTTGTGTTTTTCGTTTTCGACTACTGTATCTGGTGTATGTTGGTACCATGTGTAGCTCCCGGTGCACTGCTTTCCCCACGCATTTAAGCCTATTTTTGTATTCTTTTTAAGCCAGTTCTGGTCATTCACTTATTATGATATTTACAGTTTTGTTTCTTTGTCCACACACTCTACATTTATTGTTTTCCTGGGCTGTATCTATTTAATGTAATCTATTTTATGTAGTTGTAATCTATTAAATGTAGTTGGTCCTAATCGCATTGTTTTGTGCAGCTGTCATTAGGGATTCTCTTTCTCTGTTTAGGTGTCCTTTTCTCAACCATGCCTGACTATATTTGTGCGTCTCTTCTCTGGTCATTCTTATGAAACGCCAATGTAGTTGTGTTACCTCCCTTTTTCTTTTCTTGTCTGTGTGTGTCCAGTTTCGGTACTTCTTGCGTTGTCTGTTGAGAGAGTGTCTCTTGCTGCGGTGATCAGACTTTCTGTTTTCTGGTGCATGTATTTATCTAGCTCTTTTATAGTGTCGTGAAGACATTCTATTATACAGTGTTATTTTCCCTTCGTTTTTCTTCCCGTATAGTATGTATGTATCGTCTTTTGGATGGAGTGCGTTATGCATGGCCATCAATTGTCTAGTCCTCTGGTCAAAGTGTTTTAGTTCTTCTTTATTCCAGCTTATGAATGGCCCAGAGTATTTTATTTGTGATACTTCTCACGTATTTATGTCTTTGATTAGGTTTCTGCTATATAATTTTGTTTCTAAGAGCTTTCTTGTTTTTCCTAGTTATTATTTGCAATCTTTTTCTTCATTTCTATTGATTTGATTGTGTCTGCTTCTAAAACTCCCAAATATTTTTCACAGTTTTGTTCGCCCTTATCTGCTCTAGGTTAGGTAGGTCGATGCCCTCAGACGTCTCGATCTTTTTAATCTCTAGCCATGCACACTTTTACATTACGAATCCCTATTTAATTTACATAGCCGTATTTATTTGATTTTCCAGTTTGTTTTTGCTTTTTGCATATAGCTTCAGGTCGTCCATGTACGAGATTGTGTATTTTTCTGTTCTCTGCCCGTAAACTTGTACCCGTCATCTCATATCCTGAGTATGTAGTTGAGTGGCATCATGGCTATGGTTACTAGAAGTAGTGATAGGGAGTTTCCTTGAACAATGTATCTCTGTATTTTGATCTCCGTCAAGTGTTGCCTTCCAGCTGTCAGTTCTAGTCTCTATGTTTCCATTGCTTTCTTGACGAGATTGATAATACTGTCGGGTATTCATGCTTGAGGAATTCTGTCGTACGCTATCTTGTAGTCAATCAATGCCATAGCTATGTTCATTTTCGTGCTTTTAACTTCCATGAGGATCGTTTGATCTGTGTATAACAGATCATGCGTCCCTTTTTTCATCTTCTTGCATCCTTTTTGTCCCTCGGAGAGTAGCCCACGGCTGCTCTGGGAATGATAAATTTGCTCTCTCAGTTGTGTCATTAGCAGTTCCCACATTGTTGGTAAACAGGCTATTGGTCTGTAATTAGTTAGGGTCGTTTTTTTCTTGGCGTCTTTTGTATAAGCGTTATCCTGTCTTATATCATTCACTCTAGAACGTCTGTTTTATGTATACATCCTCTCAGTTTCTGCACCAGCATTTCATGTAGGGTTGTGAATTCTTTGAACTAGTACGCATGTAATCTATCGTGATCTGATGATTTTCAGTTTGCCATCTTCTTTAGTGGTGTCTAGATTGTTTCTTAAGTAATTTCTGTTTCTGTTACTTCTTCAATTTTGTGTAGTATATATTTGATGTCTTTCAGTCATTCAGCATTTGTAATGTTATCTTCAGCATTTTCCCATATTTTTTTCAGAAGTTTTTTTTTTCTGTCGGGTCTTGTTGTGATGTTGTTGTTTCTTTCTCCGTTTACGTTTTTGTAAAACTGGCTTTCATTTTTTGAAAGGATTTGTATCTGTATCGTCCTAATCTTCCTTCTACTGCTGCCGTATTTTGTTTTAATTGTTCATGTTTCTTATTTAGTTGTTTCCTTGCGATTCAAATTTCTGCACGTCCATCATTTATTTTATTACTTCATCTTGTTTACTGTTTAAGCTTCCATTTTATGTTTGGTGATCTGGGTTTCCAGTCTGATCTGCCATCCAAATTTCTTATATCCATTCTTTTGGCCAGTCTTTTTTTCTCTTTTCGGTTTCATACTTATTTGTTTTGCTCCCGCATATATTAAGTTGTTTAGGTCTGTGATAGTGTATGTTAGGATGTACGCGAGTACTCCGTTTACTTTCTCTGTTTCAACTTTTAACTTTTTCCAATCTTCGTTTCTTTAAGATGGGAGTTTTGTTTTGTTATCGGGCATGACTTTCATTTTTTTCCGGTATCCTCTCGCTCTCTTGGGTAGCGGTTCATGTAGTAGCATTCTATTACCAGTCTGTTCTCTTTTGTAGCCCATTTCTTTCCATGGCTTTTAGATTTGTTCTTGCTTTCTTGTGTTTGGTCCGTGCACTTGTCATACATGGTATTTAGTGGATTATTTACCTGTTATTTAGTCCGTGATTTTTTTCTGAAATTAAAAGAGGCCAACATTCGCAGGATGCGGACCGGGTCTCTCATGTTGGTCATCGAGTGAGCATTTGCACATCATGACATTCAGATGGATCTTCTGAGTTCCACGGCGTATATTTGTATTTGTAAACATTTATAATGGTTTAGTGCGTTCGGCAACAACTGGCCTAGTCTTGGGTTACATGTGATCCTGTCACAGCGATAGTGTTTATTTAATTTTCATGAAGTTCAACGTGCGCTATCACACATACGTGAAGACACGTTTACGAAAAATAATAAATAAATAAATAAAAATATTTAATAAAATAAAAATAAATAAGTAGCTCAGTAAAAAACTGAAATAAAATAAATAAAAACAAATACAATTAAAACAAAACAAACATAAAAAGTAATTGAAAACATGAATAAAAAAGAATAATAAATAAATATACATTATATATATATATATATATATATATATATATATATATATATATATATATGAAGCAATCCAACAAAAGATATAAGCGTCAATTAATATCTTATAATTAGTGAAACATCCAGATAAAAAACTGAAGCTCAATATACTGGATAGAGCATTAATATTATAATATAAAATGAAGTAATAAAATAAGGTGGCAATCAAATTGTATTAGCATTCAAAGTTCAAGCAAAGTATCTTAAAGTCCTTAGCTCATGAGTGTTCAAAGATAATTCTTCTCTTCAGAGGACCATTACCGCAGTTATACCACTACAAATAATAAAACGAAACTTTGAAAATATATAAAAATATATACACAAATACATAAAAATACATAACATTAAATATATCAACCCAAAACATACTTTTTAGTTGAATCTATACAATCCATACAGGTCATACAATTTGAAAAACATAATCAGGAAAGACATCCAGAGGGTTGATGAAGATTAATCAAGGTTATAAAAAGCAGTCAAAATACGTGAAATTGAAGGGCTGACAAAGTTATCCAGTCGCGAAATGTGTCAATAATCGGTGAAGTGAAAAGTATCCAATGTTTATGTTAATTATTACAAGGATAAATAAATCAAATTAAATAATATAGAAAGTTCAATAAACTCACTTAAAATTCCAAAATCCTGATATGGGCAACCCAAATCAAATCAAAGTTCGTTGGTCAATTAGAGAGTCGCGACTGGATAACTTTGTCAGCTCCTTACCTTTGTTTCTGAGTTGCCATTACCATGCTCTCAGTATATATTTTGTTATCACTCCTGACCAACCAATTCCAACTGTCATTATCTATAAATAAAATATTCTTAAATAATACACATTGTAGCTTCACCCAAAATTATGTTAACCTTCTCTCTGGCAACCTTTGATATTTGTCACTCCAGTTCTTAGTATTTCCTTTTTTAACTTTACGAAGAAAAATTTGATTAATATATTTATAGAGACAAACTTATTTTGTATTCACGACATCATCAACTCGTAGTGAACCTCATCCATCTTCCTTTCTCGATAGATACAATCGATCTGAATCGCCTTTTTTGCAATAATAATAATAATAATAATAATAATACTGATAACAATAATAATAATAATGATAAGAAGAAGAATAGTTATTATAATAATGACATCAATAATAACACTAATCATTATCATTATTATTATTATTATTATTACATGTAGGCATGTATTCACGTATAGATTGGCTAATTAAAATATTAACAACGGATCTGAGTTGTTATTTCGCTAAACACATCATGAACATATAAAAACAAACAGTGACCAAATATCCGTGCAATTAACCTCACGATTAACTATGGAGATTAACCCCATATGTGTAACTTGTATGCATAAAAATATTTTCATACATAAATTCATATATATATACGAAGAGCGTTCAATAAATAAGTCCCGGGACCCACTTCCAGTTGTTATGTCTAGATGACATGTTTCATGTGTAATGATTTATATGTGTATAAGGTATGTTGCAAAAACAGCTATGAGCAAATTGTGGTTTCTGATTTACATCTCTTTTAACATAGTCAGGTGTGAAATGAAGTCAGTTGAGTGTCGTGCAGTAATCCGGTTTTTTCATTTGAAAGGACGCACACTAAAGGAGACTTTTGATGAAATGAAAGAAACTTATGGTAATGATGCCCCATCATATGAGCGTGTAAAACGCTGACATCGTTAATTTGAACATGGCCGGAAGTCTGTGGAAACAGCTCCCAGACCTGATGAAGCATCTGTCCGTCAAGTTGAATCTGCCATTTTCGAAGATCGACGCGAAGAAAATAATCATTCATGATCATTTGCATATGCATAAGGTGTCTGCCAAATGGATTTCCAGGTTGATCACACCTTTCCAGTGGCAAGAATGCGTCGACTGCTCGGGAATAAATTTGGAGATGTGCCACGAAGATGAGTCAACGTTTTCTCAAAAGACTGATTGCACAGGATGAAACTTGGGTCACTCATTATGATCCGGAGACCGACACCTAGACAATGCAGTGAAAGCACTTGGACTCACCTCCTCGGGAGAAGGCAAGGGTTCAGCCCTCTGCTGGCAAAGTCAGCTCACAGTCTTTTATGACCAGAACGGAGTAGTGATGACATATCTCGCTGACAAATGGAGCTCTACTTTTGATGAAATTAAGAGAAGCTATCAAAATCAAGTAGCGAGGCAAGATCAGCAAAGGTATCCCCTCTTGCACGACAACGCTCCGGTCCACAACTCGCATGTCGCAAGGTCAGAAGCACGGGTGTGTGGCTATGAAATTATCCCCCATCCCCGTTACTCTTCTGACCTTGCACCCTCTGACTTTCATCTCTTCCCAGCTATGTAGTTGTTTTTGAAAAGTAAGCGTCTCCCAGATGATGCGGCCTTGATTTCTGAAGTTACGGTGTGGTTGAAGGACCAACCTGGGGTTTTCTACCAAAAACGGTGTCTAGAGCTGCATCAAACGATGGGGAAATGCATAACTCTGGGTAGTTCATAAGAATAATAACTGTGCCAAGTTTCATTCATCTACTGCTATGAGAAATGGGTCAAGTGCATTACTTATTTAACGCCTTTCGTATATATATATATATATATATATATATATATATATATATATATACCTAGAGAGAGAGAGGGGGGAGGAAAATACATATTTATATATTTATGTATATATATATATATAAATAGATGTCAGATTTACATATTCTAACCTAAACCACAGTTTTCTTTTTTCTTTGACGACATATTAAGCGTTTTCTATCGAAATAATACATAATGCAAAAGGTTCATGTGCGATTCATAGGAAACAATCAGATATTATACAAACATATGTGGGGTACTTGTTTAATACTTCACTTTTTAACGTAATACATCTGATAATATTTGAAGTTCGCATAACCGGTTTGATATCTTATGTATATGTTATGTCGATCACGCATACCTCACTAACTTCTATTTAATTCATAAAGAGTTTAAAATGAAAAATTCGTCTGTTTCATCTTTAAAATGCATGAGACGTCTGCGACAATTTAGTTTAAGTTATGTGTTTAATTACCGCATTTGTACAGTAACAAAATGGGAGACATCCGTAAGATATGTTATACCTGATGCAGAACACACTAATAAAAGTTTAAATTTGCCTTTTATTGTGACAGACGTCATTTTTAGCATGTTTCGTAATGAATAATTGACTTTCATTCCTGTTTAAGGATACGTGGATGAAACTGGATGACACAGTCTGCCAATTGCGTTTTGTTTGTGCGATAAGGTTCTTATGGGTATTTCATAAGAAATATTGATTCGCGGGGAGATGAGAAAGCGGAAATCCGATCTACAACATTACTTGCAAACAGGGCATTTTACTTCATCTATTCGTCTTGCCAAAGCGACTGCTAATCGCATAATGTTCTGTATTGGTAAGCAGACTTGGCCGGGGGTCACTCGCTGGCACTTTTAACATGCTTTCCAGAAATAGTTGTATTTTAATTGATACATTTTCATCACAGGTAATATGTCATTAATACATATGCATAATCTTATAGGCCATACACACACGTCAATACAACATTAGGAAAAAGATACCAGTGAAATACACTAAGATCCGTTTATTTACATGTATATCTTACACATTGTTCAAAAGTTCACACCCGGCTAGACGGTGCTTCTCATCTTACCAATTCAGTCGAGCAGTACTTTTTATGCAGACATCTGAAACCTTTTCTGTACGTAACAGTTATCCGACTAATAACATCGTAAACCATATAAGACAAGGGAAGATATATGTGTATTCATAAAACAAACGATGCCGTGTTTTTTTCTTTGACAAATGATTTGATGCGATTTACTCAGTTTTTCAAGTTACAATACTTTGAAAATTACTACCGGTAAAGGTCTCAGTCTCTTTAGATATGAGACAAATTCAATATAAATTATATTATCTGACTAAAATCTTATATAAAAACAGAATCAATAATCTAGAATAATGCTTATTAACAGAGAGGTTTCTAGTAGATGGCATCGCACATACACATATTCACCCGGGCCTCTTCCTCTTTCACACACTACACACACACATACACACACAGACCCACACATACACACACACACACACACACACATATATATATACATATATATATATATATATATATATATATATATATATATATATATATATATATATATAATTATTCACAGACGGATGTGTCGACGTCTATGTCTGATATGTGTAGTTAGACGTGGCAGGTGTATTCACGCCGAAATAAAAAAAAAAGTGAACTGTCAATCAAGCACGAAATACGACCTTACAGTTCAACAGACGTCGCCATTGACAGGAAAAGTAATACAAGCGCTATATATGTAGTTTCTATATTTGCATATATTTTTTAATTACGCTTGTCAGGAAACTTGAGAAATGTAATTTTTCTAAATCATATATATATATATATATATATATATATATATATATATATATATATATATATATATATGCGACCACATGGAGCATATTTTGCTATTATGGGAAGAGACTATCATAGCGAATGCACATATACTACACTGAGCCTCAAAGGATGACGTAATGACTGAGGGAATAGTATAATGACGAACGCTTCCCCCCGATAAAGAAGGTGTTAATTCCCATGTAGATAATATCATGGCAACAGAACAGATAGTACACCACTCTCCCCCCCAACTGAGAAGATACTCATGGAAGGATGCTATTATGAGGAACGAACATATACTATACTGACCCCCACCTAAAAAATGATGTAATATCTGGGAGGTTCGCTCCCTAAAGGGAGAAGGTAATGTCTGTGCGTATAGTATCATTGCAATAGAACACACCCCACACTAATCTCCGCCACACTAAAAATAAGTTGGTTCCTTGCAAGATTGTCCTGTGATAACTCTTCCCCAAACGAGAATGTCGTACTTTCCAGGATTACCCCCACACCTTAAAGAAGAGATAATTCCTAGGAGAGCGGTCTTATGAAAACAGAACTACATATTACACTACCCACTCTCATTAAAATGTAATAAAATAATAGATTAAATAATTTTTTCAATTATTTAAAAATGCCGATCCATTAATACGTTATTTTATGGTCATTGGCTTTTTGGTTGGGATAAAAGTGTAGTATCTGTGTTCAGCATCCCAGCGGCATAACACGTTTAACTATGGGCGGAAATATGGCGTATATATAAGAAAAAATGACAGTGCAAAATTACACTGTATATTACATAATATTTCTTAATTTGATTCTTTTTATAAAATAAATATGCAAATTAAGATGACCTTAAGTTATTTGTGGGTAGTTGCAGCCTACTCTATATACGTTATTATAAAATAGCATGTCGTATCATATAACCAAATAAGCTAAAGCTGTTTTTATGTTAATATAATACGGATAGAAGGAAATAAACTTTCGCATTCATTTATTTTGATATAAAATATAGTCATCTACAGACAGCTGTTTCGTTGTCTAAAACACATAGATGTAGCGAATGTTTTCACGCTTAGATTCCAAACCTCAAAGGTCCTATATATACCTGCATATATATATACATATATATATATATAGTTATTTAATAATAAATGTTTCATTGTTATTCACATACGTATACGTATCTGCAGTGTAGAGATAACTGTTTCAACCTGTTGAACGATTCAAACACCGCAACGAGTCACCTTCAACTCAACTACGAGCGCTCTAACAGATGATATTAATTTCAACTATTATACTATAAGTAGAGAAATAAAAAAAACTATGTATATGTATGTATATGTATATGAACAGACGGACATAGCTGTAAAACAAGTGAATATTATTTTTTAATTCTTGTTTTATAAAGTGTATATTATATCATTTCTTAAAGTAAGATACTTCAAGTGCACTAAAGAAAGGGAAATGAAAAGTATGAACAGCAAGAATTAATCTGATACAATATTTGAATTCAGATATGTTATATTAATGTACCAAACGATTTTCAACATACATATTAAGTAAGCAAAATGTAAGCGTACTGGACAATTTCATCAGATTTCAAGATTGAGTGAGGGCTACGCATTAGGATATTTCTTCACAAAGATAACGTCAATAGAGCCACATAGCTAATAACCTGATAAGATCTTGTGGGGTGATTGCAAGAGGGAGCCGTCGTACTTTGGGGAGCTCACATTCCGCTATTGAGGATTACTAGGCAGTAATTTGCGTGTGTGTAAAGGAAAAATAAATCCGGAAGCATCGCTAATACATGATGAATGTGGACTGTTATTTTTTAAATAACGCTTACAACCGCCTTTGTTTAAAAGAACGATAAGAATGAACTAGTATACGATATATAAAAATTGCTGCTACGTGTCATCCAACGAACAAGTCAAAAGCTGTCAAACTGCTAAGTACCATTCGGATTCTCTGTTAGGACTAAAGACTTAGACGTCGTAGTGCGACAAATAGTTTGCACGTACATATGCTGTTCCTGGTGTGCGTAAAAGAATGATGACAAACATTGATGTATAAAAATATAATGATATGCCTTTAATGTCGGTAGCAGTGAACGGATGGTGTTAGTGAGGCAAGAGGATGAGAGCGAAGAAAGTGTGGTGTGGTTTTCTTGGACCTAATTGCCAGTTGAATATGTACCTCCATTTTGTTCTTGTTTTAATAACATGCGATCTTTACATATCCACCCGTAAACGCCTATTCTGGGAGTTCTCTTTCTCTACGAATGTAGTCATACTTATAGGGTGTTGATTTAACATCGGGTATTTTCGTCTGAAACTAACATTTTTAGATAGCATAATCTTTCCAAGTTGTTTTGAATAAATGAACAAGTATGTTTTTTTTATTTTGTTTGCGTTTCTTCAGTTATCAACCGTATTTAGTTCTTTCCGACCAGATATGTGTATTTGACAAGTACCTTTATTCTTGCCGAGCGACATTGCTGGTACACCCGGCCCAGATATTAAACACACATACACACGGACATCACAACAACAACCAGCGTTGATTTGTATCACATAAAGTATATACCGCGATTATCATTTAGTTAAACGTTTTTTTCAATAAGTGTATATACGAAAAGAACGTAAATAAATTCAAGTGGTGTCATCTTATGTATATGTTACATAGGAAACTGAACATAGAGTAAAATTGAAAAAATATACTGTTTTGTTTTCATCATCTGAATTTTTAAAGCTCACCAGATAGTTTTAGACAGAATAAAATAACATAAGTATATTTGAAGTTATAATATGCAATTTGATTTTTATTTTCGATCAAGGAGAGACTAATAGAACATTTATATAACAAACTGATTTCAACTCGATCTAAAATTTTCACAGGAAATTTAAATCCAATATTTATAATAATCGAGTATTTTGTGCTGAACTGATTTATTAACGGAACAATTTATTTTCCCAAAAATGTATAACAAAATACAACATTTGAAATTATATTATTTTGGGAACTAATTATCTTTCATGCATCATTAATGTAAATACTACTGCGGTGGATATACAATATGATTTTATTCCTAATTGAAAAGCAGATTTCACTGTGTGTATTTTATAGTTACATAATGATGGCTGTGTTTGAGTAGAAAATATTAAAAATCTAGGGGAAGAGAGTAACGTCAGGTGGAGGTCAGAGAACTACGTGATTTCCGGGCACATCTGTCCATCTCCCTCTATTCCCCCTCCCTCTCTCTCTCTCTCTTTCTCTCTCTCTCTCTCTCTCTCTCTCTCTGGCTCTATAAGCTGGTGCGATTTCACGAGGAATGACGCGTCTGCCTATTATCCCCAATGGGAACAACATGACCGAGTGTAGCGAAACGAGCTATCAATAAATAACCCTCTCACTCTCTATATTTCTCTCTCTCTCTGTCTCTCTCTCTCTCTCTCTCTATATATATATATATATATATATATCATACGCTCACACGCGCATACAAAAGTAAACTGTACATATGACTCTATTCCTCTGCTTAATATGAATATTCTTAAAAACAGAACATTGGCGTCCGCTTCATTTTGTTTTAACAAGCGATCATCCATCTGAGTTAACAGCAACGACACGTGTGTATATAGGATGTCTACACGTTCGGTTGGGGAAAATATTATAATATGTCAAAACCAACAACATAGAATAAATAAGAGACAAAAGTATAATTTATGATCATTATATTATCAGTTTGTCTTATATAAATAATATAAACACATGAACGAGATTACATTAAAACAAGTACTTTCTTAAAGAAGAATGTGAGGTTTATTAGTACTATAATCTTAGATGGAAATTGATTAGTAGATTAACTAAATATCAATATTTTACTCATATTTTAAGTACGTTCGACTGTTAAAGAGGTAATTTTGCAGACGAATAAATGCATACTCAAACGATTCGATAACACGTGTTTGTTTTAATAGAAATGTTTGTAATGTGAATGAAGATATAATTTAAGTAAAAATAATTTGTTTTGATTACATATTTTAATGCGTTCGAACTAGGTACTTCTAAATAAACTCACCAGTTATAAACTTCTTCTTTGTCCGCTCTTTACATTTAGTTATCATTTGTTGTCACAAGCGTAGGGTATTTTAGTATTTTAGGTCAATACTAAGGACATACTATTCTGCTTTGACTTAATGAACGATAATACTGTACTTTCATTCTAGCAGATATTTAAAAGATATAAAACACTAAGATATCTAAGATGTCGAATAAACACAAACAAATTTTTCCTGGCAATATATGTCTATTGTCCAGATGAATAAATAAGGCCTATATAGATGTTCGTCTAATCTGTCTTACTGTCATCTAGTCGCCTATTTTTAGTGATGGAATGGTATTTTCCGCGTCTAAATTTCATGTTATTGATTATCCTACACATTGATATTTCTCACCTACTTTTATGTGACAAATTGATGCTTTTTCATGCCCGTTATTTCTTAAAATACACTAAATCATAATGTGAGATCAGGAATTGCGTGGAGAGTGACAGTAATCTTTAAAAAATAAATAGCTTTTCAAATAAACGTCAAAATTATAAAATAATCAAATTCAAGTACGCAAGCATGTCACATATGTTATATTATCCACAACTCACAGGAGAGTCTAGAACTCTGCATTTAAATATCAGTACAATTCGGTAAAAAATACAATCCTACCAAGTGTCTTCAAACGTTCAACCACGGCGTTCTTCCCGGATTTCTCGTTCTGAATTAAGGGAAGTAATTATTATCCAGAGTGTTGGTATCACCTACATCTTTGCGGGAGGCGAGGAGAAAAGGTATATGGGGATTCTAGAAACAGGTTCTCACGACCCTTTACTTTGTCATCGATTCTTAAATACTCTTATTTTAGTCAGGTCTTATTTGCTTCTAATCTTAGTTTTACTTTACATGTTTTTTCATTTGTCTGGCGTCCATTTTCTTTTAAGCTATTCTTTCCACGAAAACACTGACATAAAGAGTTAACTGCCTGACTCTTTGCTGACCCCTACACCCTGACTTAAGAATATATATATATATATATATATATATATATATATATATATATATATATATATATATATATATATATGAAGATTACTCTTTAAATAAATACTAGTTTACGTTACCGTCATTATTTAACACAGAATATCAACAACACTCACAAGTCAATATGAGAAGAACATAAACCTAAATGAACAATAAACTTGGAGATGGCTGAAAGGCACGGCAACTAAGTAGACATATAAATATCGTCGTGCAGAAAGGGTAAACGTTAAGCAACACAATGTGAATTTCAATGTATTTCAATTGCTATACATTCTGTATATGGATATAAATTCAAACGATGCAAAAATATGCACAATTGTAAGATTCAAGCAAGAAGAGTTTGTATTATTTACTATATTCGGACTTCTATTTTGAGCTTGCTTATAACTTTCATGGTCAATATAACCCCGAACGTTCTTCAGGTTACTGTTTGAAACTAAGGATTTTATAAATCATTCAATACTCCTGAGCCTACCTAATAAAACAATAACGTATGCCGTAGTGTTCGATATCACTTTTCCTGAATCATTTTGATAGGTTTACAAACATATTTGGAGCCAAATCTGGTAAATTGAGTTAGCGTTCTTGGAATTCGAAGTGCAATTCATGTAGTTTTGTCATCGTTGCGCTTGACTTGTGGCACGGTAAATTTTTTGGTTAAAGAGATATTTTTCTTTATAATTTGTCGGAAAATTGATTTAATCTTTCGAACGTACCAATTATGTTATATAATATTCTATATTGATAGTGTTTGCTTTCTCAAGTAATCTGTGCAGAATACCTTGCGTATTAGAACATACGGAGGTTCAAATTTTACGTGCTAATGTTTTTGTATTTCGTTGTTTTGGGCGGCTTTCGCCTGCGACCGTCTACGCATATGACTAACGATTTGACCGTGAGTGAGGTAGGCGATTCGTGTTTCATCCATTGTAACATATTGTTGCAAAACCTTTTTTTTAATGAAACTGTTGCAAGAAACGCCCTGTATCATCGACGCGTTGGTGTTTTTAATCGAGTGTTGGCAAACACGGCACATACTTTAAAAACGCTTTTCTAATTGACAAATATACATCCAAAATTGTGAATACACTTCCTTCATATATATTCAACTACTCTGCTATCTTACAACTTCAAATTACTGTCGGCCAAGCTGAGTTTGTAGACTTTTAATAAATATTTTCAGAGACGTCTACTAAATTTCGGTGACCTGTGCGTTCAGCATAATTTGTGTCTGTACGATCACGTTTAAAGTACGCATACAACCGTTTGTTTCCAACAGAGCTGAATCTAAAAAAACACTTATCCAGTAATTGATTTATATAAACAGTAGTTTAACCATCAGAAAGTAATGCTGTATTAATTTACGAAATTAAGAGAGTTCTATTGTTAGGAAAACAGTGGTTTCATTTAAATAACTGTAATTTTCAATTAATAATTTGATTGGATCAAATTTTTTAATATGTCATTTAAATGTTAGTATATTAAAACATCATGAGGATTTTTATTACTGTATGTCAGGGTCGGAAATAATTAATTGATATGTTGTTGAACTCGGAAATCTATACGGGATCTGGAACTTAACCGGTATTTAATCATTCTGGTAGAGTGTGCGTATTCAGTCAACCATTATCGAGTGGAAGTGTTAATGCTTGGATGCATTGTATTAAAGCTTAATGTGTGATTATTGTAAGAGTTGAAATTAAACTTGGAGATCACCTTATATAGTTTACCATCTTGTTCACACATTTAATCTTTGTACTTGACATATATTGTATTACACTTGAGTATAAATGTATTCTTTATTGATGCGGTTCAAGATAACTATTTCAAGATAACTATTAAACATATTCTAATATAACTTAAACTCTTTCGATGTCACATGTACCAATCCGTTATCAAACTCTGTCTCAACGGATAGAGAGCCTTTGCTGAAATGGAAGTCCAATCTGTTGTTACAATAGCTGAAAAAAGTCATTCTAGCGATCTATAAATTATCTTTGACCTGTCGCCATCCTATAACTGTAGAGAAGTCATACACGTCTTTAAATTGAGTAGTGTTGCTACATCACGCTGAAGTGCTGCGTAAAGTCCTCTTTTAAACTTCAACAGAGTACAAAATCGACTTCGAAATCTAGGGGGGTCCTCTTCTCACTCTTACGACCTCTCTCTTTCTCTCTCTCAAAGAAGAGCCGTTGTTAGTCTGGATCGTAATTTTCATGAACTCTAATCTCGGGTTCCACCTGCAAAACATTCACACGAAGAAATCGTCTCGCTACAAAAACTGGAAATGATGTAATTTTTATATATTTTTTTCCTTTGTGTACTTAGAAATCTTTGCAAAACTTACTGTCTGTAGAACACAATAAAACTAAGACTGCTTCCAAGCTGATTGCATAATCGTTTCTTTCGAGTCCAATAATGATATATTCTTGTCTGCACGTTCTCTTCAATTATTCAAATCTGTCCAACTTCAACTATTGTCTCCAATCCTTATGGTATTTTTTCGACGTATATTTGACAAGGGCATTATTTTTTATGCTGGAGTAGTCCTTAATCATTGATAATCAGTACCTAATCGGAGCCAAAAGATGGTTGTAATCTTTTGGTCCCAATGCGGTAGAAGTAGTACCTATATGTAAGTGCATTTATGTCAGTAATTTTAAATGTATATATATATATATATATATATATATATATATATATATATATATATATGAGAAAAATGTGGCCAGTTGATTAAAAAACTGAGCTCGGCTTAGATTGTTTGAAACAGCACACAGTCAGTTTGCACAGCCAGTGTAATCTAAGCCATGAAAAGACAAACTCCAAAATTAATCGCTTTTTGTTTGCTATGCCCATCTCGCTCTCAGTTAAAGGTTCAATCATATTCTTATTTATGGGGTTATTCTCTTTTGTTCATAAAGGACTATTCCAATCCTTTTATTATTTTATTTTTTATTGCTTCCGACTGTCAATAAACAGAGAGTAAGGGACAAAATAAGAAAGAGAGAGAGAGAAAAAAAAGAAAGAGTGTCATGAAGCGAAAGTGATAGGTACCATTAGTCTGAAAAGTAATATCAATTAATATGTACACGTCATTTCAAAAGACTGTAACTGCTGAGAAACATTTAACATACGATTATGTTGATTTTGAACTATATATTTTGAAGTTTCCTCGTTTTAGACAGACACACTCGAAGAGAAATATAACTTTCTGTTATATAACTTTTTGCATCTTAATAACTTCGGAAGTTAAACAATCGAGAAAAATAGTAGTAGTAAGCAAAAACAACGAACGCTGCAATATATATATATATATATATATATATATATATATATATATATATATATATATATATAAACTTTATATGAATATAATCTTTATCGTGCTATCCTGAATGCACTATTCAACCGAGATTAATAGCACCCGTATAACTTATAATCTTACAGCAGAAACTTTAGCCCCATTCTGAAATTTTGACTGCAATTATTAGCTCTGAAGATCTGCGTACTCCACATGAAATAAATAAACCAATCCATCAATCATCGTATCAGGCGATAGGCCAATACTTGTTTAAATGTTCTAAATCATATTCAAGTGCACTTATGCTTCCATGAAATCATTTCTATATTCAATAATATGTTGCACATAACTATATTCCTATATTACACAAAGTGTATTCAAGAGGTCATAATTCCACTCAATCATCTCTACCTCACCATTCATATACTGAACTTTGATTACATGTTCGCCTTAATTTGTTCTGCAACAACGTAGCCTCTGTCACACAATTTTACAATGACAAATAAAATAGGACAGGAATCGGGTTTGGACATAATGTTGGAATTCTTAACAAAATTCTGCAATCCTTCTTCTCTGGTCAAATGTAAAACTGCATACAAAAGCTGAAGATATCGTTAAGCGATCGAGACAGTATTATATTCGCATCCGCCATATTAGGGGATACAAATCAGAACCGGAAACGATATTGAATTTTAGAATTATATCAGAGCTGGAAAGGATATTAGATTTTTAAATGATATCGGCATCGGCAAGGATATCGGATACGAAATGGATATAAGAAGCCAACAGATCAGGATTAAAAAAGAATATTTGAATTGAAAACAGTAAGAAAATCTGAACAGAATATTGTATTAGAATAGAAAATATATCGAAACCATAAAGTACATGTAAATCGAAACCGATATCTCAACATTGGAATTCGAAAAGATATTGAGACCAAAAATAATATCTGAACTCTAAAATATATATTTACATCAATGATATCTTAACGAGGGACGGTATCTTACCCGGACACAGTCCAGACTAAACAAAAAAGCTTATCGATATGATATCGACATCAGAAAATTTGTCAGAATCGAAAGCCAAAATAGATCCTAATTAATTTATTCACATAGATTTATGTTGTTTGGTTGTTGTTTTTACAATTTTCATTTCATTTTTATTCATGTAAACAGGTGTTATTATTTTTTCTGAAACTATTTGAATCGTTCAAGTTGTTCAATTTATTAACTTATCAACCTGATTGTTTAAGCCTTCACGTTTCTTACAGTTCGCTTGGCGGGTCTGCTTTCAGGCATATTATTTTTTTAGGAATAGGCAATTGTGAGACTCAATAGTTTGAATCTATCTATTAACTATACGCTGATGAGTTTTCTTTTTAAATACAGTAACTGATAATATTACTATTTACTACATTTACTGATAATATGTAAGTATGTAAATGGAATATATTCCGACTGGATGTTTTACTCATGAGTTACTACTTATAAGGGCTAAAGTCTTTCGAATGATAAAAGTTAATGAAATGAACGGATTGTCAGTGAATGATGAAAATATTGTAAGATGTTTGAAAATAATAGATTAGATTACAGATCAAAGCGTTTTATGTTATGTATTTGATCACATTGGATTTGAGGATTACCGTGCACTAATATGCAGAGAAGCAGTCCCTCAGTAATGTTTTTCACGGATAGTAACGGTTTGGGAAAAAAACTCTGTTTTTGTCATAAGGTTGTGTTATATTAAGCACTTGGAAGAATATTTAATAGCCTGTGCCGTTGTGGTAATATGATGAGTTTTTCCATGATTGTTTTACTGTGGAGAACCAAAGATTAGAGCTCAGTCGATCACATTATACGGAGATAACGATTGAGTAAAAATGTCTATTTTGTGACAAAAAAGCCTTAGAGAACAGATAAAACAAAAATTGACTACTAGATCGTTAAGTCGAGTTTGTACTTTGGTAAAATCATGCCATCTTTGGACCCATCTGCCTTGCATACAGACGGAGTATTAGATGAGGAACTTCCGTTTAAAGAGAAACATTCATTTAAACTGGAGGAATATTAAGATTAAAGCGTAAAAAGTGAAAAGCGGGAAACTTTTTTTTGAACCTATTTTAGCTGATTCCTAAGTCGCTCTTTGTATCTACCACACGAGAAATTATCGTCTTAAGATAACAAGAAACACTAACTTAAATAGATTAATAACTGCCATAAATTACAACCATAATTAAAGGGCATATTTCTCAAAATACTTCATTGAGAAGCCACCCGCATATAAAATGTTCGTAATAAAACTAAAAACAATGAATACAGACAAGTATGTATAATAATATCAAAACACAACGCATCTCAAAATGTAAATACAACTGATTGTGTAAACATATAAATAATTTACACATTTCTAAAGAATTAAAACACAATTGGATAAACAAACGAAGACGCCATCTCTCATTCTAGAAACATGGATACAACTCATTAATTGATAGTATTATGTAAACGATGAAAATGTTAAACATATCACTAAAAACATATTTTCTGTCTACATAATAAAGGTTGTCAACAAGACATTCACAAACTTTTAAATGAAATGTTGATCGAGCATAACTGAGTATTTTAAAGCAATCCTCCGTGTAGCGATGAACACACACTCGATTATTGAGCTAATGCTCCCCCCATAACTTTAAATCTGATGCTAGAATTGAAATAGACTAAGTCTACATATCTATGTTTGAATATATTTGATTTGGTCAAGTAATCATTAATACTACCGTCTAGACACATGAAACATACAAATCAGTTACGTTTTTCATAAACAGGAACGCTATCTTTATATTAATATGTAAGAATGCTTTCAGCGTTGAAAACAAAACTAACAGCAATTACAATTAATTTTTTTAGACTTAAGAGTCACTTATTACCAAGGGTAACATTAACTCGAGATAATACAATGAGATTGTCTGATGGATGAGGAGCGATACTATGAAAGGATTGGAAACGATAAGTGGAATTGTTAAATATGCGATTGCCTATTATTTCACTTGAATACGAATACGATCAATACTGTTATTAGTTGTATCGGCTTTGTCGCATTTTGGTGTTGTCATATAACACCATGTGTGTGTATCCGTTATCTAGAGAATTTCACTGCCTGGTTGCGTACCAGCTTCATTATCAAATATTACACAACCACGTTTATATCACCAAACCTAGAGAATAATTATTTGGACGAGGTGAATAATGCCTTTTTAATAAGTCTGTTCTCTCTTAGTCGAGTCGTAAAAAAGCGGTTTTATCATCTCACTAATTGCACGTCACGTCATATCCAAATAAGACTTCGTAATACCCGTCTTCCAGAATAAAAAATATCTACTGTTTATAAACTGATAATGACTGTTGAGTCCCCATTAGATTTTATGAAACCAAAACATACATTTGCAAGTAAACATAGAATACAGAGAAGTGAGGCGATACAGAAACATGTTCTTGCTAAAAGGTTTCTGTCAACAAAAGAAATAGAAATAGTGAATTTAAAATATAAATAATTACGGTTTAAATCTTATAATGTTTAGAAGATATTAAATAATTATTCAAGAATTACGTTTTCATATATCAGTTTATATATTTCGCATGATGGTTAAATTGTTCGCTAATTGGCCGGAAAATCATGGCTTCAACAATCGGTCGAGTCATTACAAAGGCTCAATAAATAGTACTATATGGACCTCTTGCTCTACATTGAGCATCATATGAGAATTAAGAGTAAGTTATGTAATCTTGGAAAAGGGTTGGCGTCATCCCATATACCTCGATGTCGTTACTACAGAAAAAGCAGCATTCAGGTCCCTTTACTAGTATGATCGACTAATTTATTTTATTTATGTCTTTATTATACGCAGTGCTGTCGAATAATAGATTAGTATACTTTTTCAGTCTTTCATTTCCTAATAATATGAATGTATGTAATGTACTTTAGTGAGAGATTCCCGGCGTTTGCTCGTATACTCTCTTGTATAAAGTATGCACGGGTAGTGGCCAGGCTTGTGGTAAAGCCTGCATACGTTAAAATTGCGAACGAGGCAGAATGACGGAGGTATGATCATTCTGTAGGACATTTAGTTCGATCGCACGGCTCTATTTGGATAGCAGCAGTTTGGCTTGGCAATATTGAACTAAACGTTCGTGTCGCGTGCGTGAAGTTGCGGACCAGGAGGGAATGGTGGAAGTTTGACCATTCAGAGGGACCACGAAAAAGGACGGTGGTCAGTTATGGAGATTGTTTTTTGTGACCTAGGTTGTGTCAGCTGCGCCGATAGAGTGTGTGAAAGTTGTATAAATGTTAAGCTTTGCAATTGTGGTCCCACTTTTTTTTGGGGGGGGGGTAGGGGATTTTAAATGTTTGCCGACATGTGTGCTGAGAAAATCCCTCACCCTTTTTTCCGCATAGATAGGGCCACGGGAAGGGAACGCATGGAATTGGTGGCTGCTCAACACCAGTGGGGATTGGAGTCAAGCTGGGGTGTGATGTAACTCGGGTGCGCGCGTCGAGGGCAGATATCACTATGGAGGGAATCGATTTTAAAAGCAGGTACCGGGTGTTGAGTAAATTTGATTAAAAGTTATAAGTTGGGCCGAATTCTTGGTCACTTGTCGTGTTCCGGGAGCAGAGATTATTTGATGTGACATTTCACCTTGCCACCGTACCATGGGATAGGGACCTCCACGTTTAATAAAAAAAGCTGGGAGTTTTAAACACGGGTGATTGTCCTCGGACATTCGCGCCGGGGGCACTGAGATGTCCGAAATGTATGGTCCAGAGTAGCAAGTTATGTAAGGACGGTACCTCACGTAGATCTTGGAGGCTGACTATTTAAGTTTACAGGTCAATGAAATGGGTTTCTGTTCTGTTCCCCTATATCCGATAATGTGCGAGAGTTAGTTTCAAGTGGCAATCGGTCGTATACCGACGATGCAATGAAATGTGTTAAAGTGAGATGGGCATCCAGAGATGACATACAGACAATTCGGAGCAAGATGGTCGGGCAGATGCGAGACCAGGTGAATACTAGCCATGCTGTGTTTCTGATTTTGACAAGTCCCGGGGATGGGTTTTTGTAAAAAAAATCCTGGATTGTTTTTTTCTGATAAGAGAGGATGGGGTGTTGTATTATGGATGGGGCCCAATATTTGTAGATACGATTAAATCAACTAGTGTGAATAATGGTTGGGGTCAAATGAAGACAATGAGTGCAGGTCGAGCTGACATACACCAAAGGGGACCGTTATGAGTCAATAATGTTTTTGAAAGACCATAACAAAATTACAAATTCAACGGCGATCACAACCCCGGGTCAGAAAAGGTCAGAAAACATGAGTGAAGGAATATTTTTTTTTGCATGACTGTCACACGTGTGAAGCTGTGACGTCACTCCTTCTTCGTGAGAAACTAAGGTGTTTGAAAGAGAGGAGTTTTGGTAGTGAGAGCGTCAAGTCGACGATGTAGTCGCTCGTCGTAATAGTTGGATCTTGAAGAGATCCAGCAAAGATCCCCGTGCATCGTCGCATCCCACAAGAGGTATGAATGAGAATCGAGCGAACGAATGGATAAAACCACCCTCCAAACACAAGACGACGATTAAAAGAATCGAATCTCTCTCTGAGGAAACATTATCTCCGCGTTTGTCTTCTGCCTGTCTATAAAGTTGTATCCACAGATTAAAGATGACCAGCATCGATCACGGCCAGAGATACGCAATGGACACCGACTGTACTAACGGCGATCACAACCAGACGACGACAAAATGTAAGGTAACTTTTATGTGTTGCACATTTTTGGGGTCCTAATCTGTTAAGCTGAAAGAACTAAAATCGAAAGAAAAAAGTGCACCATGGTTAATTTGATATGTTGAAAAGAACTGTTTAAACGAAAAATGTTTTAATATGTAAAATGCTTAAAAAGTGATGTTTAAAGGAACTGACAGTTTAAAGGCTTGAAAGTGATTGTTAAAAGTGCCTTAAAAGTAAGCGTTAAAGAAGTTTGAAAACGCTTCGAGACTTTTCATATGATTTCGTATTGCTTTCGTATTATTAAAAGCGTGTAAGAGACTTTAATTTTCACGTGTTATGTTACAAATCCCCTTTCGGTGCCGCGCCCCTTTCCAAGTACTATGTAACACACACATTATTTTCGCTAGCCTACAATTTGCGTAACTTACTTATTATCATATTAAATAGTGTCAGATCAGGTACTCTGACAACGTCGGCACCAAGTATCACTTTATTTTGTATAGTTTTCAATTTTTAATCATATGTAAGAATGTTGGATTAATGTTCCTCTTTGTTTTCATGTTACTATGTGAAAACCTATGTCTACACTTATGATATTCCTAATTTAACTATGCACTATCTGTATATACATGTTTTTTCATCACAGCAATTACTAAGATACATCATGAAAGTAATTTATTTCATCGGTTTGATTTCTTTCGACTCAGTGTATGTGGGAAATATCTATTTGCTCACTTTTTGAAATGTCATAGCGTAGATGTATTATTAGGTGACCTTCTTCCGTGATGTTTATTCGAAATCCTGTTTAGTTTTTATTATAGACGTAATATTATATTACTGTCTTTCTGCAAGTATTCTACAGTTTAATATGTATACATACATTTGTAGTTCGTTGAGTTTTGATTATTCAACCGCCCTATTTACTCCGCTTTCAAATAGAGTACAATCTTTTTTTTAAATGTTTGGTTAAATAAAGATATTGCCAAAATGAAAATATATGTGCGCAATTATAGCATTCCTTATTTTTATATGTAATCATAATATGTATTTTATTTTGACAGTACTTTATTTCAGCGTTTGGAATTTTGAAGACTGGATGTATGTGTGAAATATCTCTTGCCTCACTTTTTGCGATCTCATGGCGTAGATTTATGATCAAGTAACATTATACCGTAATGTTTATTCAAAATCTTTAATTTTCATAGAAGACGTAATCTTATTTTAGTGCATTTGCGCAAGTATTGAACGGTTTAATATGTAGTCCTGCTGAGTTTTGATCATGCAAATTCCCTATTCACTACGATTTAAAATGTAGTATAGTATTATTAATAATTGTTAGTTGAATTAAGACATTGCAAGCGTGTGTTGAACATGAACGTTTTCCGCTAAAAACGGTTTACTAAAACGAAATATTTATTTGATTTTTACTGTATAAGCATATTTTCCGTGTTCATTAGATCAACATTACCCAAGCAAATATTTGTTATTCTTTCTTTATTATGGGAAGCATATTTTAATAATTGTCTTCGTATCTACGGAAATATACATCAATAATGACATATTTCTCTTACATCTACTTACATGTTCTAATATTGTTGATTAAAAAATGCTGAGAAAAAGAATGGTCATTATTTCCCAAGAGCTTATTTGATAGTCTGGAAAAAGTTTTCCATTTGGCGTGCTATCTCAGTCTATTGACTATGCTGTTTTCTTTATTGGTTTTAAAAGTTAAAACATAACATATGAAAAGCATTCACTTTTTTGCAGCTTAGTAACATTTCTTTTACGTGTTCTTCTCGAATTCGTGCATACGGCAGAGGTCAATTCAAAAGTCATCCCTCGTTGCCATTTTTTTGTATCTTACATTTACATGTAATGGAATACATACACTTGAATACAACACTTAAAATGAACTATATACATATGCATTTTATTCTCGTTCTCACATTTCCCATAACAGAAAAAATACACGTGGGAGACGTAAGTTTTCTATTTTTTTCGAAATTTTATGAAATTGTGAATAGTTGCTTTTGCTAACTCATTATAAAATTACTTTTCTAGATGTGAGTATCTTGCCGTTTTGTTCCTCTCAAAATAAACAAAACCTTGCTTATCACAATATTTATAACGTCTACTATCCATATTTTGAATTCAGTAAACATCTTACCCGTAGGTTTTTAATCCTTGGCTACATTAATATTCAATTATGGGTGGTCATCTTTATTTGCTTATCTAACATTTAAATGAAACATCACTCATTCCACTCTGTTTTATATATACTATCTATGTCTCACATTTCATAAAAATCTAAGATGGTATTTTTAATCCATAATACATTTCTGTTTATGGGAACATTATGCTCCATGGTGGTGTGAGACTAAGTAAAACTAACTATACCTACATTGCTTACCTTACGTACATCTGTTGAAAGAGACACAAATATTAATTAATTAATTTCGGTGTTAACAATCGCGAGTCCTATTAAGATAGCCAGTATGAATTAAGACAACATTTGTGGTCATCACTTTTAAAATATAAGCAATCATGTAGAAATAATTATCATTGGTTATTTTTTATGATTAAATGTCCGTATATATTTTTAAGTTTTATAATATTATGCGAAATAATATAATAATAACTGGAATGTCCACCATACAAGTATACAAATATATGTTACTGTAATAAGAACAATGACATAGATAATTACAAGTTAGTTAACGGCCTTGTAATGTATACGGAGAACAACCCGGCTTCTTGTTCTCCGTCGTAGTGTTTGATTCTTGTATCAGAGTCGTTTAAATACTAATTTAAATAGATAATTTTATCATGTGAAATTATCGGTAATTTTTCTAGAACAGTAAATTATACTTCAAGAAAACCAGTACTTACGCTTCTGAAAACAATGCTGAATATCTTCAATTGATAGTATTCAAATTGGGCTATTTTGAAGTTGTGTATATATTCTATCAATATATGTATATTAATAAGCATTAAAAAGATATTTATTAAAAGAGTGATAAGAGGCGAGGTGATACAGATATATGTTCTTCCCCAGAAATGTCCATCTAACAAGGAAAAAGAAAACACTGAAAATTATGAAACTGATAATGTTATACTATCCAAAAGTAGGATCACGGCTGAAATAAAATAAGTTTAATTCCGTTATTGCTATGGGGTCATGTTCATTGTTTGCTTGTTTTTTTTAGTTTCATTTAAATAACTGTCGCGTTCCGAATCTCAAGTAGCCATCTTGGAAACCAGCAGCGATATATTATCGATTTGAATACAATTCAAATTAATCAAACTTGAAATAGATCCTTAAGACGCTGTACACGAATAAAAACGTTGTTTGCAATCATGGGAATAATATTTATTGCCAATTCCATCTGTTATCTTCACAGTAGATCCGCGATCTGTCTCGAAACTAAACAAGCCTGATTATGTAAATGGATACATTATTGAATCATATATGAACTATGGAGTGTTTTTAGCAGGCATTGCTTGCAGCTGTCTTGTCTGTGCAGATCCCAACGTACAGCCGAAGACTACCTGAGAAAGTAGTTCTTCTCAACCAATCGCGTCATCTTTCTGCTGGTCATCTGAGCGAACGTTTGATGTCGATTCGCAGCAGCGCACTCCCCGGCCGAATCGATTGGTTGCTTTTTCTTCGTGCAAAGTCGTGGACACATTAGTCTTTCAATGTTTTAGTCGAGATGACAGCGTCTATTACCTTGATTGCTACTCGCAGCTGCTCGTTGCTTAACCGGTACCGCCATTTTTGCGCCGGTCATGTAATATAAATCATGTAATAATTTTCTAAATATTTAAATAAGGAAAATATACACAACCTAAGTGAATCCCACTACTTATAAAAGTAGTGATGGTATTGTATTAGTTAATTGCATATTTTCAGTAAATCTCTTTCTATAAAACTGAATGGATGTGTGTATATATAGGTGTGTGTGTGTGTGATATTTATGTGTACTCTATAGAAAGAATGTTTAAGGAATATACATAAAATATAAAAGTGTATTTTTCTGTAAGAAATTACCGGTGAGGAAACTGGAAGAGTTTCTGAATCTCTAAGGGCACCCAAAGAGCTCTATGAAAGAATAATCCCTTTAAACTTCAAACATATCCTATTTTTTGCATAAAATTTTAATCATATCTACATAACTTTCTGATGTAGGCCATTTACACGATATTGAATCTTTTTAGGATTAATTAGTAACTTAATCAGGAATTGGATTCATCGAGCTACAGAACAGTTACTTGTCCCGCATTTACACCAGACAAAACCGAATATTGCCGACACAGACTTACGTAAACAGACGGAAAAAAAACACACTAATAAAAATAATCTTCATCCATTAGATTTTTTCAAATAATACTTCCCACATGCTGACTATTCAAAATGGTTTTGATTTTTTTAAGCGAGAAAAATATTTAAAATAAACATGTTTAGTAGAGAGACAGAAGACAATAAAGGAAACATATTTTCTCATGCCGAAATACATTTCTGTAAAATAATAACAAGTTTTGAAAACTTACAAATCAACATAATTACACTTCTTTTGTAATACTATTTGTAATTTAGAGTACAGTTAATGACAGAAACGGAGATTTTATTACATTATTTGTCCGAAGCATATCGACTCTTTACCGTGATTTTTATGATGATTTTTCTATGAGTCATAGTATATCTGTAATTTTCCACTGGCGCCTTTATGGACAACGCCATAGTTCTTGATAAATTGGAGTACCGCACCACTCACTTTCTCTGGCACCTCAATTAAGTTGCTGCCAATCATTCATGGTAATCCTAGCAGGTGAATGATACGTTGTATAATTTGTCAATCGGTAAATTTATCTGGTACTAATAACGGGCGCATTACGCATGAATCGTTTCTTTTTGTTTTGACGTTTTGTACTTTGAAAAATATATACACTAACTACTGGTAAACAAGATCGAAAGTATTTATCTTCTATTATTTATAAACGCTTCATTAACTGCTATCATTTATAAACGGTTCATTCAACTGTTATTATTTATAAATGGTTCATTGTCTGTTTTTATTTATAAATGTTTCATGAACTGGTATTATTAATAAATGGGTCATTAACTGTTTACACTTGATGACCTGAGCACAACCCCATCTAATGTGCGAGATATTATGAAAAACCTTGACACCTCCAAAGTATGTGATACTGATTGTATACCAGTAACAGTAATAACGAAATGCTCTACTAAACTGGTACTTTACCTCTCTAAACTCTACAACAAATGCTTTGCTGAATGCTAATTCCCTTATAGTTGGACAATTGCTTGTATGGTACCAGTCTTCAATAATTCTTCAGATAGAACTGACTCCAGAAGTATCGCCCAATCAGTCTACTCACGCTTTTCACTAAAATTTGTGAATGCTGAATCAATCTAGCGATAGTCCGTCACCTTGTTAATGCTAAACTTATATATTGACCGTCAATATGGACTTAGGTAAGTACGGTTTACTGAAGATATCCTAATTGTCACCTCTGAACGCATACACCATACACTGGAGAAGGCAGATGAAGCTAGGGCGGGAGGACTTAATCTATGCAAAGGCTTTTGCATGGTCTGGCATAAACGTCTTCTCATAAAAACTAATTCATATGACATTACTAGACAAATATATAATATACTTAGATCCTTACTAAGCAAAAGAAAGATCCAGATTGTTCTCGATGGCCGTCCACCCAATCAACCTGAGATAAATGCATGTGTACCCCTAGGGATCGATCATTTGGCCTGTATTGTTCATGGTTTTTATGAACGCAATCCCTGATTATATTGTTTCTCAGATGTGTATATTTGCTGACAACGCCACGAATGGGATTATAAATAGATGTTAACATTTAATACTGCTAAGATAAAGCTCATTTACTTTAAAAACTACAAGAGACCTCTTCCCCAACCGATTCACATGGCAGATAACACGTTCAGACGCATTGGTCTTACATCACAGGTAACACGAATTAGAACAAATACATAGAAAACATTGTCAAGACTGCTGAAAACAAAGTGGGCTCCCTCTTCTGAGCTATAAAACTACTCACACATGGCAGTATCATATATCTTTACAAAGCCACCATCTGCCCATTCATAGGGTATTGTTGGCACATCTTGGTTGGTGTGACATTCAACAGTCTTTCCAGCTTAGACAAGGTCTAAAATATTAGCTTATCTAATAGATCCCCTACTATCCACCAAGCTCCAGCCCATGCCCCATCGCAGCAATATTGCATCTATGTGCTTGTTTTACAAGTACTTCTATGGAATGTGCTCCGATGAACTTGCTGCTCTTAAACCCCCTTCACGTAAATACACTTGGCCAACCGGACAAGCAGCTAGATCCCATTCATCCACTGAAATGCCTACAGATGCTGGAGATACTTCTGCTCTAATAGTTCTTTCTTTGAGCTGCCGTCTTTTCGAACTCTCTCCCTGCTCCCTGTTCCCGCCGACTGTATTAACTTTAAACTAATGTACGCAATGAACTCGCTACCCAACTTGGAAAATGAAAAACAGGCATTTAACTTTTGCTATTTATAAACTGTTAATGTAACTGTTATTATTTACAAACAGTTCATTTAACTGCTATTATACATTAGTTGTAAAAATCAGCTGCGGTCAGGTATGACATGAGTGTCAAAAAAGTCTGGTCGAAGTATCAGGTCCATGTGAACGGCAAAGGAAATTAAATCGAAGTTGGAGTAAGTAAGTAGCCTATCAAAGTGTGTATTGACGATGACATAAATTGTATTGACATTGACCTTGAGTATAGCCAGGTTAACCTTTTGAATATAAAAGTGACAGCACCGAGTGAATTAATAAATTTTCTAGAGTTAGAAAGGATTTTCAGACAGATGTTAAGAGTTTCACAAGATTTGAGCTAAGAGACACTCAGTCATGTTATAGAACACTTGCCCACTATTTCTCTGTAACCGGAACGTATTACTACCTAAATAAGAGTTTCAAATTGAGCTTATTGTGAATTTTCATCTTGCATGTAAAACCACAGATATATCCTTATCATTCAGGTTTCTTGTTAATACGAGAATATATTTTTCTAGTAATACAAGTCAAGAGTCGTATCGTGTTGCTTAACGTTCAATGAACTCCGTTGATATTGATGTAAGCTTTTTATTTTAACATATAAACCACTTTGTTTCTTCCGGACTTCTAGGAAATCTACAAGATATACTTCACTTCTAAACAAATTACAGCGTTGGGAGTGGAGTGTGGTCCCGCTTATAAAAACGCCGGAAATCATAGATTGTGGTCACTGTTACGGCCAATGACACAACAGCGAGACGTCATATCAACCTACGAAGATTACAAAGACATGAATTAGTATACGATGGTATCTCAATTAATACAAAAGGGCGAACCTCTTGTTTTTGAAGATAGTTTGGAAATTCTACTAGATGTATTAGTTATCAGTATTTTCTTAGATTAGATAATTTATGTACGTACTATATTTTCTCACTAGGTGTATGTTAAGGCTGAAATAAGTCATCATTAAATTTTTAATAATATCTAAAAACATGTTATTATTATTCTAATCAATAGGTATAGTTAGACTTTATTTGTAAGATGATTTGTAAAGTTTTTTAATAAATTATTTCGAATTGTCTATACGACCAGTTTGTAATAAATAAGGCATGACCTCTATGTAATCACCCACCCTTCATCAGGTATCGACTTCTGTATTTTACGAAGTATATATAATCCCATCAAATCTGTTAGCAGGGTTTAATCTGCTGACCTATTGTAACATAAAAATTCACGCTTCGTACTCAATAGTTTACCATCATATTTAATGTTGGTCTTTCTCGCTGGGTTCACGATATCGATTTCCAAATTTGTTATATCATTAGATTACTTAGCCTCTATTAGTACTTTGTAAAATAGTGCAGGTTTTGACGCTCCATCAATTATCTGTTATGTATAACATCGATAAATTTGAAATAACATTTAAAATTGTGATGAAAAATGTAAGCCCATTAACAATAATGATTCTAATTATAATTAAAATAACTGAAATTAAATAAAAATAAACTTTTAAATTAATAATGGTTTAATTAAAGAAAAACGGATTTTTTGAGTTATTGACCTATAGCGAATACTGCATTTTAAGACTTAATTATATAAATAATAATAATAATAATAATAATAATAATAATAATAATAATAATAATAATAATAATAATAATAATAATAATAATAATAATAATAATAACATAATTGAGCTATATCGGCAAAACAAACTGTTTCAGAACAATCAGAATATATTTTTGAACAACTAGAAAGAATTTAAAGAGAGAATCACGCTATACCTGAAGCTGACCAATCTCATGCCTGCTAGAAAGGCATTTGAAAACAAAATGAAGTAAAGCATCAATGTGACGCAGAATGGATCAAATATATTGAAAGAGTAGTACCCTCTAGAGTAAGACGGCAAACGAATATAACAGTCATCGTTGCGATTTGGAAAGCCCCTTGACCTGACGGAGTCAAATGATACTGGTTTAAAAACGTCCGGGCTTTTCACCCACTTCTCGCAAATATGATAAATGGCTGTTTGACAACAAGTAGCTTCCCTGAATGGCGGACAAAGGGCACTATAGCCTTGATCATAAAATATAAGTCATAAGGAGGTGAGGTTACAAATGTTAGACCAGTCACATGCCTCTCAGTTATGTGAAACATTTTCAGTAGCATATTGTCTGAAAGTATTTATGGTCATTCGGATCAAAATAATTTTCGGCCCGAGAATCAGAAAGGCTACCAAAGATCGGCTTCTGATAGATAAACTGCAAAATTTACAAAATTTACTTAATTGTATTGAAAATAATAAAAGCAATACTTTAAACAAGCATTTAAAATTGCAATAGTAAATTGTGAATTATGTATAAAAGTTGGGGGAGCTAATTCTATCACAAGTAAATACTGAAATGTTTAATGCTATTCTTCTGAAATTTAGATTACATTGTTGTGTTGCATTTTTAGATAATGATAATTATGAATTAAGTAAATTGTAAGAATAAAAAAATAGAAAAAAGTGGTGTATACGAGATTAATGGAAAACGATATGGCTAGGTATACCCTATGATAACAAGCAAAAGAAAAAGAATGAAGAAACATAAAAATAAAAAGAAGAAACTAGTGATAAATATAGATCAGTGTAATGTGTGTAAATTGGGCATTGATGGATGTGTACATTTTAATCTATTAGTTTTATTCACTAAATATGGAGATTTTCAAAAGGCAAAAGCAATAAATATTTGATTTTCATGATGAATCTTAATATCTGTCCTAAAAGTGAATAAAGTTAAGTAAAGATATCCCATGTATACGTGTAAATCATGATAGCAAAAATAAATAAAATGAATGCTAGTGCATTTTGATTATCTTTGCCCTAATTCTGGCAAATGTACAATAATTAAACCTTTTCATGAATATTTATATGTTGTATATCATAAGGATATATATATATATATATATATATATATATATATATATATTTTGAGTAAGCAAAAACAAATGTCTTATAATAAAGTGTTTTGCGATGAAATCTATCATATTTAAAGACTAAACATCATATAATAAACCGCACTGATGAGTTGTAAAACAAGTAAACCGTCTGTATGTGGATGGATATATATATATATATATATATATATATATATATATATATGTGTGTGTGTGTGTGTGTGTGTGTATTTCATATTTATTCAGTAACTATTTCAGATTTCATCAATAATCTCTTAAATATAAGACACTTTTCTTTCTGCTTCAGTTGAACATATATTTCGGAGTGCCGTTTCTTTCAGTCAAGACTTTTTCTTAAACTGTTCCTATCTTCTATTCTTCTGTCTTTAATGTTATATATTTTACTATTACCAGAACATGGACTATTGCTCTAAACTTTTCTGTTAAACGCGCGTAAAATATAGAAACGTTATTTAAGTTACAAAAAATAAATGAAAGTTTCTTTATGATAAGAAGACGAAATAAAGGTGGTTTCAGGGATATGAAAATAAAGAAATTGTAAGAATAAATGAAAATAATCGTTTCGGATTAATTTATTAAATTCTCATTTAAATTCAAGTAAACACTATATATATATATATATATATATATATATATATATATATATATATATATATATATATATATATATATATATATATATGCGCACCGGCTCTTTTCGCATTTGAGTTTTATTTTTTTATGTTGTTTTCTTTAATATTCAATTTTGAGTGAAGGTTCAAGATATGCCCAGTATTATTTGTTTGGGATGAAGTGTGAACAACGTACCTCATATTTTAATATGTTTAAGCCTAGAAACCTGTTATTTAAGAAAACACCCTGTTTCCGTTGTAATTGTCTGTAACTGTTGTAGGATTCAGATATATGCTTAATAAAGGCCTAATCATATGATCATGATACTTCTAGAACTGGGATACGTAAAATACATAAACGTGACCCGCTTAGGTAAAAGGAATCCACCATTACACGATTCACAAAGCTACATCTGTTGAAACTTTTTTATTATGTAGAATAACATACGTTTACTGAGGGAACATTCAAATAGATACATTGTTGCTTGTTCACTGCACTATTTGTTGTAAGATTCTTACTCAAAATAAGGAAAGGTCAATAAACAAATAATATAATCACTGTTCAGTGGGTGTCAGATATAAACGGGGAGTCAATATATTTTTAGTTACAAATAAAAATGTATTGATATTTATATACTTCCATAGAATATAACCGCCCGTATTTTTCTGCAGAAGGAAATCATTATGATTTTCGATATAATTTACTCCAAAGCAAAACAAAAAATGAAAAAGCAAAATAAAACTAAACTCAGCAAATTTCGAAGGAGACATCTGATAAATGTTCAATGGTTCTTTTAGACTTCACTTAAATATCACATTAAAATATAATTCAATGAATAATTAACAGTTATGTAAATATGTATTTCTATCTATCCTAAGTTGCAAATTAACTTCATAAATAAATCTCATTGGTAGTATTTTTACTACCAGTTAAACATAATAAAATTGTAAACAAAATATAAATAAAAACAATTTTAAAGTTGTTTTATTGAAATTCAACTGCATAGTGAAAGGAAGATGTTTGTGTTAATGATTCTATCAGAATAATTACTTAATACATCAATAATGTATGATAAAATGTCCATACTTAAATGTATTTATAATTGTTTCTGATCATATGGGCGTTTTAGATATAATCATGAATATTCCGAGTGTCATATATGCTTATACATTTTTTTCGAATCATTCAAGTGTCATTCAAAACGAAAAGAATCACATTGCTAAACAAATTGGTTTTCCGTTTTTAAAAAATAATTGTGACGATTTACGAAGTTCAGAAGTGGCATCAGCTGTTAGGTTGTAATTATACTAACAAAGAATAGAATAGCTGTCCGAATAATTGAAATAATAAATTATCATATAAGAATAGTTATACTTGAGATGATATTTGTGAAGCATCTCAAAAACCTTCAGAAATCGATTAAGTCGATAAAATATATCATAAAAGAAACTTCAGAGAAATTTGACTGATACCATATATCTGAAATACACTGAGAGTAGTCAACTCCAGTGCATAAAGTAAAAAGCTAAATCTGAAATACCCAAGATATTAAGCAATACTATAAATGACAGTACAATGTGAATATGCCAGCTATAACAAACATTAGAAAAATGTTTTAACATATGTAAACAATATAAAAAAAACAATAATACGTAGTATAAACTAAAGAAAAATGTATTGCATCTTGCATTTATTTCATTATTCGAACGACTATTTTCAATTTGGTTATAAGTTTAACAAGGTGCCGGCCCAGGTAATCTCTGAGCTTTTCAATGGTCTTTTAAAATCTTTATGTCGAACTCGAGAAATCATTTTATTTATTCCACGATGTAAAATGATTTCCGTTGCATCAGCCATGACCGAGTAAAATGTTTGATTGATTATTTCGTTATTTTTAATTTTTAACGTCTGTAGTGTGTATTGAACGTTCAACATCAAGAATTATTTTACTTTAGGTAAGTGCCAATGTTGACATTTCAAATTTAGAAGGCGTTAAACCTAACCTTTTTGAGATATATATTAATATTATAACTAGTGTATATGTATATTATTTTCTTTGACATTTCTAAACAATGAAGTGTATCTTTATTGCTTAAAGTTATTTAATTCAAGAAAAAATATATTCAGAGAAAATTTTAAAGTCTTACATATTTTTTACATTTCATAAAGTTTGAATTATTTAATAGCGGTAACTCGCGATATATAGTTTCTGGGTGTATGTAAAAGTGTATGACAACGAATGTCAGGAAATAACCGTGATATTAGAAGAGAGTCACCTGAATCATTATTGATATACGTAAGATTAAACAAATTGAACATCGTAAGTACTTCTCCGTGCTGATTGTAAAAGTTGATAACCGGAATATATGAGCAAGAGAATTGCGAAATAGATGTGGAATTAGTTTTTAGCGTTTAAGAACATAGTCGGGGTTTTACTGTGTCCGCACACCAGAATTAGTCGAGAAGCTGTAAATAAAGCTGGGTCAGAATTCAAATAAGGCAATACCGAGAGATATAGGCATTGGAGTAGCGACTATGAAATATTACGCTGTTAAAGACTTGTCGCTACTCCTCGTGCAAGAGCCGCGATGGTCAAATATTAACCGTGAAAGGTTGGCAGAACTACCGTACGAGAGCCAATAACTTCATAGACATGATTATACAGACAGTCGAGCTTCAGATGTTCTGGTTCTTCCCACGACCTGTTTTACAACGCACAGGACAACAGGTGGCTAGCGCACAGTCAGCACAAATTCCCGCGCGTCATGAAGACCGGGTTCCCAAAACATATGATTGCTTTTTGGTGTGTAACAAACGAAGGTCACATTATGATGCCCCATATCTTTGAGAACATACTCAGACTCAATTCTCATGGCTATAATTACATGCTGCCTAACGTTTCTACGCACGGGATAAAGAAGGAAGCTGAACGAACGTCATATGTGTGGCAGTTCTATATAACCTTTCCGAGAAAACCAAGTAGTGGCTGTTTGAGCACTTCCATAACCTCACCACTACCAACATCGGACCATATAAACTTTCCTGATTGAACACCCATGAACTATTATGTGTGGTGCTCAGTGTGGGGAAGACACAGACCGCACCTCCTGCAACAGCAATGGCAAGCAATCCCAGAATAAAATCGATGTTTAAGTGTCTCTCGAAAAACACCGTGCAGACGCATATTCCTCGTTAAGATTCTACCTGGAGGTGGTGTTTGAGGCTCACGTCGCCTGCTTTGTGTGAGATGTATTCGTAAAAAGGATTCACTAAAAGGCGCACTTTGAATTTTACGAATACATCAATTATTTGACAAAATATGACAATCGGATTTTTATTTTTCCAAACATGTCATATATATATATCGAACGCTCTGTTTGAATAGAGAAACAGTTGAAATATTTTGCGTGGCGTCACAGTGAGAGGTGACAGAAAAGATTCCATCTCTTCAACAATACAATCGACTAATATGGATGTGTGTATATGGCACGAGTGAGGATCACCGCTACACGGCTTAGGAGACGTTGGATACAAATAAAATTTGACTGTTTCAACATTTTGGCTCACGTAAAATGTACATTGTCAATGAATAATAAAAAAATGTGTAAAGCTCATCTTTCTCTTCAAATTCTATTTTCAAGAAAGACGCAATCAAAGGAGTACATGGATCGCCCAATGTTTCCTATGCAAGAATGTATGACTTACACTTCTATGGATACAAAAATAGTTGCTTGTCTGCAAAATAAATAGATTTATATTAGTATTCGAGCTTAGGAAGTACATACTCTATAACAATGCTTAATATATTTTGGAAATTTATAAATTCATACTTCCTGTCACATAAAAGTGTTTATAATAAGTAATATTCATCTACAATATATGTTGTTACCAGACAGAAACATATTGACTTATAGTTGGAAATTTACTGCAGGCGATAGATAACATACAAACTAAGTTTGTACCTGAGAGTTAATGTATGAATAAGAACGGCTCCTTAGCAAAATGGAAATATCAATTTATATTTATTTAAGATATATATATATATATATATATATATATATATATATATATATATATATATATATATATATATACTGTAGTCAATAAGATAGCACGGAGATTAATGTTTTATATAAAGATTTGGGATAAGTATCACATTTCAGAACGGGTTGAGATTATAGAAAAGTTAATGATTATATACTTCCTTCAAACTATCGAGATAATATCTATTGAGTGTTGCTAGCAATATATATCGCCCCAGTAAAAAAATTTGATTTATATTCTAACGTAAGCTTTGTACAATGAATAATGTACACCGATAGTTGCTCTTATGATGTATGCGTCCAAATGTAATTTACGCTAGAGACAATGGGGATGTATATTCTTGGATATTACATTATTGTCTGAAAATAAGTGTAGGAATGAAAGTCACTTCAGTAAAAAGAAACAAAGTATTTAATTAATTTTACTATTGATATTCTGCTCAGAATGAATAATGATGTACATTTTAATAGAAACTTCGGTGATAAATAGCATACAAAGAACATCGATGTAGGTAAAGAGAATACACGATCACTGGCTTTAGACTATAAAGATAATAGCAATTAATATTCTCGAAAATATGTATTACTACCATAATGAAAATCCCTTCATTTATATACTTGAGTAATATTTTAAAATAGATAGCATATATACACGTCTGTGTATCTAAGGATAGTTTCGTCTAAAGGGTAACCAGAACAACCTCACTTTGACCTTCAAACAGGCTTTTCACAAATTTGTAAGAAGTTCAAATCTGATTGTTTGAGCAGTTCTTCTCTTATTCTTATGTCTGTACTCTCAAAATATCGCCAAAATAAATTATATACATATGTGCGTAGGTAAAAAAATCAATTGGTATTTACTTGCTTATCAATGAAATATGTGGCATAAGCACGGTAGGTAAGGAAATCAAGCTCATCCTCGGTGGCACTCTGGTCGGGTGCAAAAGTAGCAGAGAACGGTCCCGCCGGCATACTCTGTGGTTAGTAGAGCATGGCGCCTCTCTTGTAAATATAGCATATTGTGCAAGAACAAAAATACAACCGCTTGAATTTATTTACTTACATAAATCAATGAAATATCCAAATTTAATGAAATGTTATTTAATCATATACATATTTAAAATCAAGTCGATTTAACACACCATAGAAGTTTGAGGGAGTTCAAGTTTAAGCCAGACTAAGCTAAATGCAGTTAGTATTTCCAACAAAATCTAAGATATGAATTGTATTGATAATAACAATCTTTTCCAATGTTTAATAATCTGATGTTATTAGCAATTCTTTATGCTTTAATAATTGATAATTACCTACAGCATAGTTTCCAACGGTTATGTATACACGGCTTCCCACGAGAAAAAAAAACGGCATATGTTTGTCATATACGTCGTCGCCCCTCTTCCATAACTTTCGCTCCTCTTCGGAACGGGGTATTTTTGTCGGGATGAGATATGTTAAGGCTTGGTTCGAAGAGACTAACTTCCAGAGACATACTTGCATGTTCAAGAGTAGGCGTTGATTTATTAATAATCGTCTGAGGCATGGAAAGTAAATGCGGACAGGTTCATTCTCTGCGAATTTTATAACTTGACTAGAGTTCGTACTCTGTGAAGTTAGTTGTTCACACAAACGAACTGTGCCACATTTTACTGCTATTGAAAAAAAATACATGCACGTTTTGTACAACAGGATCGTGGTTAAATGGCATAATCAATTCAAACATTCTACCTCGCAAAGGGTCGGATCTATTGTATTACTTGTTCTGTTCACACTTATGAGGCGATGCTCCCAGAGATTGTTCTTCTTCCGGGTAAGGGGTTGGCTTATTGCCAGTCGCCTGAGGTGTGTCTACTGATAAATTCTGTCGGGTTTGTTATTGCAATTTGTCTACAGTTGCAGAGTGCACTCTCGCAGTAACCTGATGTGTCCTACCATTTAAGTCTTATGCAGGTCTTATCTAGCTGCACATGAAAAGTAGGTAAAAATCAACCCCAGGAGATAAGTTTGGCCCACTCTTATTTCACAGTTTGGTTCTCTAGGGTTCCTATCATGTGTATAGGGATGTATGGTTAGAGAATAAAATCATAGCACATTCTGATTCTAGGATCTACTTCGATGTGGGGTCCGACCCTTTTAACTTAAACAGGTACAGTTCGGTTCTTGGAATATATCCTCTCAGGTGATACATCGACCGTCTAGAGGGGATTGGTGTATTGCTAGTCGCCTGTGGCGCCCCAGCATAGAAATGGTCTCAACTATGTTAGTAGTATTAAGTGTGCCCCTTTAGAATTGACGTGACTGAATGATGGATGCAGATAAAAAGCTCTAGCCGCGGGTAACTGCGACTTTTAGCATTTAGTAAACCTTTTAAACTTGTAAGTATGCATTGTTATATTCTTGCCCCAGAAGGTTACCTTATAAACATTCACCTCAACCTTTGTGAAGGGTGTTTGGTTTTATTCCGATCCGTAGAAGCGCCCCTATTAAAAAATCTGACGGGACTGTTAACGACTACTAGTAAACCGTTCAGAGTATGCCTCCACGGAAGCTTATTTCCTCTTTATTTAGAAGACGCCATGAAACATATTGCCTCTTTAGGACGTAAGTAAGCAAGAGCTTCCGCCTATTTGACATCTCCAAATTTATGAATCGTTCGCACATTCTGACAATTAGTATTGACTTCATAAAATCCTCCTTTGTCGAAAGGTGGCATTGGTTGGTAAGGACCAAGCGGCCATCTTCCCAAGATGTCTTTGTTTAGTCGGAAGAACTTGGATTATTGGTGGTTAAATAATTCAGCCGGGCTACTTTACAGATTATTTTTAACTTTTTCTACAAAACTCCTCATAGATCAACTGGTTTTCAACATTAAAATTACCATGTCTCACGTCTTGCTCCTATGGGATACTGATAAACCGGAATCCTTAGTATTATTATGTAAACCTTGGGACTTTCTTTAGATTTGGATCGACCCTTCTTTGCTGGAATAAAATATGGTTTCGTCAGACTCCGAGCATAATCTGTTCCTTCAAGAAATGCTTAACTGGCAAGTCCATGACTTAGAGCACCTTAGTATGCTGCAGTTAATTTGTAACATATAATACGTTTTTGAGTAAACTTATTTCGATCAGAAAAAAGTGCTTGTGTCAGATCTTAGGAATTATATTGCTGCGTCCCTCATCCTTCTCGGGTATTGATCTTTTTTTTGGAGCGACCTAAAGCTGACCGTGCCCCTCACCCTGTGATATTTCTCCTCCAGATGATGCACTTTGATCTAGGTCTGAGAAGTATAGTATTTAAATGATTGACTTGAAAAGTCTGTTATATCATTTTCCGTTATTTCAAAACTTTTTCCATTTTCTAATAGTTCCACTGTTCAAAAGTTACAACTGAGTGTAAGTTACAGTTACACATATCTTTCTCTATCTTTCTACATATGAATACATATATATATGCATATATATATATATATATATATATATCGTATTGATATATATATATATATATCGTATTGATATATATATATATATATATCGTATTGATATATATATATATATATATATATATATATATATATATATATATATATATATATGAAGCAATCCAACAAAAGATATAAGCGTAAACTAATATCTTATAATTAGTGAAACATCCGGATAAAAAACTGAAGCTCAATATACTGGATAGAGCATTAATATTATAATATAAAATGAAGTAACTTTGAATTCTAATAAAATTGGATTGACACCTTATTTTATTACTTCATTTTATAGTATAATATATATATATATATATATATATATATATATATATATATATATATATATATATGTATGTATGTATATATATATATAGTAAGCTAGGAAAATATATTTATGGCAATTAAGCTACACACACAGAGGCTCCCACGTTTCATCCCCGGGGGAAACTAAACTAACCAAATACCTAACAATTTAAAATTAAAACCTTAAATAGAAATACAACGAACCACGTGTTAAAATAAATTCACCCATTATATTGACACAGCAAAGAAACAGGATTAAGGCCAATCTATAGGAAACAGAACAATAGAACAGGATATAGGAAGTAACACTAACCAGACCTTTATTCGTGAGAAGCCCAATGATTGTCTGAGAGAATAGCAAAGTATCTGATTGGTTAACTAGCTAGCCGTGTATATAAAAACACCCGTAAACAATTACTCCATGCATTTTGGCCAGAAGATTCCCGCCCGGAGATGAGACGCGGGAGCCTCTGTGTAGCTTAATTGCCAGAAATATATTTCCATAGCTTACTACCTAGCTCTACTTACGTATCGACCACTGTTAAAGTAAATACCGAAAATCTCCTTATAAAATGTCATGTGGATACATGAAATAGTAATATATATATATATATATATATATATATATATATATATATATATATATATATATATATATATATGGTTTTGCCAAGAACTATGTACTAAGTACGAAACTATAATTTGATCTATAGACATTTTAGAATAGTATTACTGATATTAAAGTTATTCTATTAGTTTGTTTTTATATATAGGGCTTCTAATATATGGAGTTTTTGTTTGTTAGTACTATATTCTAAAGTTTTGATAATTGCTAGTAAGAGTTTTCTGAATTCCGATCGGGGCAGGAGTGGTCGCGTCATAAAAAGTGTTATAATTTAACTGCATTAAGATCATTTTCTGAAATAAAATGTTGAAAACATCTTCATCACATTTTTGTCTTGATATATTCATGTAAGAATTTTATTTAGTGTCAAGCTTTCGTTTGTATTTCCTCAATATTGTTTTAACATTTCCGATGCTTGTCTTAAAGTCTTCTTTTACACGTATCTTTTAAGTAAATGTAGTGAAATATTCGTCTGACTTTTATATATGGAGACGGGATCATTATATCATAACTTTGATTTGGTACAGGCATGTTTGGATGTTTTCTCGAGAAAGACTCTGAGATGTTTTGCTCCGAAACTGACATTAAATAATATTACGATATTACTCTATTCTGTCATTTCTCAGTTTCTCTATCTCTCCTTTTAACTCTGTCTATGTCGCTCTCTCTCTCTCTCTCTCTCTCTATATATATATATATATATATATATATATATATATATATAAATATATATATATATATATATATATATATATATATATATATATATAGTGTGTCAGGTTGTATATGAAAAGAAATCTAATAAAGTGTTCGATCATATAAGAGAGCTAATATACTTTATTTAAATACTGTATATTACATATACCAGAAATGTACCGCGGTTTCATCCAAAAGGGCAGATAAGACATATTTAGTCAATCTCCATGCCCAGTGGAATCATCGGCATGCTGAAACGATTGCAGTCACGGCCCGATGGGGAATGGCGTCAAGATTGAAAAATTATGAGACGAGATAATTTCGTTGTCTTCAATCAGGCTTGTGTCATAATACATATATATATATATATATACAATATATATATATATATATATATATATATATATATATATATGTATATATATATATGTATATGTGTGTAGATAATTTATTATTATTTCATGTATTAACGTATAGTAGTATAAAGATATATAACATTATATGTATACTCTTTCAATAGCAAGACGATTTCCCACGGGAATAAAACGCCAACGCCCCTGTTTAGCTTAATTACAATAAGTATAGTTTCATGCCCGAATATATATATATATATATATATATATATATATATATATATATATATATATATATATATATATATATATATATATAGAGAGAGAGAGAGAGAGAGAGAGAGAGAGAGAGAGAGAGGGGGGGGGGTGATAATTTTTATTAAAACATGCATGTACGTAATGTACGAATCTGGCTTGTCGATGTTATCGATCAACAGCTGTTAAAAGATGAGATCTCATCAAACAGTATTAAAAGCTGATCCTTTCCTGAGGTTATATTTCGAAATAATGAATTTGGAAGAAAGAAAAAGAAAGAAAAGGAAACAAAATTCAAAATTGAAGATTTGAAGGTCACCTGGTCAAATTTGAAACTGTCGAACATCAAATATAATGTAAACTGATGTTATGAATGAAAAGAAGAAATGAAAAGAGGGGTTAAATATCGGGGCACATTTTAACGGCAAGTAAATGTCTGGATGTGTGTCAATATTTACTATTCCGTGTCAATATTATGCGCGATATTTAACTTGGAAAGAAGTAGTAATCTTGAGTCTGGCCTTGATTTTAGGTTAGGTGTATATGGGAGTGGGGGTGTTTAGATCTAATCGAGTACATTTTTCATTTTTTTTCTTGTCTTGATGAATTATTTGTTTTAGTTTATAGTGGGAATGGTGAAATATTCTTTTATCTGGCCTTCATTCTAGGTGTGTTGTAGAAGGGGTGTTAAGTCATTTAGATCTAATCGAGTTGATTTTTCTTATTTTCTGTCTGGTCTATCATTTTTATCCTATTGTTAACTTCATATTTTGTTGTTAATTTCTAGGGGTATAAAATGATAAGGGTGATAACATTAGACAAATAAAGTAAAATAAACCAGAATTAACTTAACATTTACTAAAGGTAAATGACATAATTTTACGCGTGTCACAATAATAATAATAACAATCATAATAATAATAAAGATCTAAATCATAATAATAACAACAATAATAATAATAATAATAATAATAATAATAATAAAAATAATAAGAGTAATAACAAGAGTAATTATAATAGTTATAATAATAAAAATACCAATAATAATAATCATTGTAATGGTAATAATAATAGTTGTATTTATAATCGAAATTAAGCAATGATGATAAGATTATAATCATGATACATAAATGATGGTGTCATAAAAGTACCAATGAGACAGTGACATAATTAATAATAAAAATACGTGTCATTTCGATGGTAATACTTGTAATAATGATGATGATGAAACTACTACTACTACTACTAATAATAATAATAATAACAATAATAATAATAATAATAATGATAATAATAATGATAATGATAATAATACTTCTACTTATGATAATAATAACAGTAACTATAATATCAATAATGATCAACTATTGGTAATAACATTAATGGTATGAATAACTACCATAATAGTGTATTGTGATTATAATTTTAGTGATAATAATATAATTAAATTTAATTACCATACCGACGATTATATAATATATGATGTGATAATATATAAATAAACACGACAATACCAGATCCCTTATTATTATATATTATTGAAAACAAACATGACTTATTTATCCACTATAAATAAATACGATATTTATCTTATATATATATATATATATATATATATATATATATATATATATATAAAGATCACTATGTTATGTCTTTTTAGTAAGTGGATAAATAAGTCATGTTTCTTTGCAATAATAGTGGAGCTGGTATTGTCGTGTTTTTGCGGTTTAGTATTGCTGTGGGAATAACATCTACTTATAATATGAAGATGAATTAATCTGCTACAAGGTCAGAATGTCAGGATGTCACGATTTCTCTGTGTCCGTCAACGATAATATTTGTAAACGTAAGAAATACATTAAAGCGCATCTTAACCACTACATGATACAAAATTAAATATAAATAAATTTCATGCCGAGAGCGCGATTCTAACTCGCAACCTTGATGTCTTAAATAAAATGCGAAGCTTTCTGTTATTCGTTCTACCAATCCTGCCATTATGAGATCTCGTTGTGTCATGACGATATTTAAAATATGTACATATACATTCTTCTTTTCTTTATTCTTAAGTAACGAACTGTGTTTTTTCTCTTTCAAATGTTATATATTTTAGTCACACTAAACATCAGAGAAAAATCTAACGATTAGTTGATAGCTTAGAAAAGAATGACCAATAAATTAAAAAGGAGCTGAGATCTTATCAAACACATTAGTCGTTATGAATATTTACTATGAATAACAACATTTTCCCACGTAAAAGATCTTCTAAAACTAAAAACCAACGTGAGAAAAAAGTTTTTTTTCGTAGTTAATATTCAGAACGACGAATGTTTTAAAATGCTCTTATTGTCAGCTCTCGTTGTGCCGTGAAAGAAAATCTCAGAATGAGTTTATCAAAATCTTGGATATAATACATAAACGGAAAACATAAAATTACCCTCCCCCCAAAAAATTAGATTCTACATTTTTAGGCGATTACGTGTGAACACACTAAAAAGACTATTATCATTTTAATTTAGAGAAGTGGATAAGTGGTGCATATAAATTAAACGTGAAACGATTTCCCTTTCTGTTGTGGTGCAACCACTTATTTGCATATACGAATAACGTTACACTATAAATGGCAAGCCTAGGTTGGCCTTAGTGTGTGTTACCTAAATGCCACCGGAAGTGACGCCGAAGAGCGTACATGTCCTCCCACCAAGACTCTCTGACTCGACACCTTCATTTGTACATACCGTAACTATACCTTTTCTTTAATACACTTATTATTGCATTCTTCTTGTTGTTTGCGTCTTCATTGTATTCCTCACTAATTATTGTTTAACCTTGCAACAACAACAGTTGGCGACGAGATATGAAGCGTCAAATATAACAGTTTGACGAAGAACTATTAAAAAAAAAAATACAATGCAAAGTGTTGACGAGCAAACGGATTTTACGCTAAAGAAAAGTTTCAACTTAAGTGAAAAAAAAAATTCGAACGTGCCAAAAGCGACAATTTACGCCGTTTTCTCGGAATCCGACTTGCAAACGAATGTAAAAGTGAATTTTTGTTTTGTCGCTAAACGACAAATCTGTTTTGTATTACTAAAGAACCAACTTGCAAACGAAAAGCGGATTTTGTTCTGTCGCAAAACGACAGGTCAGACTCGTATTACGAAAAGCAAGGAAGTAACCTACGAAAAAAAAAGTTCACCAGTGGATTCTAATTACTGCTCCCCGTTAGCAAAACAACAACTAAAGGAATCTTTTAATTAATAATTTGTTTGGCGGCTGGACTAAAAGGAAATACTATAGCTAGAAATTAAAGCTCAAGGAAAGGATTTTTTTTTTAAAGTTGTCACTGGATAACGGATAATACAGTAAAACGTCACGAAAGAAAAAAAAAAAGGGTAATCTCAATTTAAGAGTATTTTAATTACTAAAATACTAGAAAAAAAAACTCCAAAGAACTAAATGTACTGCATACATTTTTTTCAATTGTGACTCGAAAAAAAAAAAAAAAAAAAAAATGGAAGACTTATCAAAAATGTTCATGCAATTTTTACAGGCACAAGCTGACCGCGAGGAAAGACACAATCAGGCACAAGCTGACCGCGAGGAAAGACAAAATGAACGTTTTTTTAAAACACTGGAACTACTAAAGAGCAATCGAGAAAATGTCGACAGTGTTAATTTCTCCCATACAACTATCTTTAATAGTATGGACACATTTAATTATGTGCCGGAGGAAGGAAAGACTTTTGAAGCATACTATACAAGATACGAGGATGTCTTTCAACTGGACTGCAAAAATTGGCCAAATAGCCAGAAAGTGAGCCTCTTACTCAGGAAATTGGGTACATCAGAACATAGCAAATTCATAGATTACATATTACCTAAAAAAACTGCGGAATTAGAGTTCATGGAAGCTGTGAAATTACTAAAAGAATTATTTAATCCAAATATATCTCTTTTTCATAAAAGATGGCTGTGCATGAATCTAAGAAAGATAAACAACCAAGATTATTTGACATACGCATCAGTTGTCAATAAAAACTGCGATAATTTTAAGCTTGCGGAACTAACGGTAGAATATTTTAACTGTCTAATCATCGCACAAGGGTTAGTTTCCACGAAAAATGCAGAAATACGCAGACGAGTGTTGTCTAAGCTGGAATCTGAGCAAGATTTAACCCTCCAGAAACTAGCAGAGGACTGTGAAAGAGCCATTACACTAAAAAAGGATTTTAAAAATATAGAAGAATCCGGAGTGGCATATGTAAGAAAAGTTAGAAAACCATACACACCAACCAAGAACTTTACAAAGAAAAGCAATCGAAATGGAACGGGATATTACAATCCTAATAACCATAAATATAGGACAGAATATAACAAGCCTCTTCCTAGATATAACTGTAAGAGATGTGCAGAAAAGCATTGGGAATCAGATTGTCCTTATAAAAAAAAAATGCTACATTTGTAAGAAGGTGGGACACAAAAGCGATTGCTGCAGATATAAAGATTACACCAGAAAGAGAGTACAGCAAACAAAATCAAATACAAAATTCGACAAAGATCGGCGAAAATACGTAAAAGTGGAAATATTTAAAACACCAATAAAGTTACAACTCGACTCCGGCTCCGATATTTCTATTATAAACCTGAATACATGGAAAAAGTTGGGTAAAAAACCAACCATGATGAAAACGAGTAAATCAGCCCGGACGGTAACTGGTGGTGGTATAAAATTTGAAGGAGAAGTTGTCCTTCCGATAAAATTAAAAGGGATTACGAAGAAATTAAAAATATTCGTACTGAAAAATAGTGAAAATCTGTTTGGAATAGATTTAATTGAGAAATTTTGACTATGGGATAAGCCAATCAATTCATTCTGTAAAAAATAGAATGTTCTTCTCCAACAACAGTAAATATAAATGACGATTTAAAAGAATTATTTCCTGAAGCATTCACGACTAACTTAGGTCGCTGTAATAAATTCAAGGCCTCGTTTGAACTTAAAGAAAACGCCAGCCCAATTTTTAGAAAAAAGCGAAACTTTCCGTTCGCTGGGTTGGAAAAGATAATAAAGAATTAGATAGATTGGAACAGACAGGAATTCTATCAAAAATCGAACACAGCGAGTGAGCAGCCCCCACCGTATACGTAAAGAAAAAGAATGACGAAGTTAGAGTGTGCGCAGATTTTTCGACCGGGGTCAACTCCCTATTAAAAGATCACCATTACCCTCTACCAAGCCCAGAGGAAATATTCACGAAGTTAAATGGTGGTAATATCTTCTCCAAGATAGACTTGAGCGATGCATATTTGCAAATACCGGTCGAGGAAAATTGCTCAAAAATACTATGCATCAATACGCATAAGGGATTATACAAATACAACCGATTGCCCTTTGGCATCAAAGTAGCGCCTGCCATTTTTCAGCAAGCGATGGACACCATGCTAAGTGGTATTGAGTGCGCATGTGCATACCTGGACGACATTGTTGTCAGGAGCAAATCCCTACAAGAACATAAGGAACATTTGAAACAAGTATTTACTTGAATACAAGAATTCGGCTTAAAAAGTAAAAGTTAGTAAATGTGACTTTTGTATGAGCGAGATTAAGTGTCTTGGACACATAATAAACAAACATGGACGACGTCCAGACCCAGACAGATCTGCGGCAATAAAGAATATGCCAGCACCTGATAACGTAACAACATTGCAGAGTTTCTTGGGACTCGCAAATTATTATCAATCTTTTATTGAAGGAATGCATAACTTGCGAGCCCCCTTAAATACTCTGCTTAAAAAGGATACACCTTGGAACTGGACGCAAGTATGTCGAATCGCTTTTGACAAAATAAAGAGCGCACTAACATCCGAATTATTCTTAACGCACTTTGACACAAAATTAAAAATAGTCGTCGCTAGTGACGCTAGTTCCTACGGCTTAGGAGCATGCATTCAACATATTATGCCGGATGGGTCTAGAAAACCAATAGCGCACGCTTCGAGAACGCTGATACCAGCCGAGAGGGCATATTCACAAATCGAAAAAGAAGCATTGAGAATAATCTTTTCCGTGACTAAATTTCACCGATATTTATATGGAAGACAATTGTTACTTGAAACCGACCATAAACCGTTAGTCACGATCTATGGATCAAAAAAAGGATTGCCGGTATACACCGCAAATAGATTGCTGCGCTGGGGTACAATCTTACTTAATTATGATTTCCAGCTACAACATCTAGCATCAAAAAAGATTTGCCATGCGGATGGACTGTCAAGACTGATACCACAGAAACACAATCTGGAAGAATCAGTCATTGCAGCAATTCGGACAAATGTTGAAGTAAAAAATATGGTAGCAAACATCATTAAGGAACTACCCGTAACTTTGTCGGACATTAAAAGGGAAGCCGAGAAAGACGAATACATAAAGGACATAAAAGAGAAAATTATAACGGACACAAAGGTGCAGGAAGTTTTCTCCATATGTAACGATGTGTTACTGTACAGTGAGAGAGTGGTAATACCCAAAACATTGCAGAATAGGATGTCAAGAGATTTCCATACGGGACATCCGGGGATAAATCGAATGAAGTCGTTAATGAGAAGCTACGTGTACTGGCGTAACATGGACACTGACATAGCAGCAACAATAAATAAATGTAAAGGATGCCAGTTAGCAGCAAAATCCGCACCTATAATACACAAACCTTGGCCGAAAACCGACCAACCATGGTCGAGAATCCACATGGACTCGCTGGTCCAGTAGGAGAAAACTATTATTTAATTGTAGTGGATAGTTACACAAAATGGCCGGAGGTAATGCGTTGCAGGAATCCAACAACGAACAACTCAATAGGGTTCCTACACGAGTTGTTTGCAAGATTCGGTGTACCAGACACACTGGTCACTGACTACGGAACGCAGTTCACATCCGCAGAGTTTAAGGAATTTTGCGACACGTTCCGAGTGAAGCACATCACGACTTCGCCGTATCATCCAAGGTCGAACGGCCTTGCGGAAAGGTTCGTGGACACGCTAAAACGAACGTTAAAGAAATCCATTGGAACACCAACAGAAAAAGCTTTGCAACAATTCTTGCAAGTTTATAGGATCACACCACATCCTAATACACCATCAAACATATCACCAGCTGATCTAATGTTTGCCAGAAAGGTAAAATCAGCGTTTGATAAACTGTTGCCAAGACAGGCAATTATCCGAAACACTACACACACGAGAAGAAAGAAATATAACTCGGGAGATCGAGTATATTTTAAGTGCTACAAGAATAACACATCTTACTGGGAATGTGGAGTAGTGGATAAACGCATTGGTGATTGTACATATATGATTAAAGGTCCACAGAGTATACATAAAAGGCACCTAAATCAGATAAAAACACGTCATATCCAAGATGATGATTATACGACAACAGTCGAAGAGGAGGAAACCATAGATGGCATATACGAATCCTTTAATTTGGAACAGCCTCAATATACACCTGAACCCCGAAGATCAGGTAGGAAAAGAAAATTTAATGAATCATTGATGGTAAACCCAAAAAGAAAAAGATATTGAAATCTGTGTGACTTCAAATCTTGGGAGGGGGGTGTTGTGGTGGCAACCACTCATTTGCATATACGAATAACGTTACACTATAAATGGCAAGCCTAGGTTGGCCTTAGTGTGTGTTACCTAAATGCCACCGGAAGTGACGCCGAAGAGCGTACATGTCCTCCCACCAAGACTCTCTGACTCGACACCTTCATTTGTACATACCGTAACTATACCTTTTCTTTAATACACTTATTATTGCATTCTCCTTGTTGTTTGCATCTTCATTGTATTCCTCACTAATTATTGTTCAACCTTGCAACCACAACACTTTCCATTCTAACTTTTTAAGACATTTAACTAATCTTTTTACCACTAACCCTAAGTTCGACCGGAAAATTCGTAAAACCATTCGTAACCGCTTTAAAAAGTAGAAAAAAACAATAGAGTTCAAATACTTTGTAAGTGTCTTTACATTTCGTAGAGCAAACAAAATGAAATGCATTGTTCTAGATGATCTATTTTTAAAAATAAGATTTATAAAATTTCGTTATGTATTTCATTCGATTAATAGTAAATGCAAACAATAATAATGCGTAAGTCACACATAGGCGAGAAACATACATACACACGAAAAGTAAAAATGTTATTAATATAATTGAATGAGTTACTTTTTGCAGTTTGCAACAAAACATAACAGAAAATTGGAAATTAATAAAAAAAAAACGTTTTTGTGCTTTTCGGTTTTTACGTAGCTATTTATTAAAAAATCTTGAACATAAATTCTAATTACAAGTAAATAATATTTAAAAAATAAATTATACATTTTTCTTACAAATTCTGTTATTGTAAGATCACGTTGTGCCGTGACGAGATTTAGAAAATGTACTTATTCTTTTTTTTCTATTTTTCCACGTTCCCACGTTAAGACACGTGTTCCTAATAAGATTAAAGAATAAATAAACACGAAAATGGGGAAAAAGTGTAGTTTTTTGTAGTAAATATTCAGAACGACGAATGTTTTTGAAATGTGTTATTGTGTGATCTCATTGTGCCGTGGAAGAAAATCTCACAATGACTTCATTAAAATCTTGGATACAATACGTACAACGAGAAACATAAAAGTAACCCCCACAAAAAAGTTATGGACACACAAACACACAATTATTCTTTTAATTTAGAGTAGTGGATTAGTTGTGCATATACATGTAACGTAAAACGATTCCCCCTTTTTCAGGGACATTTTAACTTTTTAAGTCAGTAAACTAATTTATTTTACCACTCACCCTAAGTTCGACGGGCAAAGACGTAACACCAAAGTAGAAATAACAATGCTTAGAATGTATCTCTCATCGCAAAGCAAAATTATTTTCAAACCTAATCCCCATTGTTGTTATTTTTTCTTTGAAAGATGAGTTATACAATACATATTATTTTAAATGTATTTTTCGTTTTACCACCCGGACTTAAGGTTGATAGTAATAAAAGTCCATATTTTGTATGACGTAATCTGTAAAAGAATAAAGTTTTACAAAGAACCGGAAAATGTTTAAAATAAAGTTTTCAAAATCTTAAAGAGAAAAAATTACAATTATTGATAATTGCAATGAAAAATAAATAAAAAAAGTTTAAATTTTAAAAAATGAATTTATTTTTACGTTGGTGGGCTTTTGTCCGTGTTTAAATTATTTAGGTCGGCTTTTGTCCGGGTAGCTATTATCCGCCTTATTTGTTGTCAGTGTGCAGGGCCTAACACAAATTCATCTTGTACCCAGCCGTTGGCCATGACCCAGCCGTCAAGCCAAAATTGTCTTCCAACGCTAAGAATCAGAGGGGTTCTATTCAGTTTCAGAAGGATATCCTAGCAGGCATAACATCTTTTTTCGGGAAATGGCGGACAATGAACCGTCTGCTAATTTCTGATTTTTTCCGACCTCAGAAATATGTAAATCCAAATAAATTGTTTGGGAGTAATTGCTCAACTGTATTTCCTTTAAAATATTTTAAGGTAAATTAAAAATTAGTACAAAAAAATATTTGGGTGTACTTATTCATTTGTGAATTTAGCGAAACAACTAAATCGCCACTGTCGGTCACTTAGAGCACCCTTACAAGGAAATGTCGACAGAAGCGATGCAAGCTATATTTATAACGTTCCAAAGTGTTCTATGGGGGTATAGATTACCCACGCTATAGAACCGACCTTATGTCATATTCAGGTTTCCCAGTTTGGAAGAAAGGTAAATTGTTAATTCGTTGTTTCCCAGTCAAAACAGCGGACAATGAATCGTCGGCCATTTTTTCGACCTCAACAATGAATGAGTAAACCTAAATAAATTGTTTTGGCCTTCTTTCAAATTTACCTTAAATTAAAAAAAATAGTCTAAAACAATTTATTTGGTTTACTTATTCATGTGTAAGGTCGGAAACATATCAGAAAAATGCAGCCGATTCATTGACCGCCGTTTGGGCTGGGAAATGACGAATTAACCATATAAATACCGTCACGTTTGGAGCACAATAATCGAAGCTTTTGGTAAATTTATATTCTTGACCCCCCCCCCCCCCCGAAAATGAGATAATTGTTTTCATGCATTGCATATCAAGAGCCAGGAAAAATGTCTATGAAAAAGTTATCTCCAATATATATATATATATATATATATATATATATATATATATATATATATAATACTTAAAATATTTAAGTTTTTTATATAACATAACCACCGTTTCACGTACTCTTACGGTCGTCAGATGCCGTAATGCATAAATTTGAGGTCAAATTCGAACTTATAATTCTATGAATAGAAGAATAGACAGTAGGGCGATTGTTCACTATCAACAACAATAACAATAGAAAATCGTGAACCCCCAAAATAACATAACGTTCACAAAACGTAAGTAAATTGGGCATTTTTAAAAAGAACTAACAAAACAAAAGAGGTGGGAAATAAACAACACATATGCAACACGTGTTACAAAAGGTATGATAAGTTACTCTTTTACCTACCTCAATTACTTTATTTGTGTTTTAACTTATTTTAAAAACTTTTTAATTTTCAAAACAAAGCTAGTGTCCATTCTGCTTAGCTAGAACGAAACACAAAATGACTAGCTACGTGTCCTGCACGATGAGCCTCGATAATCGCTCAAAAATCGAAAAGTAAATAAAATACTTGTAGAAAAACATACAATAAATGTCACCAATCGTGGGAAAATGTAATCTTCTACCAGACTATTACAACATATACTGCACTCTGATCTAAGCAATAATACCAAGCTTTATAGAAGGGTCAATTATTAACACAATTTGTAACAAACTGCGAACCTGAGGTCTGCAGTCTTACTCGTTCCTGACTGGGCTAACTCACTGAACTTATGAAAGTATTTCAAATAAACTGACTCAAATAATTCACTGAACCTGTTCAGTTTATTGTGGGACATTTCAGTTACATCAGTAAGAGACGCTACAGCCTAGCTGAAATATGCGTCCTAGCGAGGATATTTTGGCTAGTCTCTGGAAATAAGTGAAAACTATAAACTGATAGGTTTGATTATGGTTAATATATATATATATATATATATATATAAATATATATATATATATATATATATATATATGTATATTCTAACAGTGGCATTAGTTCAAAAAGTTATATGTTAATTGCTAAGAAGATGTCAGCTTTTAACAGCTGTTGATAGATAACACCGACATGCCAGTGTAGCAGTTAATGTACATGTATGAATAAATAAAAATAATCATATATATATAAAAGCTCTATTTTATATTGAACACTTTGAAATTATTTGGACTTTTATCTTGAGGATGTTTACTTATATATATATATATATATATATATATATATATATATATATATATATATATATATATATAATTATCATTATAATAGATTGATTCAATTTTAGGCGTCTAGGCTAATCTATGTTGTCGTGGAGCCAGCTTATATAGTATGATTTAACAACGCAATTAGTGAAAATGAGATCATATACATTTTCTTTACAAACATCAAAATGTATAGAGGATTTGAAAGTTCGTAGGACCATAAAGCTGCCTCCAAAATATTTCGGTTAAAATTAACTCACCAAAAGTTATTTTCCTTTTGATTGTGTGAGTATGCCTAGTTCTTTTACGGTTTGTTATAATTCGTGCTTATTTTCTGCGAGAAAAGTGTGTGATGTTCAGACTGATAATTGTCGTAATATGTGTCGGTGTTGAGGAGTGGTCGAATGTTGGACTGCAGTGAAACTATGTCGATTAGTTATGTAGTGTGAGTACGTGATCCCTCTGACTTGGCGCAACACTCTTAATGGATTCATGTAATCATTTCGGTTGAAATATTATCACCTCTTCTCATTGACTTAAATACATTCTCTTCTATTTTATTAGAATTTAGAACTGAACTGTTTTACAAAATATGTAACTCCTATTGTTCTTAAAAAAAAGTGTTTCCCCAGGTATAAAACAAAGGAATGCGTCGACGTACGAAATCACTGAAAATCAAAACATTCACTAGGCATGACATACCACCTATTCATTTATAATGGTTGCGTCTTGTCGATAACAGCAATTTTTATGTCACACTTAGGAATCTGTACGAAATTGTGAGCATAACTCTTTTATTCAATTCACGGAGGTAGCTTGTTCTCGCTCCCTAAGCCACGACCAGATAAAAGTCTCAAGTAAATCGTAATTGTATTCTTAGTATCACCTGTGCTAGAGATTCAATCTTCATCCACGAGAAGTCTGTCACTTAGAACTGATGACCACTTAACAACGTGATTCGTTGTGCCACTGACCCGCTATGAATACAAGTACGAATTACTTTAGACTTTTATCAGGTGATGATTACAGAACGAGAGTAGGCTACATCCGAAGAGTAAATAAAGGATTCCGTTCAGAATTTCGTACGAATTCCCGAGTTTAGCTGTAAGATTCTCGAGTTCGACAAGACACATCTGAAGAAAGCCGTTTACATCGTCCGAAACGGTTTGACAATATATTTAAGGTGAGAACAGTAGTCCGAATAATACAAATTATATACCCCCTTCTTAGAACTACATCGAAATATTGCATAAAAGTGCACAGAATTCGTATTTTTCTTTCGCGAGTTGGTTAAAATATTTCGGTTTGTTTGGCAAACTGTATGCGGATATCAGTGATGAAGACGGTACGAGTTTGCGACATTGTTAGTTTTCCTTAGAAAGTGAGTGCGGGAATGAAAGCAGTGGCAGTAGCAATTCAAACGCTATTAAGTAAGGGACCCAATAGAAATGTTGAATAGAGATATGGTTGAGTTTCCATCTCAATGAATTCACTGGAGCATGTATTTCTATCATTTGTAAATGCGCATACTCATTTCTATAAGAGGCCTTGCCAATACGTTGGTCGGTTTGGCCGTCAAGTTGACACGCTTTACTTAGAAATATTTCTTCATTGCAAAGCGCGCAGATTTAAAGAACGCATTCTAAGAATGTTCACGTCTGGGAATACATACATGTAAGTATTCTTGAGAGAACTGTATTATACTAATGCGTAACCGCTTATAATAGCGCTGGGTTCACTGGAGGATAAGGGTTAAGGAGATTGGCGGTTCGACGATGAACAATGCTATAACAGGATTGTCAACGATAGGTGGAATGAGCAGAATATTATCTCAGATAACAACTCAACAAGTGTTTGAAGACGACCATGTTGTCGTGGAATAGGAAGCTGGCTGTAGTAGTGTGTTTATCAGATGAGGTGTTTTAGTAACTGTGTTAATGTTTGTTCCGTTTAGTTTGTGGTACAGATAAAAGAACATAGAAAAGTGTTTTCCTGTAGTTATAGCTCGGCAGGTTATTACTCTGGATGTTTTATTGGGAGGCATGATATAAAGCTCAATCGAGCACATATGATGAACACCACGATACAGTAGAGGGAGGCTAACAGCATATCTTCTATTTGAAAGAGGCTGTAGGGGGGAGAGAGATCATCGCCGACTAGAGTCCCATATTGGTGTTGTACTCTGCCAAGGCAAGAAAGAGTGGTTCGAGTTAACCCTCTCCAGATATGACAGCAGTACTCTATCTTAAGATAGATCTGGCTCTTATATATGTGTAGGTTTGCGTCAAGAAGTACTTTCTAAGAAGGTATTTGGTATGCCACGCTTCAGTTAAAATATATCACGTTTAAATGCCCAGCCAAACTTAATGACACGCTTAATATATATATATATATATATATATATATATATATGTGTGTGTGTGCGTGTGTGTGTAATACGCGTATGCAAGTATGTTCGTACGTATCTTATAACTTTTCACAGGCATTAAAAACAATGATGTCGTCTGATTGTGATGTATTATTAATTTGATGCGACTTTACCGTTTTGAAATGAATTGTTCCAAAATCAAATTATATCGTGCCAGTACAGTTCTCCAAAAATACAATTTAATTGTTTTATTTTGAAAATAATTAATTTGTTATAATTTTAATTAAATAAATAAATAAAATACATATCTCTTTCATTTATTTAAAAGATAATTTAGATTATAATTAAAATTAGTTTCATGCATAAGAAAGAGTAATTTTTGTTCATAACATTTACTATGAGAGAAACATTAGTATTGAGAGTATTTATACAGATTGATTAAAAATAATGACGGAACTCCCAACATTTTAGTAAAAAAAGCGGCTTCAAAGACTAAATGTTGCTCTCACTTTGGCAGCTGATGGTTAGGAGGATACTTGATTATGGTGTAAAACCTTATCAACGTAAATTTTAATGTACCTTTCGAGTATTTTTTAAAAATCCAGCGCCAAGTGGTAGTCTCCGCTGACAACCTAAAAAATCTAACAGCGTCTCTTCTGGCTAAATAGAAGAAAAGCAGCCTTCTCTGTCCATGTTTCTTCTCCACGCAACAACCTACGAGAAAAGGATGTGACGATGAGTAATGTATCTATGTTCACAGCTATATTAGACAAACATTCAGACTGTACGTGGATGCAAATATATCGACATGGTATTTTGACATTTACTTTTTTTTTGCTAAATAGATGTGAGTTTTAATTTAAAAAGCACCCATCTATATGAGGTGCTTACAGTGTAATCGTCTGAGTGTTTCGCTGTCATGTTAAAGTTTGCAACATCAATCTAAGTGTGGTCACTTATCTCCTCAAGAGGGTGTGCTTGTCCGACGGTGTTTCACGCTATTAGTTGAGATAATATGTTCATCAATAAACACATACAAATGAATAGACGCAACAACGTAGTTTTGGCTTTTCTGATACCTTTAAGAATATCATTAAAAAGTTGTATCTCTGGCTATTAAGTTTGAAATATAATTTGTTCGCCTTTGTCCATCCGTTGATCAGGTTCTCTGTCTGTCCAGCCTAAGTTAGAAAAATATTTGCGTCGCTAAATCGGACAAATTTAATCGATGTCTGTGTTTTATTACCTTCTATCAGACGCGTGATACGATACTGTCAACAAAATCTTAACCATATTGATCGAAACAAGTTTTGAAATACGAAAAATAATAACTACGTATTTTATGTAGAATGCCTAACATCATATTGTAAAATATTTATCCATTTAGCAAAGGAAAAGCCCGGGGCCTAAATGTGTAATTCAATTCCAATAAAGGTGATGTTTTTACGCACCAACAAGTACACACTCAGACGTATGTTTGGGCGTGTGTGGGGAACATACAAAAGTATATCTCAATAATATTAATCGAATCCTCTCAATTACAAGTATCGTATTTTGTAAATAAATTAATACTTCTTTAAACAATATAATTTTTTCCACTGTAAGTCTCAGGTTCGTTAACTCATGCAATGAGACATCAAAGACCAATGGTTAATTATTATGTGTGTCTGTGATTTGAATTTCAAGACTGATCATTTATCTACGTTTAGCGCCAATCATGAGTCGTGAAACAACGAAACGACGTCTGTAAATGCCAATTATAGCTTAATATCTGTAAATATAATGTTGAGAAAGACGGGGGAGGATGGCCGTGGACAGACTGAAGGAGGATCTGTCTTTGCTTTACGATATAGAATGCTTTGCGGGAAACATTAGATAATGTGTTTTCAGGCTAAAGATAGGTATATCTTCAAATTTAAATAATAAGTGTTAACTTGATCGAAAACATAAACGTATGAACATTTTAGGCAATGACATATTTTGTTTAATATTTCGGAAAGTTTTCTATATTTTGTCAAACTTGTCATTTTGAGGAAAATTATTTAATATGAAATCTTCTAAAAACATGAGATTATTTACACTTTGTAAACGCTGATTTCGAATGATGCTTCTTTGCCTACACGCGTCCTTGAACCACACGGATAACTGCTTTCTCTTTTTCGTTCATATCTAATATTCAACAACATTAACAACAATATTAACCATATCACTATAAGCATGTTAGACTATTATATATATATATATATATATATATATATAGAGAGAGAGAGAGAGAGAGAGAGAGAGAGAGAGAGGGAGAGGGAGAGACAGAAAGAAAGATAGATAGATAGATATCAACGCACACATGTTTCTCTGTATCTACGGCTCTTCAGTGTGTACTATTTTATCTATAAATAAATAAATAAATACATAGATATATACGTTCTTTAATCGGGCGACGTAATGCAGGCTATGCATGTAAGGGAATTAACTCTCTATATCACTTAAGAAGTAAATCAACAGAAGATAGCTTTCATAAGCTGTAGTTATCGCCAAAACACAACACGGAAACATAACTCATCTATCTATCTATCTATCTATCTATCTATCTATCTATCTATCTATCTATCTATCTATATATGTATATATATATATATATATATCTACCTACCTACCTATCTATCTATCTATCTATCTATCTATCTCTCTCTATCTCTCTCTCTCTCTCTATATATATATATATATATATATATATGTATATATATATTCTTTCCAAATATGATATGAGGTTAAGATCGGATTCTAACTCCGCCTGATGAGATCTCAGTTTATAATAGCTGTTGATCGATTACATCGACATGCCAGTGTCGCAGATTTTGTACATGTCTCTGTAAATAAAAATAATCATATATAAAAGTACTATTTGATATCAAGCACTTTTTATAAACCCGGTTGAAATTATTTGGATTACTACCCTGTGGATGTTTTACCTGGATTATTATTATTATTATATATATATATATATATATATATATATATATATATATATATATATATATATATATATATATATATATAATATATATTATGTATAACAACTGTTTCTATTAGATAATTAATAAACTGTGACATATCTTTTAACAGAATCGTCTTTCATATCTAACATATCTTCTATATAGTCTTCATTATCATATATAAGTACTATTATTCTTAATTATTCTAATATGGAAAACAGAGACATTTTGTTGCCATCTAAATTAATACGTGTGTGTATTTTGTAAAGAAACATGGTAACAAATCAGATTAAGACACAAAACAGTCTATCATTTTTAAATATTCACAGAAAAACTTCAATCTTACAGAGTAGCATTAGCATATAGTGAGAAGAATACATAGAGTACAAAGAAAGAGAGCAAAAACTGCTACTTGTAAAATTAATTATAAATTACGGCTTATGAGAAATATAGTATTGAACTATTTTTACAAACATAACTCAAATAAAAAAACTACGTTATATTTAGCATCTATTTTCTGTTATTAAAGTATTTAAAGATATTAGCTAAATAAAGGTTGATTAATTCACATTTAGTATGATAGTACATCTATATATCTATATAAGAGTAATACGTAAATGTATCTAAATAAGTTGGTGCACGTTAGTTTAGAATGTTATTCATGTATAGTCTATATCAATAACCAGGATGCCAGTAAGAACTGATCCCGACATTTCACAGTTTAGAAACCAGAAATAGTTCCTACCCTTACATATATGTTTCATCGTTGCTTAATAGAGAAATAATTTTCATCACCTTGTAAAGCTTGGTTGGTCTACCGATTATCTAAAAATGCTGGAGATGAATCGTAAAAATCTGGACACAGCCCGATCAAGTTTCTGAGTAAGTTGCTTGAATCTGTAATAACACAAAAAGTTGATAACAAGCGCAGCAAAATTTATCTACTATATGGCAAGCAATGTTAATTTTGCCGTGAAAGATCAACTGATGACGTGCTGACTGTGATATCGCACAGAACCAATAAGTCTATTGACGGGGTCTTCGCTTCTAGGGCGATATCTATTTATATATCAAACGCCTTCGATAGGGGTGGGTACAAAAGTGTGTTTCACAAACTCATTATCTATCGAATAGTTCGAAATGTCCTATAAACTATCAAACTGTTGCTCTTATATATGTTTATAAACACAGTTGATGATAGGAAGAAGTCTGAACACAAATTAATTTAAGACCAAACGCTCTTCCTGGTCTACATAAATGATCTTCCAAACCATATTCGGAGATCATTCGTTCACATCAATGCAGACGACAGAACCATATACCTGAACACTTCGAACACCATTATTAAACCAGATCTTCCTTAATGTCCTTCTTCTAACTGTGAACACGTGGGACAATGAGGGGGGAAGTGGGTTGTTATTTTTTACACGTTTTAAATCAAGATACTCTCATTTCAGAACCAAGTCTTGGATCCTTATATCTCTCAAATTTTAATTAATGGACCTCTTTTTAGGAAAGTGGCTTTTTTTGATAAACCTCTAGGACTGACTTTTACTAAAAATCTGAAATATTAGATCAAATGTGTTGCTACGGTCTCATGGAAAAATAGTTGGGTCATCTTACAGCGCAATTGACGCAATCCTCTCCCTTTATAATCTTAATCTTGAGATGGAGTATTGCTTCGATATATGGGGAAGTGCTTCCCGGAGAACTCTTTCTTGCTTTAGTAGAGGACAAAAACTACGCAATCTAGTGGATCACGATCTTATCTCTTCTATATAACAAATATTTTACTCTGTAACAAATTAACAACGAGAACTGGCCTGGCTTACATCACTGTATAGAATATGTTTTTATTTCAGAAGGTTAGAAAACTAATATAGTAAATGAACCACAGTAATAATTACATTAAAATGTACTGAAGATAATTCTTCCCTAAAAAAAATATTTAAGAGGTGGCGTTTTGTTATTTTATTTTCATTAAACAAATCCTCCGTTAACTTAATCAATTACACTTTGATGACCAAACTGTATTTCCTAGTACACACTATCTACAGAAGAAAATACCACAGTGCTTCTTCCCGACTAACTAAAACATTGACCTTTTCAAGTCCAATGTAAACAAATATTTGCTGAGCTGTATTAATGGATTATTTTCTCATTTCTAGAATTATTTACAATCTTGTCGTAGTGTTGTTCCTCGTCCAACAAACAATTATTTTAACTTCTAACCTTGAGTAGTTCCCGGGTATTACAAGCGATGATCAATAAAAAAAAACACAATAATAATATCATTCCACGTGATATCATTTTACGACCTTACACCTTTCTTCCGTAAAAGCTCTGTAATTAATTAAAATGTCTGCCTGTTTTATTCAGAGTACAATGTAGGATCCTGAGTAAATTGTACGTACATCTCAAATCTTATAAATAGGATACTATCTCGCACAACCATTAGATATATTACAATGAAATCCCTTTTTCAATTCGTTCTTCTGTTAAAGAGGTAACTTGTATGGCGTTTTTACGCAGAAAAAACATGAAAACAGCTTTTTCTGAAGACGATACACAAACTTTATCAACAGAACCGCCATTCGTCATTGTTCTCCTGGGGTTTCAAGGCCAACAATATATATTGAATAATGTCATTCCATTCTGGTATAATATTCTAAGGTTATTGGATCTAAGATTCCGAAATGCTAAAACATTTCTATTGAATTGGAAAGTTTTGCGAAATATAAAAAAGAGATAATGATAGAGAAAACAGATGGTACTATTTTTGCATAAATGAATGCTCCAATAAAATCGGATTTAATATATTTAGATGGAAGACAGAACTTATATATTTGCTGAGTAGCTATTTAGTCAAATTCATAGATGAATGTGATGTACATTATATATATATATATATATATATATATATATATATATATATATAAGTTAATAAGGAAAAACTAAAGATTGTACATTATTCATCAATATTTCCTTTTTTATAAAGCCTCTATCAAGATGACTGATTTGAAAATAACTTAGTAGGCAATATTTGAGAATATATGGTGCGTCTATTACGTAAAAAGTATGTTGTTTTCCGAACAAAACATAGACGTCAGAGTTCAAAGTATATCGTACGGATATAACATATGAATATTGTTCTGTTCTTTTTTTAAAACGTAATATGTGGTGCTTTTGTGAAGTGAAATTAATGTGGGGTTATGTCATTTGTCAATCAATATCGATGGTTTTTACAAAGTTTTGTAAAGAATGTAGTGTAAATAGCTAGCTTGAATCTAAATTAAAGCTCTGTTAGTAAGTATTAGTTAGCTGATTAAATGGGATGAATTATAAAAGCCGATACATTGTATAATTGCGTTAGAGTTTATAATGAGTACTGATACAAGAAGTGTTCAGAGATAATTATTAAAATTAATTTACTTGGTCAAGTGATATAAAAAGAATGATGATGGTATAATGAATAAGAGAGTTGCTATTCTTTATATATATTTCATATGCACGAACGTATATCTGATTGATATGTTTGCATGCCATATTATATATACTTGCATCAGATGTAAATGTTTAGGAAAATAGTTTCCTACTTGTTATGTAGTTTGTGTTGTTTGAATGTCAAGTTTATTTAAAGTGTTGTAAATTATTTTATTATCAGTGGGCATAAATACAAGAACATATATGTTGATAAGAATAGTGTTCGGTGTATATGATGTTTGTTTATTGCTTGTGGAAAATATTTTCAGTGATAAGTTTCTTTCATTTGATGTGATGTATGTGGTATATTACAATGTTCTGGGTGAATTTGTCATGTATTTCTAATCTTCTACATATTGTAGGGATAAGGATTCTGAATGCACGTAGAAGGAAACAGATTATGCAGCATGTTTTAATTTCGTTATCATGGTGTGAGTAAACATTTATGTAGTCATTGTTCTGTGTAGGTTTTCGATGCACTTTGAAAGTGTGATTCTTGTTAGATGTTATTATAATTATGTCCAAAAATTGTATAGAGCTATTGTTTCTGTTTCATGGGTAAACTTTATGGACGATTCGTCTGTGCTTAATTTGTTTTTAAAAATTTTATATTAGATTGTTTGCAGTACTAATTATTAAAATGTTGTTAATATATATAAAGTATACAGCAGGTAAGGGTGCGAATCTGCTTATCCATATATTATATATATTTTATTCTGTAGTCCTACCCAAGTGATTATGCTCAATAGATATAAGTCAATCCTAGGATTCAAATATGCAATTTGAGATCAATTATTGATTGAAGTATTTTCAAAATAATCAAGGTCTCTTATTATTCAAAAGTGTTCCTATTAATAAAATAACAAGATGTTCCTCATAACCACGCAATATATATATATATATATATATATATATATATATATATATATATATACATATATATATATATATATATATATATATATATATATATATATATATATATATATATATAGTAAGCTATACTTACGTATCGAACACTGTTGAAGTAAATACTGAAAATTGATAGATAAAAATTATATCTCCTTATAAAATTTATGTGGATACATGAAATACTGATATTATATATATATATACATATATACATATATATATATATATATATATATATATATATATATATATATATATATATATATATATATGTATAAATGCTTGAAGGATACACGGCCCAAGACGGGGATAAGCAATCAATATTGTATTACTATTAATCTAGTGATTCTTGCTTGATATGGAACCGTTTACGTGGAACCCCCTTAAATTGAAAAAATTACGAGAAATAAAAATGATGTGACTCCGTTTCGCACAATGTCGCCTATAATATATTATCTACAATTCATAATGATTTATCAATACTTTAGGATTTTACTAAGCAGATACATATTATTGATGCTTACGCTCGTGCACCAGTCCTTTTAAAAGTAATACTTAATACAACGAAAAGTTTTATGTTGAAAAAATATGTTCTCTATTACTTCTTTTTAACTAACTTATTTCAAAAGTGTTTCATTATGGCGATTTCCAGTTAGGCTGGGTACATTCCCTAAATCGGAAAGTAAACAAACATATATTGTAGCGGTGTTACTAAACGTATTGCTCAGAATATATATTTCAACATTCATATATATCGCTTAATTAAAAAGTAAATCATTAAAATGTTAAAAAACATTATATATTCATACAACCTCTAAATATGAACATTAGGAAATAACAATGGGTCGATGTTACTCATCGTATTCTCAGTTATACAAACATTAGTTGGGTACACATTTGCAGAACAAATAAATACGTAGAAAAAAGTTGTTAGGCTGTGATCAAATCATATGTTGCAAATGTGTGCCAACATGTGTGTATGAATAAAAATGCTTATGATAATACAACATCACTTTTTATTATTCATCAATTTTATATAAATACAGTAAGAATCTCCGGATTTTAATCCTGTGGTTGATAACTTCCCTTTGATGACTATACATATATGTCGTCATGTGGGTAAACAGACCCACATATATCGGAGGCAATGGCTGAATCCTTAGAAAGTGGCCTCAAGTCAGTAGTGGAATGCGGTCATAAATGGATGGTACCAGATAATGCTACTAAGACAAAGCCTTTTTCCTTAAAAAAAATACAGGAAACCTCTTCAACCACCGATTTCTATGGCAAGTACGACCCTACGCATACAGTCCAATGTTTAAACTATTCGGCCTAACATTCACAGATAACTTTATTTATAACAAATACATAGAAGGCATTGCCAAGACTGCTGCAAAGAAAGTGAGCTCCCTCTACCGAGCTCGAAAACTTCTCGCATACTGATTATATATGCCTACAAAGCCACCATCCGCCTATGCAAGGTAAATTGTCCTCACATCTAGGCTGGTACATCATCAAGCAGTCTCCTTGTTTTAGACAAGGTCTAAAGAAGAGTATATGATATACTCGGTCCCTAACTATCCACCAAACTCACGCCGTTCTCCCATCGCCGCAATGTTGCATCCTTGTGCTTGTTTTACAGGCGTTATTTATTGACACGTTGCAAGTAAGCTTGTTTCCATCCGTAAATTGGCAAGACACCGTTTCCCGTTTCCTGACTTTCCTATGTAATGCTTCCGATCACGCTTTACTGGCTCTAACCTATGACCGCTACTATGGGCATGGGTGCTGACAGAAACAGTCAGCCCTAAGGCCCATCTTCTTGTCTTTCGCTACCTTGATTTGCCTCGCCGGTTCTCTATGTTAACGGCATGGACACAAATTTGACTCCTGTTAAGGATTTCTTTTCGTTAGACCCACCTCGTCCTAGCCGAGGGCTGCTCTTCCTTACATCGCTTGCTATCTCACCGTACAAAACCTTTCCTTGAACCACGATTCACTGAAAAATTACCCTCCTGACAAGATATCCAACATATCATTCATCAAGTTTAAGTTGGCCTACGTGGCTTTTTACTTCACGTTGAGTGACCCGCAGAGTTACTCAAGGCCTTGTCAGGAGTTACGCTCAACTTCATCGTTGTAATTCCTAGTCGTCTATTCCTTGCTGCCGAATATCATTGATCCTCGCGACCGAACTGACCACCTCAGCTACAGCTCGGCCCTGTCAATCGAGGCGGTCCTCTCTAATTGTTAAGACAACTTTCGTACGGTGCCTCTCAACTCGGTGTATCAAATCGTGGTAAGATTTGTACTTACATAATAAAATCTGAAGAAAATCTGTGTTTTCTGTAATTGTGCTTAATAGTAAATAGAGCTATTTATATATAGGAAAAGTATTATTTACACAAAACATGGCTACACATGTACGTATGTGTTAACCGTAACTCTAATAACTTTGATTTCTTCTGTCCGAACAATAAATGTCTCTATTTTACATATTCACATCTAAGAATAGAGCAACATTTTCAATCCGTAAGGGTAACATTACTTAATTAAAATTATCACCTTAAAAATGCAAACCGTATCTTTTTTTTCTAATCAACGTCAACCTATTAAATGTATTCACTTGGTATATCCAACACTGTCTGTCTCTAGATCTAACGTGGGCCATCAAATGACCAGCTGGCATTGTGACATTCGAGGGGATATATATCTTTAATGATGGCATTTCTTAGAGTGAATACAATAGTGAAATGTATTTTTCACAGTAGAGGCATACACATACTTTATCTGTCACAAACAATTCCACATTATGTTTACACAGATATATACGCAGTTTATACGTCAGAAATAAGATATTTTGAGGGGTAACATACGAATTAAGATTTTATAATAAAACTTCTCATTGGTTTAGCTGTTTACATAGTAAAACTTGAATAATAATAAAATAATAATAATTAATATTTAATGTGATAAAAGACAATTATAATAATAGCAATGCGAATATAACTAATAATAATAACAATAATAATAATAATAGTTATTATTATTATAATTTTACTGATAATTATAAAAATCCAAAGTTACAAAATAGAGGGTTCAAATTATTTTAAAAGAATTTACACAGCGTATACTTTAAAATACTACATTCAGAGATAATGATAGCTGGAATTGTTTTGTCAGGACTGATCTCAAAAGATATACTGAAAGCACCTTAATGGAATAAGCCACCCGCCCTAAGTGCATCAAACATTACATTAACAAAATTGCAGAATCACCGATATTCCGATTGTGTAATGAAAGGGTAGAAACCTTAGCGCATATTGTATCTTAATGTCCAGTACTAGCACAACATAAATATAAAAATAAAGACACGACAAAGTCGATCAGGTACTACACTGAAAAATATGCCTACTTTATGAATTAGACCACAATGAGAAGTGGCATGAACATACCCCAGAAGTGGTACAGGAGAAGGACAGTGTAAAACCTCATTGGGTCATGCGTATACAGACTGATATGGTTCTTGAACATTTGAAACCACGAATTAATCTTTCTAAACAAAAACAATAGAACTTGCTTAATCATTGAAATAGCCTGACCCTTCGATACCAAATTGCAGAACAAAGAACACGAAAAAATAGATATCAATATCCTAAATGGGAATTTGTTAGACTATGGAAATGGAAATAAGTAAAGGTGATTCCCGTTGTAATTGGAACGTTTGGAACCATAAATAAAAACATCCAAAAGTTGAAACTACTATAAAATAATAAAAAATAAAAATAATGACAATGATTATATATAACAATATTATCTAATTGTTCGGACAAATCTCGTACGATGCCTCTCGACTTGGTATGTAACACACACTGGCCTTTGTCCTTTCTGGGCGAGGCTAGAATAGTCCTGAGAAAAATGTTCACGCTAGTCCACACAAACACCAAACCAGGACTCTGGAGCCCAATCCTTTCTCTCCAGCTGAATCCCTGTTTTTAAACTGCCGTTACCCTTGCCCTATTTCAATTCTTTTAGGGCCCCGATTTCTCATCTTGCCGCTTGACTTGTTTCTTCAGCCTACCGTTTTCTATCGCAGAGTTGAACTTCACGCAAAGTTCATGGTTGACCCTTCACTTCTGTACGCGTTACCCGACGAGAATCCTTACCCACGCGGGTATCTGTCTGGGAAAACGAGTCTGTCTGTATCGTCTTTTTGGTGAAGTGCGTTGTGCATGGTCATTACTTTCCAAAGGTGTCTGAATTCTTCTTTAATCCAGCCTATGATGGTCAAGAGAATATTATCAGTGATACTGCCCAGGTGTGTATTCATTTTAAAATTTATGTCTTTAGCGTATCGCTCTACCAACTGAGCTATTTATTATTATTATTATTATTATTATTATTATTATTAATATTATTATTATTATTATTATTATTATTATTATTATTATTATTATTATTATTATAATTTTTATTTATTATTATTATTATTATTATTATTATTATTATTATTATTATTATTATTATTATTATTATTATTATCTTCTATATGATAAAGTAAATCAATGTGTCCACTATTCATTGTCTAATATAGCTTTCAAACCAAAACTTTCATATGTTAATATGTTTTCCTTAGCTACTTAGGCTTGTTCCTGATACGTGTTTCCAGAAAATATACCTTCGTTTCTTTTCTCTCAAAATGTATTGCATATTTGTTTGCTGAGATGCTTCTCACAGTCGCAGGTAGTTTCACTCTCACGCTAATATATCTTCCCAATGGCCCAGTATTACTGGGAACTGTTTTAATTGTTTAAGAATGTTAGCAAATTGACAATAGTATATTATATTACCGTTGTTTATATAATACACTACATTTAAAATGTAAATTCAGTTCTCTCCTTTCGCGGAGTCTTTCTTATTTTTGGACGTATTTTAAGATAATTGAATGAACGAATACTGGTGTTCCATTACTAAAAATTACGAACCATGTAACAATGTTTATATAAAAACTACGTATTGTAGTTTGTTTGCCCATTCTTACATAATATGATTCATATCAGAACAATTACATTCCCACTTCGAATGAAATATTAAGTTACATTTTTTTCATCTTTACGTCGTGATTTTCGCCTATTTACAAACATTAAATAATAAAAGAATTTAGTCGGAATTTATGAACGAATCACGATAAAATCCGTCTATGAAAGATGACCTCTAATTTTGTTTTAATTAGCTTCCTACATTTTATTTTATTTGTTCTTTATTAATTTTTATAGCTTCTGTTTGGCGATTCACTTAACAAACAAAGAGAAAAAATGGCTACACACTTCAACAACAAAGAGAAATAATTATGGATTTAACACAATTTGGTCGGCAAATTTTAAGTACACGCCCCCTGTTTACAACACATCGTTTCTAACATCCGTTAACACACATAACTCTTTGTGTCGTTTTTACACTTTGATGTTTCTTTAACGGTATTTTCATAGAATCTCTCCCCATCTCTAAATCGGACAATTTACGTATTTTTTCTTCATTTTTGCTTTTTAATTTACCATAAGCAGCAAATAGTTAATAGTTTAGCGTTGATGCCGGGCATGTCTTGAGTTTATATGCTTTCCCCGGGCAAAGCTGTGTAACGGGTTAGCTATTAAAATGATTAAATATGTGTATGGCTACAACTAACTAATTTTCGCATAGATATATTAAATAAAGACTCCTAACAATTTTCATCTTTTTCAAATTTGTATTTACATAAAAACATGAAAAGTATCAAATAGACCCACATGCAATGGAAATAAATAGACTTTCAACAAAAATGATATTATTATTAATCGATAATTCATTATAAAATATAATCGAAAACATATAACACACGTTTCAAACAACTTTTCACGAATAAAATACTTGCAACATTAACAATATTTACATGTTTTCTTGGTCTTCCCTCAGGCTAATATGTTTTCACTATGGCAACGTAGGGTTGGTTTAAATATTTAAAAAAATCATGAAAAAATATAAAACAGAAGAAAACAAGCCAATTGCACGAAATTTCAAATACAAACGAATATAGTAATATAAATTTTAAGTCCGGAAGCAAGATTGTTTGAGAGAGTAATAAACTTTCTCCTAGCCATCGCAGAGATGGGTCGGTTTATTCTAACTATTATTATGTATTTTGTGCGTGCATCTGTTCAATTGAATTTTTTATAGACATTGAACAGAACATGCCCACTATTAAGACAATTGAATATAGACATGTAATTATGTTCATTATTTGTCCAATATTTCCCTAAAATCGACATTGAAGTTTTTTTATTATCATTTATGAATTTATCTTATTCAATCTTGTCTCGGCTAATACTGTTCCTAATCTGATCTTGCAAATTTATCCACAATATATTATTGTAATTTCAAAAAAAATTATCAATTTTACATTGCCGTTTTGAGTAATTTTTTTTCAAATATATTGTGCAGTACATGCCATTAATTTATTCTGTGTTATCCATTAATCCATAAAATACACATCATGTTGAATTTCGAAGACAATTGGCCAAACACATAGAATAACGTTCCCAATTTAACCGCCAAGTATCCTAGTGTAAGTATATGATTATATTAACTACTACACCAGTTCGAATTAAAATTATTCCACCCTAATTATATGTAATCATATAAATGAAGAAAATGTTCGGTTCTAATCCAGTTGAACAACTATATAGGGTATTGCTTTCTTAAAGAAAATAGCACAAACATTTAATGATTGGGGTAAACACACACATAACAAATGTTATCCAGTATTTCTGTTTAAAAAAAAAAATTCAAGTGTTATTGGTATCAGTAAAACGTCTTCATTAATACAGTGTTTAAGGGAGATTAAAATTAACTTTTTATATAAAGCAATCTTTAGGGGAGTGAACCACTGAAGAATTTACCCAAAATAGCGCGAAGCCGTTTACCGATAAAAGTTGATTTGATTTTTTAAAAGATACTGCGTGAATTTCCGTGAATGTTGGTGTACTATGTTTGGTTACCCTAACAGATAATTACATCAAGAATTTTTTGTGCTGTATTCTTTGCTATATTCTATATAGTGGTTCAAGTGAATAGGCAGGAAATTGTCTCTCGAAATATATTCAGTTCGTTACAATTCATTTGAATGCTATTGATTGTGACGCCAAATATTCTATTTTAATTACTGCTCTGCTTTCAATAATACTTTAGACTAATATCCATATTTAAAATGTTTCCTCATAGACCACCTTATCTTTCTCTCACACCCAACGATTCATCTACTATCGGCAACCTAAGTATAGAATAGCTAAGACGGGGTGCAGTCTTTCTTATTTATTCATTTTCTTTTGATTTATGGGAAGGACACTAAAAATTAAAACAATGATATACAAAATTTCGTGCAATAGAAAAATGATTTCTCGACGGAGAAATTTAATTTTTAAATATTCATATGAATTCATGTGTCTGTGCGGGAAAAACGACCTAATTTCACCCAAAGTGTATGTGTGTATACGGGTGCGTAACATCTTCTTTCTACCTCGTTCTTGTATATTTATTTTTATTTCATTTTTTTGCTTCACGTTTTAAATCATTGTTTTTCTTCTGAATCAAGAGCATTTCTCATGTGTTTTTCCCTTTTTAAATTCTTTCTCTCCATTTTTAAGCAAACAACCATCGATTGATTTCCTATTCTACTTAATATAACTGTTTTCTTCTTCTTTTACTTACTGCTTATCAGACATTTTGACGGCTTTCTCTTCTCTTCTCTTCTTTTCTTTTCCCGGTCAGGCGTTCAACTTCTTCAATTTCTCGTTATTTCATTTTGCTTCACTTCAATTATACAATACTATCAATTATTTCCTCTTTTTTGTATTCATCGTCGCCAATTTTTGTCCTTCGCTCTTTCCAGCATTTGTCTTTAACGGGTGGATTTATTTCATTTTCTCGACGTTTATTCGACGGCCCTTTTTGTTATATTCACCTATGTGGCAATTCATTTTTCAACCCTTTTCTCGATATTTATTAATCGTAAAGTTAGTGTCAAGTCTTAAAATAATTACCTTGACATTATTTTCCACTTGTCACTTGTTATACGTTATGTCTAGTGAAAATTATATGTATCTTAGGAATTCACATGACATTAACTCTGATCATAAATGGTACGGAGTTCTGATAAATGATATATTCATATACTTCTGGGATATTTTCCTAATCCAAATCGTATGCCCCTAATTACGATACGTTTATTATACTTAATATGATGTGTAGGATGTTCTTTACTTCGCTCGGATTTTGGTAAATCGTTGTATTGTATGGTCTCTGACGATAGGTTTCCTGGTCCGACAAAGCGATGAAATCAAAAGCATGAAAACAGTTTTCTTTTTAAAAAAGCACACATAATAAACTTAAGCACACACCACATACTTTTTGAGACAACCAGTGGTTTTATAAAAACGTAAAGACCTACAGTAAATACTATTTAACCTTACTATTTACTGTAGTAACATCAGAGGTCTCGGGTAAAACATTTCTAATGTTTAGTCCTTTCTCTTGGTCAAATGTCCCCACATACTTCTCGTTTGTGAGACTAATCTGGATGCTTCTATTGATTGCAACGCTCTACATATGGATGGTTATTTACGTCTTGTCCGCTTAAACTCGTCCACGTATTTGCATAATCTGTCTTCTTTTCTTAGCAAGGATCTACCCATAGAACGTGCGCCTAGCCTTAAATCTAAGGGTGTCATTTTATCTGTCTGCGGTTGTCTTTGCTGCACTTCCCACCGTATTTTTTATGTCACCGTTCCCAATCTTATAATGGCTGTTCTGTTGTTGATGTTATATTCAGCAGTATTGATGTGGCATTGTAAATTACTCTATCAAGCTCGATCTTTGTTTTGGTAACTTCAAAGCTCACCATTCTGACTGGCTCCCTCACTCTAACCGCACAGATCTAGCTGCTGAAGTCAGTCTAAACTTTTCTCCGTCTCATGCCTTCTCCTAAATTGTCACCTTTCCTACACACTTTCATAGTAATGAATATGCAGCAACCATGCTTACTTGATATTTTCCCTACTTCATTCCGTGATTATGTTCAATTTCTGCTTCTCCTATATTGGGTGTTTTCTAATAACGATGTTGTTGATGATATGTTTACTTTTTCGATGAAGTAGTCTATTGATCGTCTTCTCCATGTCACGACGTTTAACTACAGGAAGGTTAATTAGGATGGCTTTCCTAGCTTCCTATGTCACGTTCTGTGTGGTCTTATCTTTGGTATATCTCTGAGTGATGCTGATAAGTAAGTTATTGATTGGCTTCCTGTCGGAATTGACATTTTCATTCCCCATCGTAAGTTTCAAATCAAACCTCATCCTCAACTGTAGTTTTCATATGTTTGAGCGTTTATCAGTGTTGTCGGTATGGTTCTGTGGCTTCTGGAAAATTCTACAGAAGAGATAGCAATGCCCGCCAGAGAGTAATGTCTGAGGCTAAGTCTAACTATTATCGAAAAATTATTGACTATCTCATCTTAATAGGTTTGCGATCTTGATCTTTTTGGAATCTACAATATTTCTATTAATAGTAGCAAGTCGGCTATTCTTCCTATGTTTAATGGTCTCCAGGTTATTTCATCTTTTAAAAATAAGGCTGACTTCTTTGCTCGTCTTTTTGCTGCCAATTCTTCTATTGGTGATGTTTGTGCCGTTCTTCCTCATTTACCTTTGAATTTGATCAGTCTCTTAAACCTGTCATTATTACTTACAAGATGATAGCTAAGTGTTTTCTAATCTTGGCCAGTCTAAGGCTACTAATCCTTATACAATTCATGTTGTTGTTCTGACGCGTTGTGCTCCTGAACATTATTTTATCCTTTTTAGATTATTCACTCTATGTTTGTCTCAGTCCTATTTGCCTTATGGTTGTAAGGAGTCGTCTAGTTACAGGTCTTACCCAACTAAGTATTGCCCTGTTTGTCTCCTCTCTGTTATTAACAAAGTTTTTCAAAGGTTGGTCAACGACCAGTTTATCCATTTTCTGAGAAAAAGTCTGGACCTTTTCAGTGATGTTCAATATAGCTTCCTAGGTCTGTTGATTGTTATAGCAAAGTAGATCTGTCGGTTTATTAATAATTCAGGAGAGGGTAGATTCATTGCGCTTCATATTCCGAAGGTATTCGACAAGGTGTGGCATTCTTATCTGCTACGCAAGCTTGGTGGTGAGGTTCTGGACGTTTTTTACGTATTTTCTTTTTGCTAGAAGCTTGCGAGTATCTTTCAACAGTGTCTATTCATTCTCTATTCCTTTCAATGATGGTGTTCCTCCATGCCCTATTCTAAGTTTAACACTGTCCTTTCTTAATATAACTGATCTTCCATAGAATATTATTCATAAATCTACATCTATGCTGATGCCAACACTTTCTATTCGGGTATTGCTTCTCATCCATCCCTCTGGATCACTTGAACTATGCGGCTGATCTAGCAGTGGGCATGGGTTCAGCTGTAGATTGGGGTTCGAAATAACTTGTTTCGTTTAATTCTGTTAAGACTCAGCTTGTGACTTTCAATCGTAGGCGTGCCATTTTTCTTCCTGAGACTCTCATGGGTGGCTTTGCTATTGAAGAGAAATCAACTATGAAACTTATTAGTCTTTCTCTTGCATCAAATCTCTTTTTGGGTGCATACATTAGATCCATTGCTCCTTCTGCTTCTTGCAACGTCGATTCTCTCTATCGCTCCAAAAACCTTCTGGCACCTCTACAAATCTTCTATCAGACCATTTATAGAGAACTGTAGTCATATTTGGGCTGGTGCATCTCTGCTCCATTTGAGAGTTCTTGATAATGTTCAGAAACGTATCCGTATTTCGATTGGACCCAACCTTTTTTTTGTTCTTCACACTCTCCCACTCACAGATATGATTTTGCTAGTCTCAGATTTTTCTATAAATACTACCATGGCATGTTCTTGAGAATTGTGTGATATATTCCCTGCTTTTTTTGTTCCAGCTCGTTTGACTCGTTTGGCTAGTGGTCTACACTAATTAGCTGTTTTGATACCTCATTTTAATAAAGCTTCCTATTACACTAGCGTATTTCCGAGCACCGCAGGCTTGTTGAATATGTTTCTATTGAGCGTTTATAATACTATCTATAGCCTTGATCATTTCAATACTCATCTTCTGCTATTGCGGTAATCATGTCTCGTTCTTGTTACCTCTTTACATCAAGTTACTTCATGCGTTGTCTGGATAATTTTCAATATTTTTCAATTGCTTTTCTCAAATCTACCAGGTGACTGCTAGGGCGAATTACAGTTTCGTATTTATTATTAAGCACGAAAGCAGATGGATGGAGCATTGCTAAGAACGGAAACTCCCATAATTAAATTGTTTATGATTCTAAATATTAAAGATATCATCAATTTAGCAGAACTTTTATTCGGCATTTTTTAATTCTTTTATCGATATTTTAAATTTTAGATTAGTGTGCATGTTGCTATGAACTAAGATATTCGTTCAAAGAATAAATATTCAAATGATTACATTTAATAGAACATGGTTTACTTATAATACATATATTCATAAATATAGTTGTCGTTATTATTATAAAAAAACAATTTCCGTAATTATTTTAATATTATAAAGTAATTATTAGAAAAGGCGTCTATTACTCGTATAGTAAGTTTCATAACTTTAAGATAGCACGTAGAAATACGTTGATTTATTTTATTTCAATAACACGTTCATAGTTTTTCTATCGTTATTTCCCTGGGATATGTTCTACTGAGCCTAAATATATGGTATGTACGTTAACGACAGTAGTAGAAACAACCGTTTTCTACCAAAACAAAAACTAACGTTCTTTTCTTCATTTGTGTATCAAGCGACAGGTTAGATTTTCATGAACATATTTTCTTTCTAAAGACTTCTTTTTTACGAAACATATTAGTACAGGACTGCTTCTATTCTGACTAACAAAATGTTTGTCTTAAAATCCAATGCAAAAGAAAAAATGCGAGATCCCATATTCATATTTAATCTAATTTTTAAAATTCTATTCATCATTTAGGTCTTCTCATAATATGTTTTCATGATTTAAGTGACACTCCATCCATCTCATGAACTTTATCTTCGAGTAAATTGTGGTTTTGATAATTAGTGAAACAATACACAACACTCTGACTACAATGCATTCTAGAAGATCTTTCTTAACTATATCGTGTCCAGTATAACAATCTACGATGATTTGATTTTACTAATAAACCTAATTACTTGCATATTAATTGACTTATGTTATTTGCCAAACTGATATTATAATAAATTCATTGTTTTGTTATTATTATTATTATTATTATTATTATTATTATTATTATTATTATTATTATTATTATTATTTTTTTTTTTTTTTTTTTTTTTTTTTTTTTTTTTTTTTTTTTTTTTTTTTTACTCACTAGGAGTTATCACACTGGTCATCGTCAGTGATCACCCACTGCCAACAACCTGTGGTATTCCCTGGTGTCTGAGTGACAACAAGTCTCCTCAGACTTCCAGTATGCTCCGCCTCTTTTCGTTCATCACCGCTGATGACCTTGCGGTATCGCAACAGTCACCTACCACCGATTTCACGGTGATAAGGGCCATTGGTCTCCTCTGAAGCCCGGGTGGCAACAAGCCCCCCCACGGTCCCAGAGCTGTCCGCGCTCTTCCAGTGGAGGTCTGGTTTGCGCTTTCCCTCCTCGACCCTCTGTCCATAATTTTCGTGGTGTCAGCCTATGCTTGCGCCTCTCTCTCGCGGTTGTATTTTCCCCGGTTCTGTTGTCTTGTGCTTCCATGTGTTTGTAAAAATATGGAACGCTTCACGAATTTGCGTGTCATCCTTGCGCATGGGGCCATGCTAATCTTCTCTGTATCGTTCCAATTTTAGTATATGTACTGCCGAAGCGATTATTATTATTATTATTATTATTATTATTATTATTATTATTATTATTATTATTATTATTATTATTATTATTATTATTATTATTATTGTATGTTTTACTAGCAGGAAACCTAGTGCGACGTAAGAATTTATAAGTCAGGATATGGCCTCATGCACAGGGCACACTACACCGTATATTTTATTATCATTTTATAAAATGCAATTCTGGGGGTGAGGCTAAAGGAGGTTCTCAATATTGATTGAGTGAGATGAATCTGCAATACACTGACATTTACTGAAAGAATATCCGATAAATCTAAAGAGTTTAAACACTGTGAATAACACGTAATGTTTCAATAAACCCGATATTCAGATTTCCATTGTTATTTTCTTTTTAATTTCTATTACGTTCCAGTTATGAATGAAATAAACAGGTAAGATGCACATTCAGCGATATTATTGTATTCTTCTTGATAAAAAGCATTTATTCATTCATGTACCCTGGGTTATGCATTTTTTTTGTAATATATATAAGTTATGAGGGTCTATCATATAAAAAGTATTATTAGAGTTCGGGAAGAAAAAACATACAAACAAACAGAGAAGACTAGAACATGTAAGATGTGTATTCATAGGAAATTATGTATCTGTGTATGTTTTTGTTGTGCATTTACATGATTCACTCCGAAACTAAATAAATTATCATCATATATTTGGGAACCCAGTTGCTAGACGTAATAGTTCGTAATGTGGGCAATATATAGTTAATTTAGTTTCTATGCAAAGAGGGTAAAACAATTGTCATGTCAAATACAAATAAAAATGTACGTTTTAAGAGAGTGTGACTGTCTGAGAGTTTATTCTCTATCTGTTTCTACCCCCCTCTTGTTAGCACCTTCACATTTGCTTTTTGATTGTTTTTAACATTCAACGATTGATTAAACTTTGAACAAACTTTTCACATCTGTGTTTGAAAGTTTTTTTTTCTTGCCTTTTATTAAGGTAGACTTCCGTGTCTAAATTGTAAGGTTACAAAAAGACAAATACACTCCATCGCTCAGGCGAGTTGATTTATTTGTCTTTTTTATTCCTCAACGGTCTTATTTAAAGGATAAAAAAATTAATATATAAATGCATATATATATATATATATATATAGAGAGAGAGAGAGAGAGAGAGAGAGAGACAGAGAGAGAGACAGAGACAGAGAGAGAGACAGATGGATGAAAGAGAGAGAAGGAAATGGAGAAAGATGAAGCGCCATAAAGATAGAGTGAGATAAAGAGATGGAGAACATCTGGTTTTTGGTTCTTTGTTTTTTTTTCGGGTGATTTTGTGCTGAATTCATTGATATAAATAAAAAATTCAGCCAAAGTATCTCAACGTCCTTAACTCACGAGTTTTCAAAGATAATTCTTCTCCTCAGATTTAGCGGATTTTCCATTTAATGAGCGAATTTGGGTTTGTGCTTCTCTGATCCCATCATTTGAACCCTTAATTTTGAACATCATGATTTCACCACAAAGTGAGTTTATTGAACTGTTTATATGACTTGGTTCATGTATCATTGTATTAATTAACATAAACATTGGATGTATTTTTCACTGTAATTTACTGCACTGATTGCGGACGCATTTCCCGACTGGATAACTTTTTCGGTTTTTCAGTTCTTTCAATCTTTTCGCTTTTGGACTGTCACTCAATACCTGGATCAATCTTCAATCAACCTCTTGGATATCGTTCCTTAATATGTTTTAATTTATATGACGTGGATAGATTTTATAACTTTAATAAATATGTATGTTTTTGCTTGAAATATTTGATGTGTTATGTACTTTTATGTATTTTTGTATATACTTTTATATATTTTTAAAATGTAATTTATCACCTGCAGCAACGTCACTGCGGTAATGGCCCTCTGAGGAGAAGAATTATCTTTCAAAACCCATTAGTTAGGGACGTTGAGATACTTTTCCTGAATTTTGAATTCTAATAAAATTTGATTCGCACCTTATTTTATTATTACATTTCATATTATGCTATTAATGCTCTATCCAGTATATTGAGCTTCAGTCTTTATCCGGATGTTTCACTAATTAAAAGACATTAGTTGCCTCTTATATCTTTTGTTGGATTAACTTCATATATATATATATATATATATATATATATATATATATATATATATATATATATATATATATATATATATATATCAACTTTGGCTTTTTCTCATTCTGAGTTAATCCTTGTATGAGATCTCACCGTTTTACTAGGCCCGGAAGAAAATCAAAAAATGGCCTGTTTTCCTCTTCACAGCCTCTTTTAAGTGCATCTGGACTTATCTACTTTTGAGCACTTTTTCCAACCTGCTCCCATGCAAAGTGTTTTTCTTCACTTTCTACAATTTCACCGAACCTGTTCAACGGAAACTTACCACCCGGACAATTGTATATCTTTTTCACGAAATTTTCTCTTCATTCAGTACGTTTTTTGACAAAAATTATTTTAATAATTTTTTAAAATAATTCTCATATTTTTCAAATATTTGAACTTTGTTTTTTTCGAAAGCCAACTTATCCATCTGTATTTCTCCTCTGATGATAAGATTTCGATCTTTGAAAAGCCTTGGCTTAAGGAAAGAAAAATAAACACTAGTTTATTACTGACAACCTTGCATTGAACAATTGAAATTTGAAATAAATTTGGACAATCGTCGCATATTTATCACTCTTTTTTCTTCTATCTCTCTCTCTCTCTCTCTCTATATATATATATATATATATATATATATATATATATATAAACTAACAAATATAATTGTAATATATATGTTACTGTGCATGTTCTATTCATTTATTCATGATTTTCTCTCTGTTTTATTGATTAACCAACTTGCTTATGCAGTTGAAGACTTTTGAGCATGAGATCTTCTCGAATGTGTTTCCTCTGGCGTCGGATTAAAGACACTGTCACACTTTTCAACTATTATGAGACTAATAGGAAGCTAGCGAGAAAAAGACATTATACGAGCGATTCAATTCAATTATGTTCAATGTTTGTCCTTGAGAGGTGTTCGTTTATCATAACAAAGCTGAGTCTGACAGAAGAATCAGTCTTTCAAATTCAAATCGTTAGTCTAAGAAATATTCTAAAGATGATGCGGTTAATTTCAGCATATTTTTCTGACATGATTATTGCTTCGAGGACAGCAGACATAGGCGTTTCCTTAACTTTGATGATAAATCTTATAACGCTACAGTTTATTAGTTGATCCAACTCACAAAGTGACATCAAAGGTTTTTCTTTTTTGTTTGAGTAATCACATCTTATACACTGATTTTATCAACTCTGCTATATAATATGTTATCTTCTAACCGTACTTTTTAGTGATAACTATTCTGTATCGCATACATATTTTAGATAGAAAGAAAATGTGGCCTTGCCCAGTATTGAACAATGAACTTCATGTCATCCTGTACACATGCTACGTTTTTCTCTTTATTTTGACATGTTATAATATTCATTTTTTTCAGCATTCATTTAATTTGAAAGATGACAATTAAAATAACTTTTATTCAAATAAGTTTCAATATGTTTATTTCCCTTGCAACAAATATGTATCCGATATAAAACGTTATATTATCGGATGTTCCATGTTTGTCGGAAAAATTGATTTTGATTCTGAACAGCGATTTATTCATTTTTACCATTGGAATATGCTTTTACACACACTATTAAATTTGCTGCAGTTCATGTATAACATAATTATTCAGATTTAAAATAATGGCATGACTGGCTTCAAATGTAAAGAAGAACATTTCTATTTTATCTTTAAGGTACATATATCAATTATTTCCTTTACGTTTTAATATTTCTTTTTCCTATTTTTTCGTGACTTGCACATAATTTATCAGTTATTGTTAAATTTAAACTAATCTTCAAATCAAAAATAATATACGCTAAACAACTGGATTAACACCATGAACACGATAAATTAGTTATCATAAATAAATGGCAAATGTAACTGTGTTTTTATGCAATTGAACATCGTGGAATACTACCAATCTTTAACTATATTTTTCTTCAACCAAGCAATAGGATTTGCTAAAGATTCCACAGATATCCCTGAAAAAGGTATACATATCATACAAATCTGTCGTACAACTGCTCTCATTAGTAACAGCGAACAATGGACAAAAATAAGAAACACCTGAGCTTTTGCCGGACACTAGAAGGCATCGAATCTTGAAGGTATATATATATATATATATATATATATATATATATATATATATATATATAAGAACTATTACCAGCAATAATAATGTAGATCTAAAATATATAGAATACATAAGGATGACGGTCTAATAGTAGTTAAAAACATACTAGCGCTAAATGTGACAAGAATAGACAGATAATTTACAAAGAAATATATAAACTATGACTTAAGGTTGGAATGACTGGCAAAACAAATTAGGTTGACTTTTTATGTTATATTTAATCTAACAACTAACAAATATACACCTTTCATAAAGAAAAACACCTTAACGCCTATATACGTTCATCTACTATCATTAATTAAATAATTAAACACATACAGTTGTCCATATATTGTATAATAAGTAAAAGCACAAGAAAATACTTAAAAGGAAATTAACCAAATAACGGTATTAACAGTAATGGGAGCACTAATAACTGTAATTGCCCAAAACAATACGAATTTCCTTTACAGAACAACTGACTTACTACCTCAGTAATATTACGCAAAGATGTACACATCAGAAAATAAAGAATAACAGAAAACGAGTTTTAAAGATAGGGTTTACGTACACACGTTTTCATTCAGACATAAAAGATACATAAACACTTCTCTGTCCCGATATCTCTGCAAATTAACTGAGGATGAAAACAACTCAATAAGTAGATAGAATATTAACATAAAAAACAGGACATGTGGATCACTAAACTTATCTTTTGTTTAGTTATTTGGTAGGAAACTGGAAATTATAAGATTTACAGACAGTGAAAAAAAACCTAACGTTAGACAAGGAACGGATCAGAATTGCAGACATTTCAAGGAGCATACACTGAGCAGATTTTTATTTTGAGAAAGTAGATGTCTACTAATAGCTGAAATTACGCTGTTCTCAACTTTACTATTATACTACTTTTTGGTTAATTTGTATTTTATTTAAATTAAATCTAAATTTTATTATTTAATGTTTTTCTATATTAATATATCTCACCTTAGGGAGTTTTGATTTTATCGGTGTAACTCTTGATTTTTTTCTTACTTTATTTCTGTAATTTTCTTTTCTTTCTTGGTCCACTATATTAAATCTGCATTTTCGTTGATTCTATGCGAGGTTGTGTTTATTTACACTTAGTTATTATATAGTACGCTCTTAAATTGGGGTTTATATTATTTTGTTTATTTGTCTCTGTTATGTTTGCTTTATGTTTGTTTATTGAATTAATGCTATTGCCTCTCTAAATGTACACACATTGAATAATGGTTTATTAGATAGGATGGGTGATGTGGGATACGGAAACATGGCACGTTATAATGTTATGCTAATAAGCTGTATAATATATCCATAAGATAATAAAATCATAGCAGACGGAAAAGTATAACAGCAGAATGAAAGGTATAAGCGTGTGTATAAATAAGTAAACAGGATGAATATCGATAGATGTAATCTTTTTATTCATAGTTCCTGTATTTAGCAAATACAGTGTCTATTTTGTAAGTACTGCATGTATACGTGAAGAAGTTAAGTAAAAGTATACCCTTGTTGGGGCAGATAAAATTGTGTATGAGTGTATATTATATGTAATCAGATGTATGCATATACACACACATATATATATATATATAGAGAGAGAGAGAGAGAGAGGGAGAGAGAGAGAGAGAAATATGGAAACTTAGATAGATAATCATTTTTCATAGAAATATGTAGATATTGAGCAATATATATATATATATATCATACTGTATAAATGGATGTGTATAAATTTGTAGGTTTTATTTTGTAACATAATTTTAGGCAAACAAATTTATATGACTGTATGTCTATATAAGTGTGAATGTGAATGCAAGCGGTTTGTATTGATATTTGCGTTAGATTATTGTGTTTACGGAAGTAGATGTGGTTTGATGTGAATATATATATATATATATGTGTATGTATGTGTGTGTCTGTGTATAAGTATATATATATATATATATATATATATATAGTATATATATATACATATATTTACGTATAGTCGTGTATATGTATGTTGGTATATGTATGTGTGTCTTATGCGTGTGCATGTATGCATAGATATATACAGGTGTGTGTATGAGTGTATAGTGGTTTGTATATACGTGAGCATATGAATAAAGTTTATATATAGGTCAGTATTGGAATGAACTAATCCGCTGACCGTTACAATATTTCGCTTCAAACAAGTATGAGTATACTGAGGCGACGTTGACGTTGAAAATAGTACCATGTGGATAATAAAATGTATAAAAGTAAAACAGTAGGTGAAACGTAATCGATAAACCAACATGATGAAACCTTAAAGAAAGTTAGCAGCGCGAATGTGTAATTAGATATGAAACATGCCCATTGGATTATGCACCCAGCCCATCCCCACCGGGTTAATACACGAGACACGGAACTATGTTATTTCTCATTTAATTTATTATAGAGGTCTAATGAAGTTTTTTTTCGAAACAGAGCGCCGTTGAAACATATATGCACATATATAAAAATAAATAATATCTATAAATAATATATATATATATACTAAAAACAGGTCTACTTTTTATTAAGAACTTTTTATAAACACTGGAGTTTTATTGGATTAACATCTAGAAAACAAATAAAATACATTTACTATATATATACATGTATGCATGAATTCACACACACACACACACATATATATATATATATATATATATATATATATATATGTGTGTGTGCGGGTGTGTGTGTGTGTTTATATATTTAGGGAGCAGGTGTTTACTCAAACAGGTTTTGTTTAACAACACAGAATTCGGCTATTTCTCTAGCGCGTTTGACATTCTTGGTCGTCCTCAGAAGTAGGTTTCTGTATTATAAATTAGAAGACTTGGATTATATTTTTTTATGAATATAATCGATATATCTATAAAAACAATAACTCAAGTCTTCTCATTTATAATGTGAAAAAATATTTTCTTTTAAATACTCCAGAGGACGGCCATGAAACTCGAAAGCGCTTAAGAACTGGCCGAATTACGAACAATCGGCGAAAAATTATATAGGCTGCCACCTGAAACCCGAAAGATTGCTCGACGCATCGAACACTTTAAAAATAAGTTATGCAAATGCGAAAATTCCCTGTTGTTCAACAAAACAGGATTGGGTAATATATATATATATATATATATATATATATATATATATATATATATATATATATATATATATATAGTTTAATTGAGAAATATTTTTTTATATCATTATTAAAACATCTGGCAAGATTGAGCAATTTACATTAGTTAACACCAAGCTGTTTTATAGCGTTATGCGATACTCTAAGCCCATTTAATTGAGTTCTCCTGACAACCTGCTAAATGACACCCAGAATTGCAATTTACACATTGATTTTCTCACTGATTTTCAGATATGGCCTGTTGATTACATCGTCACCCTCTCCGAAAACTAAGTCAAATATGACTTTCGTATTGGCGTTGGAACCGTGTGACTTCCTCTTATATTGATTGCAAGTTTTACATTAACCACATCGGTATACGGGTTAATTTATATATATATATATATATATATATATATATATATATATATATATATATATATATATATATATATATATATTCGAGCGTTAAGCTCGTAAAGTTTAATTTACGAACTGCGCTTGCAACCACAACTCCTGAATTGATGTCGAAAGAAAATGAGAAACAACGTTGTCTGTAGATATAAAAGCAATTTAATATTTTAAAAATATATATGTATAATTAATGCACCTCAAAGATTAAATAGGCTTAATGTTAAAGCACTATTTGAAATTACAGAATTGTCGTCATCCTGCGATATGCAAGTTAAGCACGAACGTTTGACACCATCGGCAACATAGCGTTTGCCCCTACCTCCCGGGTCAGTGTACATTACTGTATGTGCTGATTTCCAATGGTCGTGTCGGTTGGTGTGTTAGGCTCGTAATTCTACTCTAAATTTACAAACTGCGTTCGAACTCATACAACCGCTTGCAACTACCACTCCTGCACTGATGATGGTAGAAAACCAGAAACGACATCTTCTGTAAGTATAAAAACATATATATTTTTTTTTAATGATATATATATATATATATATATATATATATATATATATATATTAATTCATTAACATCATCTGTAGTTAGATAAAACGTCTTAAGTGGATTTCGTCAGTGCTTCAAAAACATCTTTTAAAATAATCAGTATTTTGAAATTCATGAGCAAGAGAATAACTTAGTGAAGTCGATGTCAATAGCGTGTTTAAATGTTATTGTGTAGTATTTTACAATGATTTTACTAGTTGTCAGAAAAATCGAGAATGAATGATAAAGATAAAGGGTTCAATATAGGTGAGGGAAAAGTGGATGATGGCATGAAAGAAGTGAGATAATAGAAGGGGAAGGGATGGATAAATTGTGGATAAACGGGTATAGTCACGGGAGCGTAATAAGGAGGCCGTAGTGCTGGAATATGACGTAATGCTACAAAGTGACACGACTATGGGGATTTGGACCCATTCCTTAACTATGAAAAGTCATCAAAGTTCAGGAAATAAACCAATGTTAATGAAATTCTTAGTATTTATTAATTGACGATCAAAGATTATAACTAATCAATTACGTAATTAGGAATCTTTGAGCTAACGTATTATTTCTCGTATTTTTTATACGCAAAAATTACAGTAATTATAATAATAAAATAGTGGTCTCACCAATATTTGAATTTTTTAAACATGAATATTTTTCTTTGAAAAATAAGTTCTCTGATTAAGTATTCATTCCTTAAATAAGTTCATATTTTCCGAACTGCATCGAATTAAAAGGCTAGTATCAGTTGAAAATGCATATAAATATCTATAGGTTTGTACAGAAAACAAGAAGACACATCACTATTCTTAGGCAGTTTTTAATTATATGAACATTTTATTATTATTTGTTTTAGCTAAATAATTTGATAAGAGTTGTTCTCATTTCCGAAACAAAATATTTTTTACTTTTTTAAGTTAAAAGTAAACTAAGCAGGAACAGTAAATAAACATGAAAAATTACAAATTAATTAGATTAACACAAAACTAATATTGATAAATAATTAATTAATAGAACATATATTTTAATAACTTAAAATGTGTTTTATTTGCAAAACGAGCAGTTCATTGACCATATAGTAAGAATTTGTAATAAATCAAAACAGCTATGTTTTTTCTACCATATTATTTTTCTAAACAGACTTTTTATTATTTACAATATATTATTTCAATATCTCGTATAATTCGCTGTATTTCGTACACATTTTGGGCGAAACATATGAATTTGTCTAAAATAGTATTCTCTATCCCGAAAGAAAATTATAATTTATTTTTTTATCCTTGAAATCCGAACTTTAATGCAATGCTTAAATCGTTGGATGCGAGCTTGTAATTTCTTCAGTTTCTTTCCTGCTTTATATCTATTAAAAGGAAAATAAGTTTGAAAAAAAGAAACAAGTGAAACAAATTTCTAAGTGAATAAATAATCTTGTTGAGGGTAGCTGTGTCATTGTCAGGGGAACAAAGTCACAATAGCTGGGATCAGATAACAATGATTTCCAAGTGAATGATATATTCTATAGAACGGAGTCTGCTTTTTGATTACTTGCTCTTATTACAGATGAACGCATGCGCGTTAAGCGTTTCGACGACTTCCGCTCCTCATTGATAGTGGTTCCTACTCGGACTTGCAATTACACCACAAGAAAAACCTCAACTCAGTTGACAGACCTGATTCTTTTACAATAGTCGTAAGAATAGTGGGAGCTAGAAAAAGAAGGTTTGGATTAAAATGCCAGACACCCTTCTTCAACAATTTTCGTTTTTTGTTCACCTCCCTGGATGACGTCGGTTTAGCATGCTTGCAACAATTAATTAAACAAATATTCTACATACCCATCATAGGAGTACCAGCGAATACTCTATTGCAAGTATCGTATCACAATAATCTGCTTCTTAAAATATGGTCAACCGTGAAAACGAAGATAAATAATTCGATAAGAGAGTTTAAGTTATATATTATTGTAACACAACTTCATCTGAAAATATATCGAGATCTTTCTGTCTGCAGGATCTGCTGCATTTCTTCAAGTCTGTTTTTATTCGATGAGGTGACTTATAATATTGTCGATATATATATATATATATATATATATATATATATATATATATATATATATATATATATGGGTGTGTGTGTGCAGCAAATACTCATGCACATTGTTAATACAAATATATATATATATATGTATATATATATACATATATTAATACATATATATGCATCTATGCACATGTATAATATATATATATATATATGTGTGCAGGAAACCGACATACACTCATAATTGAATTCCATTGATAATCAATGTCGTTATGTTCTTGTTAGCGGAAATGATTCGTTTTTCAATAAAGCTCCATCTGTATTTTGCAATATCAATATCTGAAAAGCTGCACACTTACATTATCTAACTCTGAGGATGTGAATTTAAGGATAAACCCATTAAATATCAATTTTCTATTTCCCCTTGTTTATGAATATATATCTACATTCACACACACAAATATATATATATATATATATATATATATATATATATATATATATATATATATATATATATATATATATATATATAGTAATCCAGGTAGGGTAAAGATCCACAGAGTATAAATCCAAATGGAATCAAACCGGGCTTATAAAAGAGTGGTCAATAAAAATATAGAGCTGTATTGTGAATGCTTTTATTCAAACATGTACAAGCCCTGCTACACTGGCATGTCGATGTGATCGATCAACAGCTATCAAGAGCTGAGGTCTAATCAGGCAGAAAGTTTGTTATGATCCAACCCGGGCGCTGAATTCCAGGAAGAATGGAGTCAAGCAAAGAAGAAGAGGAAAAAGAAATAAAAGTCATGTTACCGATTTTTAAAATTCATATTTTCATTGTTTTATCCAACGCTTAGTAGGGGTAGAGGGAGGGGGGCGAGGAAAAAGAAAAAGAAAAAGAAAGAAAAATATATTGGCCGTTAGAAAAGTTTAATTTACAGCTATTTGTATTTTCATTTTTATCCAACGCTGAGCTAGGGTAGGGGGGGGGGGAGTTCGAAGGAAAAGAAAAAGAAAGGGAAAGGGAAGAGCGGTAGAGAGGGGTTAGGGGTGAGAGTCTATAGCCATTTAGGATTTGTCGCGGGCTGAGAACGGTTAATGTAAGATTTAATTTAAATTAAATTCATATTTTTATTTTTATCCAACGCTGAGCTGGAGAAGAGGAGGCCGGGGGAAAGGAAACAAGAGGGAAAGAGAAGATCCAGAAAGAGAGAGAAAGAAGGTGTTAAGAGTGTATGTCTGTAGCCATTTAAGAAAGTTGTCGTGGGTTGATGTGTCTGTTTCCTATACACGACATTGTGTTAATCTATTTCAATGCAGACGTATAACAGTTACACGACAAAAAGCCTAAAGGGATATTTAGTTTAAATTATTATTAGTGATAAATTTATGACCTTAGTATTAATAAATTATGCTGTTATTTTTTGATCAATTGGCATTTAATTTTAATTATTTTGATGGATAAGTAAATGTATTTTAATTCTAAAAAATATTTAGCAGTTAATTAATAAAACATAGTGGTAATTAGCTTTATTTTTAGTAAGAGTCATTTGACAGAAATACAGTAAAAACTAGCTATTCATGTATTCAGCCAATGGGATCCATTCTGACCTCCAAACCACCAACAAATTCACCCAACACCCGTTGCCCTTGCAAAAGAGGTGCCACCTGCCCCTTGGGCGGAGGATACACAGTCAGCTCCGTTGTTTACGAAGCCAAGGTTATATCTGGGGTGAATACCGAAAGGGAGGATATATACATCGGAATGACCCAAGGATCCTTTAAAAAAATACTCTACGCCCACAACAACACTTTCAAATACCCCAAAAAAGACCACATAACCACACTGGCAACCCATGTATGGGATCTCAAGAAGTACAACACCCCCTACAAAATAGAATGGATAATTACCGACACACCTAAATCCTACAGCCCCACCTCCAGAACCTGCCCTTTGTGCACTACTGAGAAATTCAAAATGATACAAGCTATCAACAACCCTTCCATAAACTGCATGAACATAAAAACCGAGGTCTTCAGAAAATCCCCCCAGAAGAAAATTCCTGCTAGCCCAATAGTCTGATAACAATATAACATAACCCACCAATTATCCCTTTAAACCATATACCCCTCTAAAAAGATAGTAAAGTATTTCTTAAAAACATATAAAATAACTAATCCCCCCAAGACGTCCCTAAACCCATAACAAATTTCCTATTATTCTATTTACGTACAAAATACCCCCCATATATATGTTAAACACACCACGGACACGACTACATAAACCCTGCCTACTCTGATACAACCTTGTCCTAACCCAGATAAACCATTCATCAATAAACACCCCACCCTTTCACCACAGATAATCACATCAGAACTAACCCCACTCACAGCCGATTATACATTTACCAGCAGATACCCCATCTCCACGTGACTTTCCTATCACGGGATTACATATATACCACAAAGTTTCCTTAACCCCTAAAACCCCCCACCAACCCCCTCTTCATACAATCCATATAATAGATTCTCAAATCACCCGCCCACCCCTGTATTAATGAAGACGAATGTACAGGCGTACGTATACGTCCAGATGTGTGTACAAGCGTGTATGCGTGTTCGCGTGTGTATGTATAGGAGCAGATTATTAATAAACAGAAAATATAAAATAAAATAAAATAAAATAAAATAATAAAATAAAATAAAATAATATTAATAAAATTAATAAAATAAATAAAAGATTAAATTTAAAACACAAAAAATAAAAAAAATATTACATTAATAACCCCCCGTACATGTGAGCGAAGATGTGTGTACATGCACGCATGTGCAGATGTGTATAATTTATTTCCCGGTGCGCACGGACGAGTGAAATAATAAGATAAGGAATTAAATGAATTTACACTAAATATAAACACAAATATAATATTAATATTATTAACACACCATTAATAAAGAGACTAACCTTATACCACTCAAACGGAAATAACAGATAGTACGCATCATTCCGTTTATAACTATTTTCTGTTCTTTTTTAAAAAATTTTTCGTTTTTTTTGTTTTTATTTTTATCACTACTGGTTATAAACGGGACATATCAACGAAACACCACTTCCCATTAAGATCTAAAAATACGTAAACACCAATAAAAAAAACACATAAAAAGATAAGTCCATAAAAACATTATGGCATCATACTTCCCAACACTATATAAAATAATTAGCCCGATACATAATTTTATTCTCAAAAACAACTACAAAAGTTCACCCTAGTTCCACAAACCAAATGACAAACTATATAGCCGCTCCTTTCGTATTTTTTCAGACCAAAAATTACAATAACATTACAAAAAGAACAGGAAATACGAAACACCGATTCAATAAACAAAAAATAAACAAACCCGTAAAGTCGATAAAAACATATTTGAATCATCTCTTTCAGCTCTATATCAAACAATTAATCCGATACATAACTTTATTCCCAAAAACGACAACAAAAAAGCACACTAGTTTCACAGGCCCAAACGGTAAACTATGTAGCAACCCCTTTCGTATTTTTTCAGGTATAATAACAACATTACAAAAGAACAGATAATTAAAGAAATAAAGAAATAAAACTTGCTAACAGATAAATAAATAATAAATAAAACCTCCTAGGGAATAAAATGAAGGCCCCTTGAGCCCTAGTTAATCACTATCCCACACAGAGATGCACCGTTTTTTCTGTCATTGTTGACGCCAGTCCCTGTCTTTTCAGCTTGACGATGATTCCACTGGGCACAAAGACTTACTAAAGATGTCTAAATCTGCCCTTTTGAATAGAACCGCGGTACGTTGCTGAAATATGTAATATACAATATCTAAATAAATTATATATATATATATATATATATATATATATATAAAAAAATAGATGATAAACATGCACGAATGTCGAAACTTCAATTGTTCAATGCAAGGTATATTCTGTAATGAAATTATGTTTATTATTCTTTCCTTAAGCCAAGGCTTCTCAAAGATCGAGATCTTATTATCAGAGGAATTATACAGATAGTGAACATTTTCACCATTTGATTTACTTCATTTTGAACGCCTTTCTGTGATACCTCTACGAAACATTTTCTTCTCCATCGAAACTTCCTTCCATTGGACACCTTATCGACGGACAATTACCACCTGGACAAACCTAATATCTTTTTACACGAACTTTTTTCACGCATCATTTTCTTTATATTTTTTCAAATGTTGAATGTTGGCTTTTCTATTGCCAACTTATCTATCTGTATAATTCCCCATTTGCCCCATAACTTTTCATCCATCCATTCAATTTCTCTGAAACTTTTCTAAAATGTAGAGGCAATTGTTCCTAATAATAATACGTATTGCTGACCTTGAAAAACATCTGATTCGCGCCTCCAGGCGGTCAAAAGCCCCCAAAATGGCAAAATATTACCATTTTCTCCTATAACGTTTGATCCATCCATTCAATTTTTCTTAAACTTGGCCAAAAGGTACAGGCAATGGTTTTAGATATAAAATGAGCATCTTTGACCTCATAAAACTTCTTGTTCGCGCATCCAGGGGGTTAAAGGAGAGTCAAAAATGCGCCAAATTGCCCAAATAATTGCATTTTACACTCGGCACATCGAGTCACATATCGAGGGGGCCACGCACGCGCGGCTTGTTTCTGTTGTTGCATTATATTAGTAAATTAAGGTAATATCCGTTTCATCCCGGCTCATCGGAAGTAGCAGATCTATATATATTTCAGCACTTTATTAAGTAAGTACACCTACAATATTTTGAAGATCATCGGTAGTATTTAAAATAATTTAGTAAAATATTTCTATATTTAATTATAAACGCATTTTCTATAATTCATAAATAAGGTACCATATTTAGCACTGCCTCCTTTCATTACATATCTTTGTTTACACCGTAGATAATTAAATTGGATATTCCTCGATGATTTTTGATTGTATTTAAGTATTATACGTATGCATTTTTTCATTTAATACTAATTCAATATATGTGTTAATGCAATAATATTTAGATTAATAAATGTTGATCATGATAACTGTTTGTAATTTAGGCTTTGATCATGTTTTCTTTGAGTTGTAAAATTAGCACTGAAGATTACTACACTATAAAATAAATGCACAGGTGAATTTTACAAATATATTCGTAGTTGGCGAAATAATTGTCTTCTGAATAAAAAATAAATGTTATCAAATGACGTGAATCCGTCTTTTATAACACTTAACTTGTATACAATTACATAAACAGTATTTAATAAAGCATAGCACTGGCTTTAAACTATTGAGATATAATAATTAATTTATGTTGTAACATTTATATTTGAATAGAAAAAATTCTAAATATAAATAAAAAAATACACACGCACATAATATATGTATATATATATATATGTATATATATATATATATATATATATATATATATATATATATATATATATATATATATATATATATATATATTGGAAGTGTGTCTAGAAACAGGCACGCGTTTCAAGTTGAGAGTAGTAACCATATCTCTTTGGGAAAAGACAAAGATCTTTACCACTGAACAATTTATACTGTTAATTTAGTAAGAAAAACACATAATGGTTATATATTTCAATATGTTAGCTTGAATGCTCTATTATTTTACGCAGATCTAAGTTGAAGATTGTGTAAACTCCCGCACTGAACATCATCTTTTGAGGTTAGTGTGACAATCCATCTGTATGTGTATATATATATATATATATATATATATATATATATATATATATATATATATATAAGGAGAGAGAGAGACAGACAGAGACAGACACATAGTGATTGCCAGGTGTTTACAGGGTAAATCTATATTTCTGAGATTGATAACGTGTGTATATATATATATATATATATATATATATATATATATATATATATATATATATATATATATATATATAATTAACTTGTTACAAATATCCAGGGGGTATGAATCCGAAGGAAGTTGAAACCGGGTTTATGAGAGTGCTTAATGAAAATTCAGAGCAAAATATATATTTTTTGATTTTATTCCATTAGTTGCGACAAAACAAGTTTTGTTTCATTGGTGCGAATAGCGACCAACTCATCGGGCCGGCGAAAGGAATTCAAATGGCATAAAATTTCAACTTCACTCTAACGGGAGATTGAAAATTGAAAATACATTGGAGGGGGAGGGGGATAGAGTTAGGGCTTTGTCTATAACGGCGACATGGGACATGAGAGGGGAGGGGGGAGGACCCCAACAAGTCGTGTTTCAAATTATTACGTGGGAGGTTTTTCACGTGTCAGTGCTGTGACAATCTCAATCTCGGCCGGGGTGGGAGGAGTGAGATGGGGCGACGGCCAGAGTGAGTTAAATTTAAAATGAGAATAAAATTATGATTACAACTGTCATTCTTATTTTATTTTAATTCTAATAAGTAATTATCATGTGGATAAAAATGTTTGATAATTTTAATTTAGGGTATTAATTGCTACTTTTGCATTTTATTTATTTTATTTTAATGTTTTGTTTATTATTTGTAGTGAATTTTGTTGTGATTATATTTTTTTAAATTGAGATTATATTATACCGAGATCAATACTAGTGGAATCATTTTATAAGAGAAGTTTTCTGGTGTTACCAGTCTTATCATTAACAAAACCGATTATGATAATGGTAACGCCTGCCAATCATACCTACGATAGTCGCAGTGATAACAGCCTTATATAAAAGCCTTAATAAAAATAAAAATAAAAATAAAGATAAATATAAATAAAATTAGAATAAAAATTGAAATAGAAATAACAAGTTTGTAAGAATATTAATGATAATAACAATAATAATAATAATAATAGTATTAAAAAATAATAATAATAATAATAATAATAATAATAATAATAATAGTAATAATAGTAATACTGATAAATATCACCATCCTTACCATCTTGCTACTTGTGAAGTCATTGGGCGAAATAAGTCGACAAGTGATGGTAGGCTTTTTTAATTCCACTACCAATGACAAGGACTAAGTACCAGTTAATAATTAAGTGTTTAAGGTAGTGATCGAGGGGTTAAGTAATTGGGATTAGATTAGTCTAAGTGATATCAGTGTTGATAGCTGTCCCAGTTATGGGTTTATGTTAGAATTGGTAGTATGGCTGAGAGGTTATTGAGGCTGTGCATTATAGGTAGTACGTAGAGATTTGATATTATTGGTAGTTTAGAGGGGTGGTTATATATTTATAGATTCATCATGACTTGTTGGGGTGGGATTGGGTTGTAAATTTGGGTGGGTGGGTAGGGGGTTTTAGTGTGTTTTGGGGTAGTGTATAGTGGGGGTTTAATGTTATCATTCATTTTTGTAAAAAAACAAAAAAACTGTTAATTTTATTTTGAAGTTAAGTAGGGTTGGTGTGGGGTTAAGGTGGGGTATGTGGGTTGCTAAAGAGGTAGAGTCAACTATGCTTACAGTTGATAGATGTCTCTTGTTTTCTATTTAATAGTTTGTTTTTGTCCTTAAAGCGGATAATTTCCAGTTTTTCATTTAAGCATAATCTACATGGAGAGTTTATTGATTTGCAGGTGCTGGATTTTTTCAAGATTTTCCACTTTATTATGGGAGTTTCTTTTTATTTTGTGGTAGTGTAGTGAAAAAAACACAAACAGACAAAAATGTGAACAAACCAAAAAAATAATATCCAAAGAAATGAAACGAATAGGCCTAAAGGCTGAAATAACATCAAATGTTAAACAGGTCAATTTCCTCGATATTACCTTCAACCTCAATAGAGATACTTATGAGCCCTATGCTAAAGATAATTCCTACCCCCTTTATGTCAACCCACTATCTAACCACCCTAGATCTGTAAGTAAACACATCCCAGAATCAATTAGTAGAAGGATTAGCAACAACTCCTCCAATATAGATATCTTCAATAAACATAAGAACTTTTTTAATAAAGCACTAAAGGAGAGTGGATACAAAAATACCAAAATAGAGTATATTCCAACTACACAAAATAACCCTAATAGGAACAAAAATAGAAATAGGAAAATTATCTGGTATACACCTCCATTTAACAACTCAACTAAAATCAAAATAGGGAATAAATTCCTGAACTTAATAAACACTCATTTCCCCAATAACAGCATACTCCATAAAATTTTCAATAAGAATACATTAAAACTCAGCTATTGTTGGGGTGACAACTTAGAAAAAATCATAAAAAAGCACAACATGAAAATACTAAACACCCCAGTAACCTCAAATTCTAAAAGAACATGCAACTGTAATAACAAATCAAACTGCCCCCTAAATCAAAAGTGCCTATCAACCCAAGTGGTCTATGAGGCATCTATCTCCTCAACTGAAAACCCATCCCAGACTAACTATTATATTGGTCTGGCAGGCAACAACTTCAAGGAAAGATTCTACAACCATAAACTCTCCTTCAACAACCCAGACCATCCTGGCAAAACCGGACTTTCACTACACTACCACAAAATAAAAACCAAAAAAGAAACTCCCATAATAAAGTGGAAAATCTTGAAAAAATCCAGCACCTGCAAATCAATAAACTCTCCATGTAGATTATGCTTAAAAGTAAAAACTGGAAATTATCCGCTTTAAGGACAAAAACAAACTCTTAAATAGAAAACAAGAGACATCTATCAACTGTAAGCATAGTAGACTCTACCTCCTTAGCAACCCACATACCCCACCTTAACCCCACACCAACCCTACTAAACTTTAAAATAAAATTAACAGTTTTTTTGTTTTTTTACAAAAATGAATGATAACATTAAACCCCCACTATACACTACCCCAAAACACACTAAAACCCCCTACCCACCCACCCAAATTTACAACCCAATCCCACCCCAACAAGTCATGATGAATCTATAAATATATAACCACCCCTCTAAACTACCAATAATATCAAATCTCTACGTACTACCTATAATGCACAGCCTCAATAACCTCTCAGCCATACTACCAATTCTAACATAAACCCATAACTGGGACAGCTATCAACACTGATATCACTTAGACTAATCTAATCTCAATTACTTAACCCCTCGATCACTACCTTGAACACTTAATTATTAACTGGTACTTAGTCCTTGTCATTGGTAGTGGAATTAAAAAAGCCTACCATCACTTGTCGACTTATTTCGCCCAATGACTTCACAAGTAGCAAGATGGTAAGGATGGTGATATTTATCAGTATTACTATTATTACTATTATTAGTATTATTATTATTATTATTATTATTATTATTTTTTAATACTATTATTATTATTATTATTATTGTTATTATCATTAATATTCTTACAAACTTGTTATTTCTATTTCTATTTTTATTCTAATTTTATTTATATTTATCTTTATTTTTATTTTTATTTTTATTAAGGCTTTTATATAAGGCTGTTATCACTGCGACTATCGTAGGTATGATTGGCAGGCGTTACCATTGTCATAATCGGTTTTGTTAATGATAAGACTGGTAACACCAGAAAACTTCTCTTATAAAATGATTCCACTAGTATTTATCTCGGTATAATATAATCACAATTTAAAAAAATATAATCACAACAAAATTCACTACAAATAATAAACAAAACATTAAAATAAAATAAATAAAATGCAAAAGTAGCAATTAATACCCTAAATTAAAATTATCAAACATTTTTATCCACATGATAATTACTTATTAGAATTAAAATAAAATAAGAATGACGGTTGTAATCATAATTTTATTCTCATTTTAAATTTAACTCACTCTGGCCGTCGCCCCATCTCCCTCCTCCCACCCCAGCCGAGATTGAGATTGTCACAGCACTGACACGTGAAAAACCTCCCACGTAATAATTTGAAACACGACTTGTTGGGGTCCTCCCCCCCTCCCCTCTCATGCCCCATGTCGCTGTTATAGACAAAGCCCCAACTCTACCCCCCCTCCAATGTATTTTCAATTTTCAATCTCCCGTTTGAGTGAAGTTGAAATTTTATGCCATTTGAATTCCTTTCGCCGGCCCGATGAGTTGGTCGCTATTCGCACCAATGAAACAAAACTTGTTTTGTCGCAACTAATAGAATAAAATCAAAATATATATATATATATATATATATATATATATATATATATATATATATATATATATATATATATATATATTTGTGCGTGCATTCGTATATTACTGGTGTCCATGGTAAAAAGGATAAATTTTGATAGAATCGAATAGAAAATACAGATAAAAGGCTGGATCGGTATGTTACCTTATTTTGAGAAGTGAATCATGTGATAACTCCATTAAATTTGAATTCTTAATGTGCATATATATTGAATATACGTATAGATATGTGTGTATCGTATTATTCAAATGATTTATTTACACAATTTGTGAAAAGTTAAACGGAAAGACAGACATAACATTTAGGGCATAATTACAGGGGTCCATTCTACCGCATGATAAAAGTAAGATAAATCACAAACAACATATTACTATCCATTGTTTTTTCACATATCCTAAGTATTTATCCAGACATGAAATAAAAGTTAGAGCGCTTGGTTAAGGAATATACACAAACTCAATAAAACACGCGGTAAAGTATATATATATATATATATATATATATATATATATATATATATATATATATATATATATATATACGTGTGTGTGTGTGTATAAGTGAGAGACAAGAGGAATTATTCGAAGGCTATGATAATGCAAGAAGTGAAAATAGATCGACGTTGATATGTAAAACACTAACAAAATGTGTTTATAGTAAATCTTATTTGATTGCTTACTTTGTGATATTCCTTATACACATATTGCACGCAATGCTTTAAGAAAACTAGATCGCATCATATATATATATATATATATATAGATAGATACAGATGTATAGATAGATATATATATATATATATATATATATATATATATATATATATATATATATATATATATAGATAGATAGATAGATAGATAGATAGATAGATAGATAGATAGATAGATACATAGATGGTTCTTACAAATATATATAAGTATACTCTGCCTCTCTCTATATATAAACATATTATTAGAAATAACCGACAACTCGTGTCTGGATATTTTTGTATGAATCCCTTCCATTTTCAGGAACAAAGTCCTAATCCCGGATGAGAATTGGCTCATGAATCTGCCGTTTTCGTTTAGGTCCAAAGTACTTTCTGACCCATCTGGGTGTATCTTCAGTGGGAATAATGTCAATCAAGTAAATACCTGGAGTGAGTTTATAGTTAATTCTGGCGGGAAAATTTAAATACGAAACTATATTTATTTATAAACATTTAAGTATATTAGTACTTGTGTTAAGATTACTCCTGTTAATAACACTTAAGATGGGCCCGGATAGGTACGCATACACATACACACACATATTATACATACATAAACACATATATACATACATGTATATATGTATACACATACACAAGGCCTAAATATATGTAAATAAATTGTATATTATTCTATTCTTGTTTAAATTTATGCCCATAATTATAATATTTTATTTATAAATATGAAACATGTAAAAATTAAACACAGGAGGAGAGGCATTGAGGTGTGGGGTGGATGGCGCTGGCAAATAAAAGGAACAAGGAGGAGACAAAGGCAAGTAAGTTGGGGGTGGGAGTGTGAGGATGTAAGAATTAGAGGATGAAAGGGGAAGCAACTCAAATCTGATATTCAGAGTTGGACGAAATTTTGAGATTAGAATAGCTTCCGAAATTCGAAGCTGACCTATATGGCGGACGGAGTTGAGAATGCGGACACTAATAGAGCGATGTGTGTTGCCACCTGGTATTAAATGTTTGTGGAAGGAAGAAATGTGGGTGTTCGGATGCTCTTTAATGTGTTGGTGTAGAGGCCTAACGGTATAACCGATGTAGAACTTTTGACACTTAGAGCATTGTAGGTTGTATACAACCTACAAAATTTACAAAAATAAAAAAAATCAATAAATAAATATATAGAATAAATTTATATAAATGTAGTTCTATGAGTATTATACCCTTGAAATACCCTTAAATAAAATAAATATGTATTTAGATATTTACAGTTTATATATATATATATATATATATATATATATATATATATATGTGTGTGTGTGTGTGTATGTATTTTTATCCCTTAATTCCCTTACCCCTTTCCTACGTTTCTTCTTATTCCCCCCTCCGTTCTAACGGTTTCCTTCCTACCCTCATGATATTAATACATTCCACAATTGATTTAAATTTCTTCTCAAATTTCAAATCTCATTTCTAAACATATTTGTTCTAAGTTATCCCCCTTTGTTTGCACATATAATAATAACGGCTCACACGTAAATTTAAATTTAGAATTTAATAAATAAAGAAAAATTAATAAATCATATGAAATAAAATATAATAAATTATAATAATTAGTATATAATTAACAAATGTTTATCAGATGTTAACTTCAGCTGAATAATTATTTAATAAAATGTTGACATTTTCTGCGTTCCTACTCCCAATAGTCTGCTACGGTGTTTCAATGATTTGATTCCGTTTTTTTTCCGTTTTTTCGACCCTCTCGGCCTGTTATTGTTGTCTTTTGATAATTAAAGTTTTTCTTTCGAAAATTTAAGATTACCTTTTGCCGAACTTTTTATTTACCTGTCAGTATTTACTATGCTGGTACTTAATCAGTTTTTCCTGAAATATTAATAAATCGTTTTGAGATTCGTTTTCTCTTCTCGTTTATTTCTGTTCACCTCTTCCACCTTCCGGCAACTACATCGCATTGTTACAGCCTCGGACAACTAAAATGCACTTATATATATATATATATATATATATATATATATATATATATATATATATATATAATTTATATATATATATAAATGTATTTTATTAATGAAAAAAGTGTAAACTGCCAAACATAGTCCACCATTATATCTAAATTATCTTCAGTATGTGTCGATATGGTACACCTCTGCATTGTACTTCTATTTTATTTACCTTTATATACACATAAACAATGTTTCAAGCAAACTATGTTAATCTCATATATATATATATATATATATATATATATATATATATATATATATATATATATATATATGAGTTGTAAATGTCATAACATACCTATCTTATTTATATGTGTTCAACGTTATCATGAAGTTATCCCTAATACAATAAGTGTGTGCTCGGTATAAGAAATGGCTAATAATTACCGTTTAGTTAACTGTACAATGCAATTCTTTTTTTACTAATCAAAACATAATTTGATCTGAAATATGGTTATTATTAGTACTCAATTAACGTTTAAATATAGTATAAGTATTTATATAGCCTGCTAACTATCTCAACTCCTGAAATATTAACACTTATAAACATTTTAGCCATTTTCTAAATACTTTTCAAGGCACAATTTTGCGGTTAGTTCTCCTTTCTTTCTTATTAATTCTATCGTCTCCTCGTTTTCCAAACGCTTGCAGATAACTTGCTCTCATTTTTCTAGCTTTCACTCTAGGAACATTTTTTCATACTCCTAAAGAATATATTTCATCAGTGAATTTTCACACGTGTTTTAAATTTCAATATATTAAACTTGGACATGTTCTGATTTAATATTCAAATGGATGATACCTTTTGACACTCAAATTAATGATGAAAACCAAAGATTTATTGTGCAATTTTTAGTTTCACCAGCTTATGAGAAGACTCGTTTTTATTTTTAAACCTAGCTTGGAAGGACTCTTTTTTAGTTCATACTATATTTTGTAGTACATGTTGAAATTAAAAAAAAATATATAAATTATGTAAATTTACATTTGTTTAATTTCACTTTCCCTTTAATATATATATATATATATATATATATATATATATATATATATATATATATATATATATATATACATATATATATATATAGTAATGAAAATTACTTTATGACAATATATAAATATATATAGTAAGGTATGAAAATAGATTTATGCCAGGTAAGCTACACCCACACACACCCCATATATACATATATATATATATATATATATATATATATATATATATATATATATATATATATATATATATGTATACATTGTTTTATTTCAATAGTATACATTGCACGTTAGGTTACTCCGGTTTCAGTAATTTAGTGATTTATAATGACAATCTATGATAAATCTGTTAGGAATATCGGAGTTTCATCGATCTACTCATGCTGGATTTAGTGTAAAATCCATCTGATTGCCAAAGACAGAATAGTCAGCCCCTTCTGTTTTCGAGTGTTTCTGGGTTTGTTTTCTCAACATTCTTTAATTGGATGTTATTGAGCATGACCAGATTTATGTAATCCAGGAAATATACGCTGTAATGTATAGTTTTTAATTAAAATTAATTTGTCTCTCTCCCTCTTTCTATCTCTCTCTATCGCTCTCAATCTATCTCTCTCTCTTTCTCTCTCTCTCTCTCTATATATATAGCTCTTACTATATATATATATATATATATATATATATATATATATATATATATTGTTTGAGCTTAACGTTATATGTGTATTTATTGGAGACAATTCACACACATATCATTCAGAAATAAGGAATTAATACATGAGCAGTCTACAGAGAATGTATAACAAGAAGAGAGACACATCTATTATTTTATGAATATATACTTGTATGCTATGCGTGATAGTTCAAAATCTATTTAACTCCCTTCATACATAAAGCATGTATTTAAGAATAAAATATCTTATATGTCATTTTGTTAAGCTTACATGAAATAGAGGGATTAATGTATTTTCTTAATAGTTTCGAAAATGGGCGTCATTTAATGCTTCAAAGGAAGATACGCATACGGGGATATGAACAAAATCATTCTTTAATTATGGTCTTTGTCTAGAAATAGAGTAACAAAACTGGTTTTAAATGCTAACTCCAGGCATCATTTGTTCCCACTTTCGCTTCGAGCCATTTGACGGAAATCAAGATTTGACGTATTTTATTTTTGTGTAGAAGTCCTTTTGAATTGTATTCGAAATACGTGAAGATTTGTTTCATGTGTTAACATTAGGAACACTTTTCAACTCACTTTTATCGCAGTTGTTCGTGTTTAACAGCAAGGCATTCCAATTTCTCTGCGGCTTGTATAGCTAGAAATCTTAATTTAATTTTCATTTATCTATATGAACGGCATTTAAATTCCAATGACTATTTTAATAAAAGTATACATTGATCTTTCTCTCTATATACTTTCATACGTATCGAGTTTTGAGTACTCTTTTATAGTAGACGTTCCGTGACCACTATTGCATTTATTTTAATTTTATTCACAAATCCATAAAATTTGACATATCAGTCAATCCATTTTTCTTGCAGAAAAATAATGAAACTTTTTATATATTATTATTATTATTATGATTATTATTATTGTAATAATTGTCACGTTAGCGAATAACAGATTAAATAAAACTGAACACAATGACAATCACAAACACGACGATTTATTCAACTTCATTGTAATAATAAATACATTAGTACAGTTCTTGCATAAAGTACACCATGCCTTCCTTCTACATAATTTGCACCGAACGGTTCCCTTCATTATTCGATTTAATATGTAATACTTACTTTTCCATTAGTTTACTCTTCACAAGCCTCAATCAGATCAGGCCACGTTAGTAACAAGTTGAGAAATACTGGTGGTGGCACATTACGAACTAAAGCCAGTTACAGATACAACTACAGTTTAATTCATTTTGCACAAAGAATACACATCAGACATATTATATTATATTACATACTAATCAATACTCCAAATAACTTTTAGTTTTCGGAGGGGGGAAGGCTTCGGTTTACACGTATTTTTCAATTTTTGTCATTATTTCACGTACCGATCACCAATTACATAATACAAACATTAAAAAATGTCAACTCTAAAATATAAGATAAAAAATTACTTTTTCCTTATGTTACGAAATATACAACTCAAGAATAAATATATACCAATAATTATACCTTTCACTTATTTTAAAAACACACAAATATGTGACTTCTACACTATTTAAACCGAACTGTTTTTTTTTTAATTCGCTTATAAACTACGAAAATACTTTTAAAAAATGGGATTTCAATTATCGACTATGAGAAAAAAATTCAAAAAAATAGATCCTTGAATTTTATTGTAATAAATAAGCATACTTCTGTATTTCAAACGTCACTTGGACTTAATAATTGAATAGTTCCATTCATTCCACCGAGTCAACCGGAAGTGCCAGACTGAATGTTTCATTTTAAATTATAAATTTTCGTTTCAAACGATCACTATTGACTATTCTGATAGAATTTTAATTCATACAAAAAAAATCATTGTTTACTATTTTGAGAAACTTTTCAATCATACAATAAAAAAGTTCATGACTATTCATGAAAATGATAAATTTTCGTTTTACAAATCACTGTTGACTACTTTGAGAAAGTTTTAATTCATACAATAACAAAAAAAACATTTTCATCGTTTTTATAAGTCACTAAATTAAAAAAAACAGATTGTTGAAATCGATTAACTTCTTGGGTAGAATTCCATCAACGTTAAATACTTTGAGACAAGTAACAAAACAAGCAAACCGATTCGATACATTTTTTTAAGAAACATAACAAAACACCGCGCTTACAGATTAGACGAATATCATTCCCTTATTCTTCTTTCGTAACACTTCCCAGTAATCGAATAACGGATTACATTAATCCCACCACCTTCACAATCGAAAACATGCTACGATACGAACACAAGCATGCAAAAAGTAAATTCAAAACACAGACAGAATACACTGTGCCCATTTCTTCACGTTAATTGTAATAATAAATAAATCATTAAATAACAAATTCACTTACAAACAATCACCGGAAAACTAAACAAATCCACTTACGTTCTATTTATTCCAAACATAAATTAAAACATTTCTTAGTTCTAAATAATTTGAACCGATACATAACAATATTTACATTTTTTCGTTACTTCGCGCTTCACAAGCCTCAGTCAGATAACTTTTTAAACAAAATTACAAAAAACTTATATATATCGCGGGTGGGGGTGGACATGTATTCAATTTACACGGATTTTATATTTTCTTCATCATTATACGTAACGGACATCGACTACATAATAACGTGCCACCCACAAAAAACTAAGCCGACGTAATCAAATACGAATTTGTAAACGTCGCTAATTAAATATGATATACTTTTACATACGGATTTAGAACCTTACATGACACAAAACAATTGAATCATTCTGATATTTCATATTATAATAATTAGAAAAAAATCAACTCTACCAATTAATAAACACATTTACGTTAAAACAACTTCATTCTACCGATTCAACCTGAAATGCCAGACTGAATTTTTCATTTGAAATAATAAATTTTCGTTTTAAACGATCACTATTGACTACCCCCCTATTACCTTTGCATATAAATTCCATTTTCTTTGGCTGAAAAGAACAATGGAAAATGAGCACCACTGTAACACACAAATATAATTAATGTAAACTGCAGAGCATTACAAATTGTATTAGGATAAAATTACGATCATATGCTTATTTATAATAATGACTGCGATTGAGTCACGTGAGCCAAATGCCGATGGCGACCGGGTAAAGTGCTGCCCGCTTTATGTTACGATCCACCTTCTGGCGAGCAAATGTACGGCCCACCATGTGTAAGGGGGGGGGGGCATAACAACAAGTAAAAAAAAATATTTCTTAGAACATTACATGCAGACAATCCTCTTTAATTTTAATTGCTTGCTATTGTTTAATTTGAGTCGGGTAAACCAAATCCTTGATTGTGCTTGGTGGCGGCGACAAAAACTGCTGCCCTTATATGTCATAGCATACATGTACACTGTTGAGTGGCAGAAAAGAGGATGAAAATTGAGATCCTCTGACATAGATTCAGTTATCAGTGCGGAAATTCCAGATCCAGTGGCAGATCCGGTTTTATATGATATCATTAGGCACCATATGATTCATGGACCATGTGGAAACATAAACAGATGTTCACTCTGTCTCAAAGATGGACACTGCAGTAAGAGATATCCCAGACACTTCTTGAGTGAAACTCAATCGGATACAAATGGCTACCCACAATATCGACGACTATCTCCTTTAGCCGGAGGTTTTGAGACAACAATTACCCTACCTGGCAACATAACAGTTCCTGTAGATAACCGATGGGTTGTACCACATAATAAACTGCTTTGCAAGATTTTTGATGCACATATCAACGTTGAATATTGCAACAGCATCACAATTGAAAGTAATGCTCATGATGAAGTTAAGAGATACGATACGGAACGTTAATATCAACCAATGAAGCCATTTGGAGAATACTTAACTTTTACATACATATACATCATCCCCCAGTTATTCACCTATCAGTTCATCTAGAAAATGGACAGCGGATATACTTTACTTAAAGTACTGCAGCAGATAGTTGCAAATCCACTTTCAACCACTCTAACAGATATTTTTGCACGTACACTTTTGTACTCAGAAGTTCTACTTTATTATACCTGGGACACTAAAATTAAGGTCTTCAAGCGACGATTACAGGGTAAGCCAGTTCCAGGCTATCCGTGCGATAACAGAACAGAAGTTTTGAGCAGGGTATACACCGTGCATCCAAATCAATTTGACTGCTTCTGTTTGAGACTGCTTCTACACAATGTTAGAGGTACACAGAGCTTTACTAACCTAAAAACGATCAATGGTCAAGTTATGACTACATTCAGGGATGCATGTAGTGCACATGGACTACTTGAGGATGATAACCACTGGGATGCTACATTACAGGAAGCATCTATATCTGAATCTGCAGGCAATTTGAGACATTTGTTTGCCATCATGTTGACATCATGTGTAGTGTCTCATCCAAAACGACTTTCGGATGCACACAAAGAAGCTTTTAGTGAAGATTTCCTTCTTAGGAAACACAATCAACAGCCTGAAGTTGATATACCATTTTTAGACGACATCTTCAATATGGCTTTAGTTCATATCAAAGATATGACTTATAAGATGAATGGTAAAACACTGACAAAATTAGGTCTTACCTAACTAATCGATCTAATACACATTCGGTCATTACTGCATGGACGCGTGAAATTAGTTATCAACCTCATGAGTAAGCATCAATTGTTCGAGATGGTATCGCACAACTAAATAATGAGCAAATTCATATTTTTCGTACTGTAGTTAATACTGTAGAAGATCAGCAAGGTGGCCTTATATTCCTTGATGCACCCGGAGGTACAGGAAAGACATTTGTTACCAAATTAATTCTTGCTAAAGTTAGGTCAGAATGCAAAATAGCTGTGGTAGTGAGATTATCAGGCATTGCAGCCACTATTTTTCCTGGTGGTAGGACAGCTCACTCCACATTTAAGTTGCCATTATCTAACAAAAGATGCTGATCAAATTTGTCACATAGAAAGAGGATCAGATTCAGCCAAAGTTTTACAGAATTGTTACTTGATCGTATGGGATGAATGTACAATGGCACATAAACAAGCGTTTGAGGATCTAGATAAAACATTGCGTAATCTCAAGAGACGTGATGTTGTTATGGGTGGCATAACACTTTTACGCTTCCTATTGTTCCACGTGGAAGTCCCGCTGATGATCTTAATGCTTGCATTAAATTGTCATATTTGTGGAAGTACATTAAGACTGTAATGTTATTTACAAACATACGTGTATATCTCAATAGTGACCCAATGGCTATTGAGTTTGCCTCCCTCCTCCTAGAAATAGGTGATGGCAAGCTTGCAACAACCAACAATGGCAAGATTGTTATTACTCCAGGTATTGGCTCAATTGTTTCATCACTCACAGAACTTAGTAGCAAATTTTATCCAAATATAGCCGAAAACTATGTTCATCCTGAATGGCTAACGGAGAGAGCAATTCTAGCTCCTAAAAATGGCATGGTGCATGTCATCAATCAACAACTGCTTGATGAAAATCCAGATGATGAACACACTTTCACTTCTGTGGATTCTACTCCTGATGACGGCCAGGCTGTACAATACCCTACAGAATTTTAAATTCATTAGAACTGCCTGCTATGCCAACATATAGCTGAAAGCTGGATGCCCAATTATGTTACTCCGGAATCTTGATGCTCCAGGGCTATGTAATGGAACGAGACTGTGTGTTAAACGCATGTGATAGAAGCTGTAATACTAACTGGTATGGCAAGGGGCAAACTGACATTCCTTCCCAGAATACCCATTATTCCGTCGGATTCTGCAATAAAATTTAAAAGGCTTTAGTTCCCAGTTAAATTGTGTTTTGCCATGACAATTAACAAGTCCCAAGGACAATCATTGGCAGTGGTTGGTCTAAACTTGACTTCACCTTGCTTTATCCATGGGCAGTTTTATGTAAGATGTTCACAAGCTTTGTACGAATAACTTTTAGCACTATAAAGGAGACATCTGTTGGAACAAACACAAGAACGCTAGGACACAGCTCCGTGTTAAATCCTATTTTAATTACCTAAATTACTTCCAGTGAAATATTTATTTTCTGAATCTTTTTATTTAACTTAAACATTAAAATCAGGCTGTTATATTTCCCCGGGCAACGCCGGGACACGGGTCCTGCTAGTATAATATAAAGTAGTACAAATGATTGTTGGAAAGGAAAATATACTAATACTTACTCATACTTGCTAACAGGCTTGCGTGGATGCGGAAAATGTTCCATTTTGACACATTTTCGATAAATATTATATAAAATAGGCATTTGTTTTGAATGTGACATATTCGAAATAAAAATCATTTAAGGGTTAAAGTAAGTTTGCAATATTAATTTCGTTTAAAAAATAAAATAAACCAAGAAATTAAAATGCCGTAAAACGCAAGAACCAACCAATAAACACCCTGTGATTTAGTTATTCCACTTCAACTTGAAGACGCCTCGCAGTTAATTGCTTAATTATATACAAAAACTAATTTAGTGCGTATATGTACAAATAAAACGAATAAATAAATTATATCACTATAAAAAACACTAGGGTTTGTGTAATATTGATTCACATATAATTTGACAAATAATAATATAGGATAGAATGAAGTGAGTGAGAAGAGGAAATATAGAGAAAAACATATAAAAAAGCGTTGATGTGCATGCACAATGGGGTGTGTGTTGCATCACCCGTTCTTTCGGGGTACCCGGTAAGATCTAACAAGAATGAGAAAGAACAGAACGTGTATGGAAAAACTTTGGTTTTCTTTATCTCCCATCACTGGATGGTTTACAGCGGCTACGCACACACATATAAAACATATTTTGACATACTTTTGTCTCATCAAAGTAGTTTTCTTGCTGAGGTCACAGTCTTGGTTTCCGCTAGAAACTCGTTCATATATACATTAGATTGGAAAGCAATTTGCTCTGCATTGTCTATCAAAGCATGGGCTGAAGCAATTGTTCCACAACCACTTCCAATTGTCTGTTTGATGAAATATAAGTAAGGGGATTCCTTCACCGTACAAACTTGCTTATCAGTCGGATTTTTAGTCAGCTGACACGAAAGCATACCAGCAAGACGGGCTTGGGTGTCATAGCTAATAAAGATTCATCGATGCCATAAATATCAGTAAACTGCAATTCGTCTGGTACTTCGATACTTTGATCACCAAGCGCTCCGACTTTTCGCGTTTCTGAAACCGCCGCCTTTCAAGTCTCGATTGCACTGCGGAACCTTTTTCTTTTTAACAGTTATCAAGTCGGTTTCTTTCTTTCTCGACGTCTTAGCCACAGTGGACTCGTCCACCGTTCAATTTTGCAACTCTTCATTATCTTACAGATGTATTTTAGAGATTGATCACATCTAGTCCTAATAGACACTCTCTTTGTTTACAAAGGGAGGGACTTTTCTCATTAACGTGAGTCGTCTCCAAGATGTTTATATTATAGAGTGAGTGATATATATCGGCAAATAATAACATAGGATAGAATGAAATATCAAGTTTTTAAACTTATATCTATTCATAAAAGGAATAAAACGGATACTTTGGATGAACATGTTTCATAGTCAGACGTTTTTATTACTGTAATTATGAAGATTAAGACTTAGTAATTTCATAGGCTCTGGTTTCAGCTATGACGAAACAATCATCATTGTTTAATTAAAACAAATTTTGTTTGATACAATACCTTGTTTTAGCTTTGGAATTGCAAATTAGATTAGAGGTCTAGGTTAGACAAATAGCCATAGCGATATCCACTGCTTATTTTGTAGGGAGACACGATTCAATGTAATAAAACAAATACAAATGGTGTACAGTTTTATGAGTACATCTTTAACTCTGGTGAATTTGATGTTTTTGTTCTTAATAATTATTTCTTTGTTTATCATAAACACACGAATTTTACATTGGCTAAAATATAATTATTGGATTTAAATTTAAATGTTCAATTTTATATACGTTAAAAAGTCAATGTAAACATTTACTTTCTTTTCGCCTTATTTTTAATAATCTGTTCAACTGCTAAATTTAAAAGGAATTTAATGATATATACGGAAAACTAGAAATGTTTATCAGAACATGGAAGTGTTTTCTCGAATAATCGTTATGAAATGATGCTTGTAGAGCAAGTCAACTCACGGGTTATTAACCTCCCCGGGAGGTTAGGCACAAGGTCAGTATTATCTTACTCCCACAAGGTAAGATGTTTCCCACGGTCGGGTCGGAAAAATGGGACTTGAAAAGCCAGTGCTCGAGAAGGTAAGCACTCTGGCCATTAAAAATTGCCTGGACAGCACCGTCGGCATGCCCCGGTAGGGCCGCCTCAGGCAGTAAGCAATAAACTTACTCCTTCCCAAAGAAAGGAAGGCAAAGCCTGGGAGGGTGGACCTCCTAGAACTGCAGAGGACCGTCCCATAAACCGGCGTAAATCAAGCCCCGAAGTCCAAGACGATACCATAAGTCAACTAACGGTGTCCCCCGGTGTGGTTGTCATTGATAGACCCAGACGATTAAGGAAGTCGGGCAGGACGGACGCAATCGCTCCACTAATCTCCACAGCGATAATTAGGAGTATGAATCTGTCGCAAATGTATCGTATATAACTCGCTGATTCTTCCACGTGTCCAAGGTGTGTTGCCTATTCTGTTATACACGAGGCTGTAAATGTGTCGACACAAATAGCACCCATATTAAAGACATCCTGTTTGAAAATAGAAACAAAAACAAGGATGTGTTCAATCCCTACTGTTGAGGGCAACCTGTTCACAAATCAACGATGATCCGGTGATAGCTAAGGCCCGTCTGACGACATCGTTGAAAGTGGTGTCTAGAGTAGCTTCTTGTGTTCATTCTACATAAGTTCTGGAGTTCATACACAACAAACGACTTACTAGAACGGAACCTGTAGACGCTAAACACTCAAAACCTGCGCGGAAAAGAATGTCAAATGTATTTTTACTTTGAATAAATTATTATTGTTTTTTTCTCTATACGAAAACAAATTTAAATTCCTGATAAAAATATTTATTGAAAATTCTAGATTTTTAGAAACCGGTTACAGACACCGTTTTCTGACAGAGAATTAGAAGAGTCATATGCTAACCATACGTTTCCTCGTTTTAATGAATTAAGTAAATATTTCAATGAAGATTGATATTAGTATTTCATGTATCGAACGTAATTTAATATTCTAATTATATCTTTTAAACCTAATTTTTCATTCAGCATTTAAACTGGGCGTGTCTATACTTAGCGCCACGGTCTTGTAAACTTAGCTAATAATTTCAATTAGCTGAATCCATTATATGCAAGGATAAATTAAAATAATGTTCTGCAGAGACACGGTTTTAGGAACGTATAGAAAAGACGCGGCGACTGGAACTGTCGCGGGACGAGCCGAATAGAATCGCAATGCGAGGCAAGAAGCCGCAAATATGTTTCATGAAAAATATCACATTAAGTGAACGGAAATAATCGGGGGGTGGGGGAACTTGTGGATGGAAAAGAGTGAAATGAAGAAGTACCAAATAAAAACGAAAAGAAATCGAGAACAGAAAGAAATGAAAACGAAAAAAGAAAGTTATTTTGCTTTGCAAATGTCTGACAATTGACTGAGACAGTTTTTCTCAAAATACATGAGGATCTGTAAAAATAGCGAGTTCGGTTCGGATACATCGACCAAAGAAAGAAAAAAAGCCTGAAGTGAAAAGAAAATAAGACAGTGGTTGATGCAATTGCAGGTCTTCTCTATCAGTCTTTAATGATATATATATATATATATATATATATATATATATATATATATATATATATATATATATATAATATATATATATATATATATATAAATATATATATATATATATATTTATATTTATATTTATATATATATATACTTCATGAGAGAAGAGTTAACTCTTGACTTAGTAAAATATAATCGTGCTAAAAATACGTATATATATATATGTATATATATACATATATATATATATATATATATATATATATATATATATGTATATGTATATATATATAAAATATCTATTGACAATGCTTATATTAACAGTGCTAAAATAGTAACAATGTTTATATTTTTTAATAAGAAAAATTCCTACCAGTAGAATACATAAACCTGTCGTGCTCGCATACCCTTAATGACAATAAAAGTGTAAACATTTGGGAATTTTCTGGCTTTTGTACGTTTAGTGTATATGAATTTTCATCTTAACCCTATGAAGGGCATACGATTTCAGTATACTGGCATTTTTCATGGAATGCCATTACTTTTGTAAAATATATGCCTCAATGCAATGCCTTCTCTTAACTGATATAGTTGGTAGTTTGACTAATCAATGTTTCTGCAAATATTCACAGGTAAATATATTTTTTAAAATTATGATGAGTGTATATTTACTTATGATACAATTCAAATTAGAACACTTTTTTCAAACTTTACCATGTATTTATTGCAAACAATAAATGGTGATTCAATCATTTTACTGTCAGTGTGTTTGAAAATTGACAAAGACACAATGCAAAAATATTTAATTTGAATGAAATAAATAAATCAATCAAACATTTTTGGAAAAGGGAGACATATGATAAAGTTATTCACAATAGTAAACAATAAAATATTCCGTGTACAAAGGAAAACAAAATACAACCTCTATCTGTGTCATGACAGCTGAATTAATCAAATAGCTGATGAGATATAGAAGAAAGTGTATGTGGACTAGTCATTTTTAAAGATTTGTTGAGAATTTCTGAGAAACTACAGTATATTGGTAAACTGAAATAAAAAAGCCATCAACTAGAGCCTCTATCTCTGCCAAAAATAAGCTGAATCCATCAAAAAGTTGATGAGATACAGAATAAAATATATGTAGACTAGTAATATTTTTTAGGTTTTTTTTTAATTTACTGGAAAACTAAGGTATATGGTAAACTGAAATTAAAATGCCATCAACTATAACTTAGAACCTTTATCTCTGACAAAAATCAGCTGAATCCATCAAATAGTTGATGAGATACAGGGTGGCACATACGTACGTGCGTGCGTGCGTACACACAGATAACATGATTTCTATTATTGAATTTTCTGGATCTCTGGGTTGTCTTGACTAATGATGCTGAAATTCTACACACTTATAGAACCTATCAAAATAAATTTTGTGCAAAGTTTTAACTAATTTGGTTTATTGGTTTTTGAGTAATGATTAGTCAAAGAAATGAGATTTCCAGCATAGTCCATTCGTGAGGTATATTAAGGATAGAGCGCTCTCGCGCCTCCCTTGATTTAAAAAGTTACAATGCCTGTTGTTTACTGTATTTAATAATACGCTAAACTTTCAATATATTTATAAATAAGTAAAACGTATTATTTTTTTATAGATGTGAGAATAAACGCAGACACAACATGTTTATGTAAATAACATTTAGGCAAACGTATTTCCATTGTTATAGCGCGAAAGTATAATAATAGGAAATTACAACATGGCTGCCATCGAATAAGGCATTGCACTGAAGTTTGACGTTACAGTCTTTTAAAAGTAAATTAGAATGTTATTTCCAGGGAAAAATACAAGTGAAGACGTATTAATAAATTTCATCTAAAAATGTATGCGAAAATCAAACGAAATAAGCGATATATTAAAATAATCCCTCTAGTACAATTGAACGGCGAACGGAAATGTATTTTGTCCCGTCGGTATTTAATTTGAACTATGTAGTAATTGAGGGTCGTTGGCTATCCTTGGTCTAAAATAATAAAATTGTCTATCAACTCTTAGCTAGAATTTTTAAAGTCATCGCAATACCACATTTGCACAGGTGCACTTTTACATAATTTTAACCGAATCACTTACTTTTTCGTAAGAAAATCCAATCGCTGATAACAAAATAAACATTTTGTTTACATGCATGAAAAATAAAAATTTTCATAATATTTGTTTCGTTAATAGTTAAGATAGATGTGTTTATACGATTCATGATTGTTTGTAAAACACATTATTCATCAACTAAAACAAGTGTGTTAATAGTTGGAAAAGACCAAGACGTGTCCGGTCTAACAACTATGGCCCAGGTCAACCGAAAGAGGGGCGAGCCACAGGAGTGTGGGGGAGAAGAGACGACGCGGGAAGAGTCAGCTTTTGCTCCAGACTACGGAGAGAGGGGATTGTAGTGAGGTTGGCGACCAAGAAAAAGAAGCTTCTGCGCAAAGCAACAGGGACAAGAGGCAACAGAGAGTAGGAGCGGTAGAAATAGGGCGCATAAGTAAGAAATATCCCAGGTAAACATATATATATATATATATATATATATATATATATATATATAAATGAAAATTTATTTCATTTTGACTACAAAATTGATTTT
>OY744519.1:95041895-95106895 GCA_963556195.1 Sepiola atlantica
CTGGTGTGTATATGTATATATGTATATGTGTGTATGTGTATGTATATATATATATATATATATATATATATATATATATATAATTATTATCTTTTTTATTTATTTATTTATTTTTTATTTATTTATCAATTATTTATTATTATTATTTATTTATTTTTATATATTTATTTATCTATTTATTTATTTTTTAAATTTTTTTAATTTTATTTTTTTTAATTATTTATTTTATTTTATTTATTTTTTCGTAAATGTTTCTTTATGTATGTGTGATAGTGCACCTTGAACCTCATGAAAATGAGAGAAACACTATCCCTGTGACAGGATCACAGGTAAACTAAGCCTGGGCCTGGTGTTGCCACAAACACTAAACCATGATAAATGTCTATAAACACAAATAAACGCCGTGGGACTCAGAAGAAAGATCTGAGTGTCATGATGGGCAGGTGCTCTCTCGATGGCCAACATGGGGGACCCGGTCCGCATCCTGCGAATGTTGGCTCCTTTAATTTCAGGAACAATACAACGGACAAAAAACAGGTAGGTAACCCATCAAATTCCAAATATGATAAGGACACTGACCAAACACAAGAATTCAAGAATGAAAATAAGAGACCAAAAAGCCATAGAAAGAAATAGACCACACAAGAGAACAGACTGGTAATGGAATGCTACTACAAAAGCCGATACCCCACAGAAAGAGGATATCGGAAACGAATGAAAGATCTATGAGACACTTCTACTGACTACCATACAACGGCACAAAGGATAGCAGATCAAGCAAAACAGATACTCAAGAGACCATGGTTCTCGGAGATGGAATTAACCGAAATTAAACAAAAGATAAATGGCGTGACAGATCAAGACACATCACTTGACGAAAACTCCCAGGAACAAAACGAGAAAAACATAAACACAAAAACTGAAGAAGGCGAAGACGACGAAACTATAGAACTATCTGAGGAAGAAGCAAGAGAAGTGGAAAACATAAAACGATTAATGTCCGAGAACAAAACAAAACTTCCATCCCTAAGGAACGAAGACTGGAAGAAGTTAAAAGTTGAAACAGAGAAAGTAAACAGAGTACTCACGTACATCCTAACAGACACTATCACAGATCTAAACAACTTGATATATGCGGGGCAAAATCAATAAGTATGAAACTAAAAAGGGAAAAGAAGACTGACCAAAAGAATGGACAGACGAAATCTGGATGGGAGATCAGACTGGAAACCCAGATCACCAAACTTCAAAAGGAAGCTAAAACCGTGAATAGGATGAAAAAGAACAGTAAACGATGGAAGAGCAGAAATCTGAATCGCAAGGAAAGACTAAATAAGAAACACGAAGAACTAAAACAAAAGATAGCAGCAAAAGAATGAAGATTGAGACGATACAGATACACATCGGAACAGTACAAACAGAACAGGACCTTTGAAAACAATGAAAGCCAGTTTTACAAAAACGTAAACGGAGAAAGAACAACAACAGAACAACCGGACCCGACACAAACAAAACATTTCTGGAGCAAGATATGGGAAAATGCTGAAGATCATAACAAAAATGCTAAATGGCTGAAAGACATGAAAGATAAACTTCTAGAAATTGAAGAAGGAACGGAAACAGAAATTAATGAAGAAACTATTAAGACAACACTAAAGAAAATGGCAAACTGGAAAGCACCAGGTCACGATGGAATACATGCGTACTGGTTCAAAAAATTCACGACCCTACATGAAAGGCTAGCACAGAAACTGAGAGTATGTATCCATAAAACAGATGTACCAGAGTGGATGACCAAAGGAAGGACAACGCTCATACAAAAAGATGCCAAGAAGGGAACGATCCCAAGCAATTACAGACCAATAACCTGTTTACCGACAATGTGGAAAATCCTAACGGCACAACTTCGAGAGCAAATTTACCATTCCCTGAACAGTCGTGGACTACTTCCCAAGGAACAAAAAGGATGCCAGAAAGGAAAAAGAGAGACGCATGATATGGTATACACAGATCAAAAGATCCTGAAAGAAGTTAAAAGCAAGAAAAAGAACATATCTATGGCATGGATTGACTACAAGAAAGCGTACGACAGAATCCCTCAAGCATGGATAATTGAATGTTTAAAAATGTACAAGATACCCAACAGGATTATTAATTTCATCAAGAAAGCAATGGAAACATGGAGATTAGAACTGACAGCTGAAGGACAATACTTGACGGAGATAAAAATAAAGAGAGGCATTTTCCAAGGAGACTCCCTATCACCACTACTGTTTATCATAGCCATGATGCCACTTAACTACATACTCAGAAAATGTGATGCCGGATACAAGTTCACAGGCAGAGAACAACGAATAAACCATCTCATGTACATGGACGACCTGAAGCTATTTGCAAAAAGCAATAAGGAACTGGAAAAGCTGAGAATACGACCAGAATCTTCAGTCAGGACATTCAAATGGAATTCGGAATGGAAAAGTTTGCATTGCTAGAGATTAAAAAGGGAAAGTTGGAGACGACTGAGGGCATGGAACTACCCAACCAAGAGCAGATGAGGGCGCTAGATGAACAAGAGGGCTATAAATATTTGGGAGTTTTGGAAGCAGACACAATCAAATCAACAGAAATGAAAGAGAAGATTGGAAAAGAATACCTGAGAAGAACAAGAAAGCTCTTAGAAACAAAATTATATAGCAGAAACCTAATCAAAGGAATAAATACCTGGGCAGTATCACTAATAAGATATTCTGGACCATTCATAAACTGGACTAAAGAAGAACTCAGGCACCTTGATCAGAGGACTAGAAAATTAATGACTATGGACAATGCACTACATCCAAAAGACGATACAGACAGACTCTACGTGAAGAGAAACGAAAGGGGGAAGAGGACTGGTAAGTATAGAAGACTGTGTGGACGACACTAAAAAAAAGCTGGAGAAATACATTAACCAGAACACAGGAAAGCTGATCACCGCAGCAAGAGATACCGTCCCAACGAACAATGCAGGAAGCATCGAAACTGGACACAAACAGACAAGAAAAGATAAATGGGAAGAAAAACAACTACATGGACGCTTCATAAGACTCACAAGAGAAGAAACAAACGTAAATAGCTGGACATGGCTAAGAAAAGGAAACTTGAACAGAGAAACGGAATCTTTACTGATGGCTGCACAGAACAATGCGATTAGGACAAACTACATTAAAGCTAAAATAGATAAAACCCAGGAAAACAATAAATGCAGAATGTGTGGACAAAGAGACGAAACAGTAAATCATATAATAAGTGAATGTAGCAAACTTGCTCAAAAAGAATACAAGAACAGACATGATTGTGTTGGGAAAGTAATACACAGGGAACTGTGCAAACAATTGAATTTCGAATATGCAGACAAATGGTACAAACATAAACCAGAAACAGTACTGAAAAACGAAAAACACAAAACCATCTGGGATATGGATATACAAACAGATAAACTCATACAAGCAAGGAGACCTGATGTTATTATAATAGACAAAAATGAAAAATCTTGTAAAATCGTAGACTTCGCCGTTCCAGCAGACCACAGAGTGAAGATCAAAGACACGGAAAAACGAAGTAAATACACAGAACTAGCCAGAGAACTGAAATGGATATGGAGCATGAAGAAAGTTAGTATAATACCAATAATCGTAGGAGCACTAGGAGCAATCCCAAAAAACATGGAGAAAAGATTTGGAGAAATTGAAATCAAAGGGACTATCGAAACTATACAAAGGACGGCAAAGATCGAAACAGCTGCAATCTTAAGGAAAATCCTCGAATGCGGAAACTAACACACATAAGCTACAAAGGCTAACCAGACACAAGGAATTTACAACGGAGAAAACAAGACCACACGAAGAGCACCACAACAAGAGCCAAGGAACAGAAACTGCAAGAAACAGCACTTCATAATTCCCCCAACAATAAATTACACCGGCCTCAGCTATCACTACACAAAAATGAACCAAGAAACAGAAATTACAAGAAACACTATGAGCTCCTCCCTCTCCCTCACCCACTCACCCCCAAAAAATTAAAAAGAATTTAAAAAATTCTTTTTTTTTTTTTTTTTTTTTACCATAATGGAAGAGAAAAAGAAGGGGAAAAAAATGAATTGAAGGGAAAAAATTTAAAATTTGAAAAAATATTATTTTATTCATTTTTTTTTTTTTTTTTTTTTTTTAACTGATGCCGGCCTAGGCTGACACCAAACAACATATTTGTAGAGGGTCGAGGAGGATGAGAAGACCGAGGAGGGACAGCACAAACCAGACCTCCACTGGAAAAGTGCAGAGAGTGCTGAGATCTTGGGGAGGCTTGTTGCCACCCAAATCCCAGAGAAGATCAAGTGTCCTTACCGGCGAGAAATCAATGGTAAGAGACTGTTGCGATACCGCATCATTATCGAAAAGAGGTGAAGAACACTGGAAGTCTAGGGAGACTTGTTGTCACTCAGACTCCAGGAAATACCACTTGTTGTTGTCGGTGAGCAATCACTGACGATTATCTGTGTGAGAACTCCTTGTGAGTACAAATAATAATAATAATAATAATAATAATAATAATAATAATAATAATAATAATAATAATAATAATAATAATAATAGTGGTAATTAAGATTATACTCTTCTTATAGTAGCCATAAAAATCAAGTTGAGGTTCTTATTTATCTTCGGCAATGCAAGTATAGATATTATAAACGGTGGTATTAGAGAAATATATGAAGGATAATCAAGGTAAAGCAGGACATTGTAGCAATTAAGATGATGTAATATTCATAAATTATTAGGATTGCCAGAAAAGTCAATAGGTCATTTTTTATTTTTTATTTTAATTATATAAAAAGAGGGGTTATATTCAGAGTAATATAAATATATATATATATATATATATATATATATATATATATATATATATATATATATATATATATAGATATAGATATAGATATATATATACATATATATAGATACACACATACATACATACATGTATACACACATACACATATACATACACATACATACATATATGTACATGCATACACATACATACGTATACATAAACATACATACATACACATACACACATATATATGGGCAGTTAGTCATAGAAGAAAGTATAAATAGTAATTATGGATGTAAGAATAGGGGTAAAATTGCTGGATGTATTCAGAAATAATGAGGTAGAATAGGTAAATGGTTACCAATCCATAATTATTCTAGGAGATGCGATTACAGGGTAGTTGGGGAGAGATGGGTAGGAGTAGGACTTGATAATGTGTTAGAATGTATATTTCTGCTCTATATTTTTATTGAGCACTCTCATGAACCTGGTTCGACTCCCCTCAATTTATACCCTGTGAATCTATATGATACTCGGATTATATATATATATATATATATATATATATATATATATATATATATATATATATATATATATATATATATATATATATATGTTATGTATGCACACAAAGTAAATATATATAGAATGCGCGCAGGGTATAGATATTGATAGAATGCGCATAGAGTAGAGATAAACATAAAATGCGCACGGTGTAGAAATACAAATAGATTGCGGACCAGCTAACTATATATCGAGAATGCACACTGTATATATATATATATATATATATATATATATATATATATATATACATATATATATATATATTAAGATAAACATAATTTTAGTATATATATATATATATATATATATATAGAGAGAGAGAGAGAATGCGCACCGATATATATATATATATATATACATATCTATACATATATATGTATATATATACATATATATACTTATATATATATATACATATATGTATATATACATATATACATATATATATATACATATATGTATATATACATATATACATATATACATATATATACACATATATATATTAGACCTCTTCAAAATTGACCTTTTTCTTCAAACATATGGGAACTGCTATTATTCCTATTCTCCAAGGTCTACATTAGCTAAATATACCAGTTATTGTGATATTGGATCTTGGCTATGCCTGCCTCAAGAGCCATGTAATTTTATTGTTGACGTTTTACAAAAATGCTGCAAAATATGGGATATTATGTTCTTATTTTCATTGTAGCTTTCCAGAGGTTGATGCTATAGTATTGAAAGTGGTACCAAATGAAAACTAATAAAATTCTCTTGCATATGGTAGTAAGCACAATAAAACACATGAACACCTGTACAAATTTTAACTAATTTTAATGCACAAACAGCTGAAACACTACAAAAATTCAGTTTGGTAGTATGATAGCACTGCACTGACACATATATTGCATAAGAAACTGTCAGATAGGATGTTACTAATACATGTATTATCACTTGTTCAATGTGGCTTTTTTGAAACTGTCAAATTTTTTCCTGTGGTACTCCACAACTTGTAGTAAGTAGCTTCTTTGCTCTGGGTCACTTGTAATCTGAGTTGCAAAGTCACTCGTTAGTTTCACACCTCTCTCAGCCACATCATTGGTCACTTTCACTGACCTCACAAACTTCTGTGCATTCCTGTAGCTGTCATTGTCTTCCCAGGTTTCAGCAGGAGTAGTGAGTCAGTCACATTCTACTCGAAATGCATCAAACAGAAAGTTAGACTCTGGCCCTACCAGGTCTGTGAGAACTGTAGCTGCATTGATGACAGGAAACACTGGCTTGCCTTTCCTGTAACTCTCAGGTTTCTCTGTTTCTGACAGCTTGACTGCGAGCTTCTCTTTTGCAGACTTGGTCATGCTGGCATGTGAACTGAACAAGGTGAATGGCACTAGTTCCTGGGTCAAATACCAGCGGTGGTTGTTCATTTTCTTGAGAACAGAGGTTGCCAGTTCATAGTCATACTGCTTGTATTGCAGCATGTTCTTCATAAGCTGGAGGTCATGGATAGGTGCATCAGCTGCAGATGTGGTGGTCACCCAGTGGCTAGTGTAGAATAAGGTCAGGAACTTGTTCATCCTCTCCAGCTTGAAGATAGTGTCCGTGTTGTATTTTAGTTCCTTGGAAAACATGAGCATCTTCATACAGTAAATGTTCCTGGCCATCCAGCGGGCTTGGTGAATGGCACCTGGCTTGGCCCAGTGGATACCTCGAGGAGGTTCCTCACCAAGCAGGATCAGGCACAGCTCTGCCACCTCTCTGTAATCTGCCCTCGGACTTGCTTCTTCAAGGAAATTGCTTAAGACTGCAATTGTGCTTGTCTTCTTCTGTTTCAAGTCTTGTTCAACTAGGCCAAGAACTCTTGGGCAGTCCTTAACCAACTTGTCCCACTTCTCTTTCACATTGCTGACATTAGGTTGTCAGGACTCTTGACCTTGCTGAACACAGCCTCCCATACACTTCCAATTATTACCTCTGATATGTGATGGCGACAAGCGAAGTAGAATACCTTTTTGCCTAGTTTTTCTTCAATAAGCTTCGCTGCACCCTTGTTGATGCCACTGTTGCTTGCTGTGGTATCAAATACCAAGCCTACAATGTTGTCTGTGAGACCCCATGCTTCTATCAGTTCCAATGTAGCATTACACTGTTGGATTCCTGTGGAACTTTCTATGAAGGGCACACCAAGCAGCTTCCCTTCTTCATACTGTGGAGTACCAGAGACGAGCACTGCAAGACTTTCCACTGGGTATCTTTCACCAAGAACATCCCGTAGAAGTTTTCCATCCCAGTGTAGTGTGCAGTAATCTGGCGGACTTTCCCTGAAGTTATTCATGTAACTTTGGCACAAGTTATGACGAGTGTTTATCCTATTTCGTCTTGTAGTAGAAGCTGATATAACAAAGTCATCAAGATCTGCGCCTCCTGCCTTCAACACTGCAGACACCATGGCTGTAGTCTGGTTGTCAGAGAGTGACAACCGATCTGCAGTGCTACAAATCTCTTCACTGGTCATAACTGAGTGTGGAAAGTGTAAGGTTATCGTACTTGGTTTTGATGAACAGCTTGATGTTGTCTCAGTGTATTCTGAACCCTCACTAGTACCAGAGCCTTGACTGTTCTTTGGGTCTTCATCACTTGAAATTTTCCCAACTTCTGCTGCTGCAGCAGTCACTGATGATAACATTCTCTCTTCTCTTTCTTCTCTGAAGATTTTCTATCTAGACTTCTTCTCAAACACCTTATCATGACCTGACATGTGTGCCAGGCGAGTTGTCTGTTGGTCCAAGTAGAAATTGACGTCGTCTTCCTTGGTCTCCTTTGTGAGGAGCCTGTTGCTTCTTATCTCCTCCACAACATCCTTGCTCCAATATCAAATAACTTGTCTAAGTCCTTCAGAAAGTTAGCTCGTTTCTCTTCCTCTGGTTTGTTATTTCTTCCCTTGTTTTTAACAATTTTCCTGTACTTTTCATGGAGGATCATGAAACGGTTGACTGCATTTGGTCTAGTTAGTGTTTTAATCCTTGTCATATTCTAGAAGTGCAAAACGACATCCACTGTATCATGGGCTATTGTCACTGTTGGGATTATCATTCCTCAAATACAGGAAATACTGGAACACCTAGCGATTAGTAGGAAGTTGAGAGTCCCTGATGCTGGAGCTGGGTTGCCCAATGAGATACACATCAGTGAATGACCTTGTGGCAGGAGTTGCCACCTTTCTTCTCTTTTCAGTTGGTTCATCCCGTTCACTTGTATCGCTGACTACTTTCCCACAGCATAGTTGTCTTCCAGATGCCATGTTGTCAGCAGTTCACAAATCTTAACAAATCAGCTTTAACTTACAATCTGAAATGAAGAGATAAAACATACTTAGTGATAATAAATTATATACATGCATTAAGAGTAACATTTTTGAGATAAAGTTATGTATTATATGATGGCATCCTTTTCAAGCATAAAAAATATATATGTTTGTGCATTAAAATTAATTAAAATTAACACAGGTGTTCATGTGTTTACTACCATATGCAAGAACATTTTATTTGCTTTCATTTGGTACCACTTTCAATGCTATAGCATCAACCTCTGGAAAGCTACAATGAAAATGAGGACATAATATCCCATATTTTGCAGCGTTTTTGAAAAACGTCAACAATAAAATTACATGGCTCTTGAGGCAGGCATAACCAAGGGCCAATATCACAATGACTGGTATATTTAGCTAATTTAGACCTTGGAGAATGGGAATAATATCAGTTCCCATATGTTTGAAGAAAAGGGTCAATTTTGAAGAGGTCTAATATACATATATATATATATATATATATATATACATATATACATATATACATATATATAAATATATATATATATATATATATATATATATATATATATATATATATACGGCATACTCACGTTGACACACCGGTTCCCGTTAGATCACCGAAGTTAAGCGGCGTCGAGCTTGGTCAGTACTAAATTGGTGACCATTTGGGAATACCAGGTGCTGTATGTGCTCTCTGCTTATATCGGCATTGTTTCAAGTCGTCCTGTATAACTACTTGCCATTGGAATCAAGCAATGCCGACTCAGGAGAGCGGTGTGTGATTGCGCAACCCTTGCAATTACAAATTCAAGCGCGGGAGAGTCTATCATCATATATATATATATATATATATATATATATATATATATATATATATATGGGAAAATGAAAAAGGAAAACCAAAAAATGGATGTTTTTTATGTGTACATCAACGTTTCGTCTTTATTTATAAGACTTCATCAGGATGATAAAATAGAGAAAAAATGTCCTGCAAGTACAGATACATGTAGGGTAGACATATTGGGAGGAAAAATGGAATGAAATAGTGGCCACTGCTGGGTGGACGTCCGTATTTGTTGGAGAAATAGAAATGAATGTTGAAAAGAATGAGTGGGGAAAAATGGAAGGATGGGGTAAGCCAGGACTACTGTGGCTGGTGGTAAGAGAAAGAGGTCCTATGCAGTTCTAGGATATCCACCCGCCAAGGCTTAGTCTTCTAACCCTTTTGAGAAATTGTTTGTTTATTACTAAACGCCTGAGGCACTCATACCGCGGAATGTCGACGGGGCTTTTCAAGTGATTATTTTGTAGGCTACACTTCCTCTAGGGCGCTGGGTTTTTAATTGTAGTTTCCCGACATGGTGTCACATCTTACTGTTGTGAGAGGTAGGTAAATACGAAGTAAGTAGGTTAAAATCAAAGTGTAGTATCTGTTCCGATGGCTGTTACACTCTGAAGACCAGTACTGCATTGGACCGGTCTGAGATATTGCCCTGTAAAGTTCTGAGAAGTCTACACTTCCAGGCCTTGCCATTCTTCTTGGTGTGGAGTGAGTTTATTGCTTACTGCCTGAGGCGCCGCTACTAGGGAATGCTGACGGGGATGTCAAGGCATTTTTAGGGCAGCTTACCCTTCCTATAGGGGGCTTGCTTTTGATGTTTTTGCTTTTCAATCCGAATTTCTTGACCTCATATCACATCTTACCGCTGTGAAATGTAGATAAATACCAAGTAGGTTTGCTAAAATATGAGTGCAGTATCTAATCCGGCAGATGCTACACTTTGTAGACCGGTACCGGTTTCACCGTCGTGCCTTCACTGCGCCGGTTTGAGGTCTTGTCCTATGAAGTTCAAGGAAGTCCACCCTCCCAGGCCTTGCCTTCTCACCATCTGAGAAGGGTTTAGTTTATTGCTAATTACCTGCGACTCCTTTACAGGGGAATGCCGACAGGGCTACCCAGCCATTTTTAGTTTTTAGCAGAGTGTTCTTCCTGTAGGGCGCTGGCTTTTCAATCTATCTTTGCCGACTTTGTGTCACATTTTACCGCTGTGGGAGGTAGATAAATACCAAGTAAGACTAAAATGTCTTTAAAAATCCTTCTTTGATTTTTTGTGAAGATCAAAGTGTAGTATCTGTTGCGAGGGATGCTACACTCTGTATACCTGCACACACTTGATATTCAGGCCTTGGTTCCGCCGGTCTTACTTATATACGTGTGCAGTTCTAGAAGGCTCATCCTCCAAGGCTATTCCTTCTAAGTTTTTGAGAAGGGGTTAGTTCATTTCTAATCGCCTGAGGGGCCTTGGCTAAATAAATAGGACCGAGATGCCTAGGCTTCTTTTCGAAACAGAGTGCTCTTTCACATAGAGTGCTGGTTTCCCGATCGTATGTCACATCTCACCACTGTTGGAGGAAGATACACGCACACTACGACTGAAATGTCTTTAAAATTCTCCCCTTGGACTTTTGGCATAGATCTGAGTGTAGTAACTATATGTAAAGAAAAAGAGAGTTGGATTAGTGATCGATTATTTTATGAGGGCAATATTCATTTATTCATAACTTTACAGAATTTTACATTTGAGGGCACAAAAGTGTTCTCAGCTAAACCGGAGCATGTAAAGAAAGACGACATCTTTACCTACCTTTACTTTTTGGAGTCATTCGTAATGTGCATGTGATGAGACTTGCGGCCGGATGAGAAACAAATTTCCTTCTTGATCGTTCGGCTGATCGTCAACATGTGACAGCCCATGTCACAAGCGATATTGGCATAACTGTGGCTTCCGGATTTTACTACAACACCCTATATATCTGTTCTTTTGTGCGTACGTATTTGTATGAAATATAACATGTGGAATAGGCGAATATAAAATTAAATTAAATTAATTCGTATGGTTAATATTATATTTTGTATTTTTAGTCAAATGGTTCTCCAAATTCATAATTAAAAAAAATTGAAAATATTAACATGAAAGATAGAAGGAGAGAAGGGGAAGGGCTAGGATTAAAGGCAGTGATCAAATAAATATTAAACAGTAATAGGGAGCTTTCAATACAATACATCATTTTCCAGATCGCAGAAGAAAGGTATCGCTGAGAGGGAAAGAAATAGAGAGAGATAGAGAGAGAGAGAATTAAGGAAAAAGTGATATCACGTGACATTTAACATGAAAAGTTTAAAAGGACGAACATGCATACTTGCTAAACATTTGAATAGGATTGCATAATAAACGTTAGAAAAGCATACATCGCTTTTTACGTGTTTTCTTAGCACTTCTCTAACTTCATGTCTTTTCTCGGATTATAATTTTCTTTAAATTGGTGGTATGTATAAACAAATCAATTGTTTAATAATATTGGTTGATTAAGACAAGAGTGTTAATTTAGTGTGTCGGCAAATACTTTAATTCTGGATTGTTTTTGGGTTGCTAGTATTAAAGTAAATATTAGATTTAAATCTAGCATGTAGAAGACAAAGGCAATTTGATGATTGTTTTTAATGAATATTGTAGGAGTGTATGTGATTTTATCTGAATTCTGTCTTGTTAGTTGTGAGTATGAATGTTGTTTAATGTTAAGTGGGGTTGATGTTTTGTGATGTAGTAAATTAATAGTCGAAGGTTTACCATATACCATTCAAGAGAGTTTAGAGATATGTGAGTGTCGAACGTTATGCAGGCTGTTATGTTTAATAATTTTGTTTATGTTGAATGTTTTTATTTAGCATCTAGTACAAAATAATGTTAGTATTTGTAGATACTCATATATATTAGTACTCCATGTATCCACATAAAATATTATAAGGAGATATAATTTTTTATGTGTCAGTTTTCAGTATTTACTTCAACAGTGTTCGATACGTATGTAGAGCTAGGTAGTAAGCAATAAAAATATATATGGCAATCAAGCTACACAGAGGCTCCCGTGTTTCATCCCCGGGGGGGAATCGTCTATACAAAAATAACTCCATGCATTTAGCCTGACGATTGCCCCCGGGGATGAAACACGGGAGCCTCTGTGTAGCTTGATTGCCACATATATTTTCATTGTTTATTACTCATATATATATATATATATATATATATATATATATATATATATATTAGATATCCGGCTGCTTACATACATATACTATATAATAGTATAATATATCTCTGTAAGGAGCCGGAAATATACTATTTTAGACTATTATAATATGGTATTGCATGGTACAATCGTCTTAAATAAATGAAATGAAGATACTGTAGTATACATTTATTCACGCACTATTAAGTGTAATATTTTATTTAAAACTATTTTACTATTGTAACATATTTATATGCTAAATACACGTTCTGTTGTCATGATACGATCCTCCACAAAATAAGCTCCTATTATGTGAAGGTGGCACTGTAGTAGCTAATCTATTGTGAGGAAACTATCTTACTAAAAAGTATCGCCTCCTTTGGGATCGCGTACTGTAAGAAAACACGTGAGAAAAAGTCGGTTCGTCATTATACACCTGCATTCTAAAATTCTTTAACGGGTAAGTAATGCAGTGCATTTTCTGTTATTGACATGCGTTATCTATAGTCATTCGTCATGATACGAAAATCCCATAAATTAACCAAGCCTTTTCAGGGCGGAAGAGTTAGTGTAGTATCGTGTATGTTGTCTTGTTACCATCCTCTCATACATTACATCCTCGTTTTTTAGAGAGTAGTGAAATATATAGTTGCTGTTCTTATGCGCCTATCTTCCCAGGCACACATGTGTCCTGTAAGGGTGTATATTTAATATATTTTCTGCTGTAATGAGACAATTCTCCCAGGTTTTGCCTGCTTCTTTGTGGAGCCAGGTAGTGTAGTATATGTTCGTTCGTCATGATACCATGCTCCAAGATATTATCTCTGTCATATTTTACAAACAATTATGTTAACTTAGTTCACCCTAAACAAAGAAAAGTTGTCACTGTACACGTAAAGTACCACTTAGAATGAGGATGACAGTTTAGGGGGTCATGCTAAATTGGGACCTGTGCATTGATATGATTTTTCACATTACTCTTACATTTCTGCATGTAGGTAGAGTCGAGAAACAGGAAGCAAGAATACAGCTCCAAAGACCGGCAGCCTAAGGAATGAAGCTATTAGAGTAGAGGGCTCACTGGTATCTGGGGACCTTCAAAGTGAAAAGATGAGATGTAGCTGATTGTTGGTCGAGTGTATTTACGTCGACAGGGCAGCAGAGCAGAACATTAATCGGAGCACAATCTATTTAAGTACTTGTAAAACAAGCACAAGGATGCAACATTGTGGCGATGGGACAGCGGCTGGCGCTTGGTGGATAGTAATAGGCCCATTTGATTAAATATTCGTTTTAGACATTGTCTAAAAGGGAGAGTTTGGTGGATAGTGAACCAATCCATATGTAGCAATACTCCATGCATGGCCATATGGTGGCTTTGTGGAGATATAGGATACTATCATGTGTGATAAATTTTACTAGCACGATAAAGGGAGAACACTTACATGTATTTCTTGTACTTCATTTTATCTGTGAATGTTAGGCCGATGAATTATAACGTGTGACTCTCAGTTAAAGAGGCTATGAGCCATAGCAATCGGTTGGGGCATTGTAGTATATATTCTGTTGTTATGTTACTATTCCCTTATGCATTCACTCCTTATTTTGATGTCGTATTCTATTTTTCTGTTGTTATGAGTCTATTACCAAAGATTAATTTACTCTTGTTTTTTCTCGGGGTGCTGGGGTAACATACTATTTCCTTTTTCTTGAGACGCTCCTCCATGACATTGCTTACTTTTGTAGGGGTTGGGGTAAGTATAGTCTTGGTCCTGTGGTCTATAACTATTCTTCCATGCATTACTTTCAGCTTTGAGTGTTGCCTTGTATATGGTGGCTCATAATGATACATTCCTCTCGGGCATTATCGTCGCCTATTTAGGGGGTAAAATGTACAATCTTTTATGTAGTCATACTATCACTCTTTAAGAAATTTTGGGTAGTAGTAAAGTATCTGCTCTGGTCTCATCGGACCATTTACTCAAGCATTTCCTTTTTGCTTTGTGAGTGTAGCGTACGTAAACAAGATATTTTCACAATTGGTTTTCTTTAGCGAAAACACCACTTACATTATATATATTGGCAAACATATGCGACCAAAGAGAGACTATATTTGCTATTGTATATAATTAATATATAAAGGTTTATGACTGAAATGGAGTACTGTCGACTAAAATGTTACATGAAAAAAAGAGTATCTAAAGAGAATGAGCGACTAAATATTTCCTATGTGTCATGTGTCTCTGGTTCTAGGGTAAATATTACCGAGGAGACTAGAACTAATTATATTATATACCCCGTTGTTAGAGTCACTCATTAGCACCGGCAGTTGAACGGTTTATCAAGTTAACTGAAAGGATTCCACGAATACCAGAATATGAAGCGCGAATAGTAAACTTACATTGCTGAAATAATTTGTTGGATTTAAGATTTAATTTTTGAAAAACGCTAATCTTATGCTGTCGGAGAGTAAAACGACGAATACTTTGTGTAAACACCGCGCAATATAACAAAACTCGACCGTAAACTGAAACAAATAATGAATTCATTTATTAACAAAAAAATACTGGTTTACATTTTCGCAGGAAGCTGTTATTCCCATGTCCTTATATTGATATGTTATTCCCATGTCCTTATATTGATAATGATTACGAAACGTGTATGACGCGTGTAATGTTTACTTGGAATATACTTGAGCGTAAACTGTTTTACTTTACACGACTGTCTATGGTATTATTTCAGGTAAACAACAAACCTAATACACAAATGTATATAAGTATGTTGTTAATATCAACTAAACATCTAATCTGCAAACAGAGTTATGTTAATGTATATAATAATACGCTAGTGAGGTTGATTTCATTCTTTTTCATTTTGTTTTAAGTATTGCAGTAACAGGGCTTATGATAATTGCCCTGCAGTCCAGGGTACGAGAATATATAAATTTAGGAAAATGACTTTTTCTTTTGCAGGAATAATAGAAATCGGCTATTTATCTAGGATTAAAGTTTTTATGATTTTTACATTTTTTTGGTCATTTTGATTTTTCTCAATTGGTTCAAATCCGTAAAAAGCATTTTCTCGTAAATATACCGTCTCCAAATACCACGAGATGCGTCGTTGGTAGTTGTGTAATGTTTGCTTTATTACACACATTACATACACAGGCGGCCATTCAGAATGTATACTTGTATACAATGTATCATTCGACAGAAAGAGGCGAGTAATCCTTTCTGAATAAAAAGAAAACCACGATAGGCGTCTTCTAATTGCCAGGAGCCTGTGCCAAGCATATATAAGAAATACATAATTTTCATATTCCAGAATTAATGTTAAACGTTCTACCTAATATGATCACGTGTTCTTTTACATTGCCAGTACGAGGTGTTAGTAGTGTCCGTATATAGTTGCACAGTGTTCGAACCTATGTGGGCATTCTTTTATTCTGCAGACAAAATTGTTAATTTCCCCGGATGATTCCATTCTCTGGAAAAACGATTTGGAACACGCTATGAGAAAACTCTCTGCAACCCAAGATATTATTGGTGTCGAGTATAGGTAACGAAAAAAAACGAATAATTAGAAAATGATGCATACGCATTTACTTCTATCAGGCCCGGATCGCCTAGAGTAATGTAGAAATCACAATGGCGTATCTCAATAATCGTATTGCTTAAAATCCATATTATGTTAAGATGCGTGCGGCTACATAGTAAGAAAATTCTTTGATTGAAAATAGGTGGTAGAATCTAAAGTTTGTGAATGTCTTTTTCCCTTCAGTGGTATAGATTTGAAGCCAGAAATGTCCTCGTATGTTGCTAGTAACACACACACACACACACACACACACACACACATATATATATATATATATATATATATATATATATATATATATATATATATGCATTACTAGTAACATATATATAGGTATATATTTTTAACTATATGAATATGTTGGCTACACATTTGCCAAAATGTTTCAGCTACCACCTTAATAACGGTCTAGCAACATAAGAACGATAGCAGAAAAAACTATTGAAAGACGAATGAATATTTAGCAGGTATGTCCGTTAGCAGCCTGATTATGTAGATATTTAATAAGGTTAGACTTAAACCTGCATACACATGGGTAGTCAAAATGATTGTACTAATACAACTTCATCCTAAGATATATCGAATCCTCATTAATTTTTTATGTTAATGGAAGAATATCGTTTTAGTGGTGCAGTCGAGAAAAGGTATTTCAGGACCGCCTTAATAGAATTTGTATACGATAACTGTCAACAATTGTCGTGAGATTAATCTTGCGATATTGAGGTCAAATTATAAAAAGAACGCATCGAAGCGATTGAATCATCAAGAAGTCCGGCACACAGCATTTTTCAACATTTCGCTAATCAGAAATAGAAAGTAATATTGTTTTTGCACAACAGTATTCGTAAGTCTGTACATATATGTACTGTCTTGAATAACAATAAGTTTATTTAATGTAACCGACGTGTTTGGCGATGCATTTTAAGTCTTAACGGAAATCGTATTATTCATAATACATTAATCAATAATACTTCACTAGTAAATAAAAATGAACGATTTAAAAGAATTAAAGTGACAGAGAAAGCACAACGAGGTTACTCTCGTACTCTGTTTTCCGCCAATCTAGAATATAAAAGAGAGACTCTGAAATAGCCAATCGAAATACCTTGAAAACAGAAGATGTAAGTGTAATGTAGCGACCCGCATTTAGAGTTGTAAAGGCTTGTAAGTAAAGGAAAATTGGAGGAACAATTAAATAATGGAAAAGAATCAAATCTTATAAAGAATACTTCTCAGCAAATGTTAGTTGCAGTGTTTGAACATTCGAGTGTGAAAGTCAACAAACCTCCTGCATTTATAACTATGTTTGAAGAACCTTTTGAGTCAGAAAAATATAACATTTATTGAAAATGAAAAAAACGGAAGCGTATTTCCGAAAACATGTATCTCATCTCAAATTGACGCAACATAATCTTGATATATGAAGCCATTTCACTCCTTATTAAATTCGTATGGTACGCTTGATTGTCATTTTAGCGCAATATAATATTTCTTTTCCTAATATTAATCACTTATACAAATCTTAATATTTTCTTTAAAAGAACCTTATTTAAAACTTTATAAGATGGATATATCGCCTGTCTCTATATTAAGTTATTTTGGGCAATAAAATAGGGGTGAAACCTACTTCACCTCATTCAAAAATAACAGAATATCAAGCGAAATTATTAGATAAAAAAGTCAAGATGAAGAAGAAAAAAAAAATTTTTTATTTTTTATTTTCATTTTTTTCAAAAATCTGCATCAAACACATGGTTTTCCTTAGGCACTTTGCCCCTGTCTTTAAGTTTAAAATTTTAAAGATGCTAAAAATTGAACTTTCCCAAATTTATACTTACCAGCGACCACGCGCGATTAAGTTAATTTAGAAGTAACATTTACACCGTTAAGTCCACACAAGATCGGACGTCACTTCTACAAGACCAGGAAGTATTTTTACAAAACAAATAGGTTAATACCTTTTATTTGACTAAAGCTCTGACGAGGCTTGTTATATCAAGGGAAATTATCTTTTTTAAAGTCAAGATCAAGACGAAAAAAATATTGTTTTGATTTTTAATTTTTATTTTAATACATGTTTTTTAAGACATCTGCCTCTTTGTTTAAGTTTAAAATTTTAAAGATGCTTAAAAAATAAACTTTCCCAAATTTATATATATATATATATATATATATATATATATATACACATGTATATTGTGTGTGTTCATTAAATGATACGAAATCTGTTAAATTAGCGTACATTAGTGATTTTTTATCTACGTACATGTAGTCATAATGAATGTATACGATTCATTGAACACACAGTGTTTCTTTGCGCATGCATGATAGGAAATCTTGTCGTCATATATTTATGTGAGATATCGATTCGTAATTGAACAAGATGCATTCATCCTGATTCAACACACATTTAAACAATTACACAGGCTGTGACGGTATTAATTAGGCTCACAACGCAAAATTTGCCATCATAGATAAGTTTTTAAATGCGTTTTTAATATTTTCACATTTCTTTTACCTATTGTTGTATGTCTTCATTTCGTGTTCGCACTGGACTAGCGTTCAGAGATCCGTTTTACGATTTACTGTTGAATGAAAGGGAAAGATTAAAAATCTGATCTTGTTCTGAAAAGGAGATAATGTTTTTATAAGTAAGTCCCTGGAAATCGCGTTTCTTATCTTACTCTGTTACTATTTTAATCAATAATTCAGAAACATACCAATTTCCAAGTGTATTTTCACGAGAAGAATTACACATCTGTCCAGTCTCGCTAAATTATATGGGATTAATATCATGAAAAAAAGAAGATTTTATCGCGCCAATTTTTTCCAAGAATCACGATCATGCATTTCATAGGTGTTTAAATATCGTAGACTTGGCTACTTGAATTTAGCTTGATTCAAATAAAAGTAGCTGTAATACTTATATATATATATATATATATATATATATATATATATAAATATATATATATATATACTGAGTTATCAAAATAATTTCGTACCTTACTACCTAGCTTTAATCCCGTATTGAACACTGTTGAAGTAAATACTGAAATTTGATACATAAAAGATTATATCTCCCTATAAAATTTCATGTGGATACATATAAAGAAATAATATATATATATATATATATATTAGTAAATATATAAAACGGTATTATTAGTGTGACACTTAATATATACTATCCATATAGATTCATGAGGAACAGCGAGTAAGTTAGGTTAATGGCTGCATTTTACAGAGTGAGAAACAATTGCAAGACTACAAGCTACTTTGCCATGCAATAAGAGAAATAAAAATTAAAATAAATGATTACAGACTGAAGTTTATGGTCACTAGAATATAAACAGTTACTATATATATATATATATATATATATATATATATATATATATATATATATATATATATATATATATATAGCTGTATCTATAGAAATCATTGAACTTTATATATATTAATAAAATGAAATTAAGACGATTTTTTTCAAGAATACGCAATACTAGCTAGAGCTTTACAAATAGTTATCATAAATCATTGGTGTTGCCTACAAAACTGCTATGGTGTTTCGTTGAAAGAACCTCTTCGGAGCCAAATATTATCATGAAAATGAATTCGGACAAATGGTTGAAAAGAAAAGCAAACCAAAAATCAAAACAACAACTACACGAGGGATTCTAAGTACCACCTACAACTCTTCAAACGAACAAGTTTATTTAACTCTGGTATCGGTTAAACAGCGTGAACGTACATTGTCAGAAAAAAAGAGGAATGGCGTTGGTTTGAACAATTATAGTGCATCTAGAAAAGATGCCGGAGAAGGCCAACAAATAGTAATGGTCTAACCTTGACATATCGGGAAAAGTTCATTTAATTTTTATTTGAGTTTCTTTTACTTTGATTTATCTTGTACCCCCATCATATGTGATCATCACATTTTTAATATTTTTAATATCTTCTTAGCAAGTAGAAACACATATTTTTAAACCTAGTACACGAAACTAAAACAGCTAATAGGTAATATGAAACTTTCCTTCCTCCATACGTATTCTGTCTTAAGATGAATAATAGGTGGCAGCATTCCGTTTAATAATACAGGTCAATAAGTTTTTTGGAAACTTATCCTTGCAAAATAATTTCAGAATCGTATCATGCAACACAATATATTAAAAAAAAGGTTAAATTGTAGAATATTACAAAAAATAAAAGGTGACATTGTGACTGGAGCATAAATACTGAGGATTTAGGCAACAAGTTCCCATTGCATTTAATGTTGTAATTATTTGTATGATCGGAGAAACAGGTACTAGGAAGGGATATCTAACGAAAAACCGTGCGATGTAAGAAGCTATGAAAGTAGAAAATCTTTAGCATTTCAGGGCATTTATTGTGAATGGTTTGACTTTTGTTTTTCGCGGTTGGCCGAGGACATTATCGTTGAGTAGATAAAACTGCAGTTAGTTCATCACATGATATTCCGTGGAAATAGTTATAAAACAATTTCGTCAGCGATCTGACAACAGCGTGAGCTTAGCATGCAGTTCGGGACCTATTAGATATTAATCTGATGTTGATCTCTGTCCTAGAGCAATAGGCTAGTGGTTGTTGCATCAGTCTACATATAACAATACTCCATGTACCTCGAATATCGCGGCACGTTTTAATTTCGATGTTCTCCTACAAGTACAGTCGCAAACCGATTAATCAATCGAAAGTAGGCATTGTCGATCAAGGTCAGATTAAATCTGTTGAAATATTGTAAAACAAACTATATCAAATTATACGAGAAAATATTGAAAATTAAAGGAATCATCTGGTTGACTGGAGTGTCTTCGTGTAAAACAAGTATATATGGATTGTACCAAAACGAAAACAAAATAGATGTAATGCATTTTTTACATTTTCATTTGATATATCTGCATAATATTCACATAATCGTACTGTACTTGTCAAGGCGTTTACAAAAAATGTGTGTATTACACGAAAATCAAAGTTTTTAGAACTTTACCAAATATAGGCATAGTGCCTACATTTGACACTCATTGTCAAATATGCACCCCACTTCTGATTTGCTGGTAGTGAAACATACTGGTCATCAACCTTCCATCCAAAGCAGGAGTAAACCAGTGAGCGGTCAAGGGTGTAAGCACTAACAACTCCTGCTTCCTCTTAAGATTACATATTTTTTTAACAGATTCTTTCCAAAACCTTATATAAGTTCTTGATTTGACATCTACTTTACATCCCTTCTACTGTCTAACATAACAAAGTAATTCATCATTTTCCCCGGATTTACATAATTACTTCGTTTTGGAACATTTTGAAAGAAAACAAATTATGAGAATGCATGATTAACTATAACAATCAGTAATGCCTAACAATGTAAGTTTAACATACAATATAAATATACGTATATGACCATACTAGTAAAATCACATTAATAAAAATGTCGGCAAAGAGACTTTCTAGGACAATGTTTCACAACATTTTTAGACATGTCCCTATAATCATATTTGAAATTCTAATATCACCGGGTGTGAAGACATATAATTCAGGCTTCAAAAGAACCTAACATCCTTGGAAAGATTAACAGAAATAGTTAAATACTTCGAAGAATTTTCTAAAAGTATTTGTAAAACAGTCAACACATTCACTGGTTACAAAAGTATTAAAAGTACAGTAATACTATATAGATAAGCATTTACAGTTAATAAAACGTAAGAACTATTTCATATCAGTATATTGAAATATGTGTCTCGTAGGAAAGCAGCAAATAATGTTTGGAAACCTTTAATAGAACATAAATATGACTGTAAACTAATTTCAATAGATGTTTTTGTTATACTGCAGTCAGGTTAATTACTATACAATATGTATACTTTTTCAGTGCAGTTGTCTTCCCTTGTAATTTTAAAAGTCTCGTGGATTTGCCAAAAGTATACCTAATCCCTGCTCTCTTAGTACTGATTTGATCCAACCCATATATGTCAAATGTATAAGATTCCAGTATATTTCCCATTTTAAATACACGGGTTTACCTCAGTTTACAAGTTAATACACTACGACGCAAGTTAGAGATTTGCGGTCACAAGCAAAGCCTTCCTTATGTGACTTAAAGGAGATACCTGTGAACGTATTCTCATGCAATGAAACGTACAAGAACATATATTTTTCAACTGACTAATATTTCCTAAATATGACACTTGAAACATGAATTACTTATGATTACCTAAATGGCATATAAATAAATGTCGAATTGAAATTTTAAATCCACAGCGTTACTCAGTTGTGCTCAATTAGAAATGAAAGTGTTTTAGACCAGCTTTCTAGCCTGGAATCTATTTGGGGTTTTCAAGTTCTGTGGCATTTTATAAATACGTTTAAGATTGAAGAACATATATTAAATATTTTGTATCCATTTGTTTAAAATTAAAACCCAGTTAAGTGTTATGGTGATGATCAAGATAATCTAGGAAGTTACTGGAACGCTCTTATAGCGTTCCAGTAAGTAAGTATATATATATATATATATATATATATATATATATATATATATATATATATATATATATATATATATATCCTTATAACAGTCATGTTTATACATGAAATAATATATGTATATATATATATATATATATATATATATATATATATATATATATATATATATATATTTATATACATTTCGGTTCAGTTCAATTTAGCCGAAGTTCTCAGAAATCAAGGGGGCCCTATATGGGGCATACACTTGATGTCAATATGAAATACATAGATATTCGAATATCCCATTAACGTTCTCCTTTACCTGTCAAACGTTGAGTTCGTAAAGAAGTTTAGAATATGAATATTCCTCTCTTCACTTGACCAGCTAACTTGGTTATATTATATATTTTTTGTGGGCCTTTAGTCTAAACGTATTTCAGGAAGAGAAGTCATCTAGTTTTATATGGTATGCACCTTAGTGATTTTAATAGAGGTAACATGACTTGGAGAAGGCTCACTATTATTCGTATAAGCCAGTGTTTGGTTAGCCATACCGACGGCATTTCATTTGCGCTTAAGCCACAATGTTATTTTTAATATTTTTTCAAGATAAACTTGTAGGAGGAAATATCTTCATGGCAGGTTGCTCTGAAAAAACCCTGTACTGGGAGACCTTAAAAACTCGAGGTAAGTATCTAGTAGGCATTCAAATTATTCCGTATATATATATATATATATATATATATATATATATATATATATACGTATGTATGAATGTGTGTCCGTGCAATCAGCAAGATGTCACATGTTCCTTAAATATTGGAGTGACTTTAGCCATGGTCCTTTCCTCAAAATCTAAACTTACTTTTCTCCCGACCGCACATGTTAAAGATTGTATCTTTTATATCCAGCTTCTCTACTCAAAATATGAAAATGCACTGATTCACTCTCCTATTTAATAAATGGGTTCGCTCTCAATAACTTTTCGCTCCATCTCAATATTTAAATTTAAATAATTATCGATTTAGTTTTCGAATATATAATACACACACAGTTTTTTTTAATAACCGGAATCCTCACGTTTCATAATGGGTGAGTATCGGAAATGACTTAAAAAATACGTTTTGTTAATGTTCAAACTGGGGTTGTATTGTTTGAATGGACAACCCTCTCGAGAAAGTAAAGACAACAACTTCAAAGAACGTTCATTAATTATATGAATGAAACATTTCTCGAAGCCGTAGTTTCAAGAACAGACAAATTGAAAAGAAAATCTATTGTTGAAAAATGTGTGTATTGACAATCAATTTTCTCTTCAATACACTTCAATATTCGGATGACATTTATGCCATAATTTACAAAAACATTCTTTAATTCGGTGTTAATAATTACTGACACATGTAGATACAAATCATAGAACGTTCAAATTAAAATAAAATTGTATTATATGGGTCATTCAGATTACTATAGTAATATTAGTGGCTATTTTCACAACGGTTCCTTATTGTTTCAGTTTAAAATCTCGTATTGGTTCCAAAGTTCGATATAAATATGGTTATGTTCGCAAAGATGCGCCTGAAAGAAGACTGGGGGTTACATCGGTCAATAAATTGTGATAATATCAACCACAATGAGCGTAATAGTCCAGAGAATACAAATTATTCATCTTCATCCAATATTCTGAAACATTAAATACTATTAGGTTTAAATAAATACCTAATAAAATCAATGAACACAAAATAAGTTCTCGTTAGACAAGTTGGAAATAGATATGTTGTAGTGTTTGTTCTTATTCTATAGAAATATAATTGGGGAAAGAATCTTGTTGATTTTGAGATAAAGGTTTCTATTTTTAAACGTTCGGTTCATATATGAATGTTATAAGGTCTTTAACGATGGGTAGATGTTATAGAACTCGTGTTATATATATTTTTGTACTTATTTACTGTAAATAATTTTATATTAATCTCTCTCACTCTCTCTCTCTGTCTTTATATATGTGAAACAGCGAAACAATCTGTAAGTGGATGACTTTATGAACCTCCAAACGGGTAGAGCTTATTTGTAAGGGTATCGCCAACTGCCATTAGCTTTAAGGCATATCTCATTAGGTAAAACTAATTCGAGCTCTCGGCATTTGCAATGTTTACATTGAGATACATCTTACATTCAGTCAATGTCGTATCATCGATACGCGCCATAAACTGGTATCGTCTTGGCCTTCGGGGCTGGATTTACGCCGGTCTATGGGTCTGTCCTGTGCAGTTCTAGGAGGTCCACCCTCCCAGGCTTTGCCTCCCCTCTTTGGGGAGGAGTAAGTTTATTGCTTACTGTCTGAGGCGCCCCTACCGGGGAATGCCGACGGGGCTGCCCAGGCAATTTTTAATGGCCAGAGTGCTCACCTTCTCGGGCGCTGGCTTTTCAAACCCCACTTTCCCGACCCGAGCTTGGGTCACATCTTACTTGTGGGAGTAAGATAAACCTGGCCTTGTGCCTAACCTCCTGGGGAGGTAAATAAAATGTCGTATGATGGTGTAAGGGTTAGCAGCGCTGATTGTCAGCTCGACGGTTGCGTTTCGATCCCGACTTAAGGCACTAACTGGTCTAGCCGCACTGATGAGCTGTGAAACAGCGAACAGTCTGTATGCGAATGACTATATATATATATATATATATATATATATATATATATATATATATATATATATATATATATATATATATATATAACCCAATATATGTATGTTAGTGTGGGTGTTCTATAGAAAATAGTTAGCGCATCTAGGTAAAATCTAAAAGTGTATTAATTTGTGAAATTAACCGAGAAAAATAATAGAAGTATTCCCGAAAATGCACACTTTAGGGTGCTATGTGGCAGATTTTCTATAGGGAGGGGGCGTTTATTTCAGCTATTTTCAGTTAAATTTCAATTTAAATATGTAAATGTAAAAAAAGAAACAATTATCTCATGTAATAATTTAAACAAATAACTGCAACCGGAAATAACATCGATATCAAACGTACTTCTCCCGTCGGTAACCTTTCGCTTTTTTATACTACAGAGGCGCGCATCTGAATTAGTTATTCTTTTGTAAAACAGAGACGAGTACGTGAATTTTGGATTCTTTTGTACAACAGAGGCACGTCACTAAACTTTTGATTCTTTTGTGCAACAGAGGTGCTCACAAAACTTCTGATTCTTTTGTACGACAAAAGCGCGTCTATAAACAATTATTTTGTACAACAGAGGCGCGTCTATAACTTTTGATGTGTTATACCACAAAAGCGCCTCTCTAAACTTTTGATTATGTTGTACAAAAGAGGCGCGTCCTTAAACTTAGTATGTTTTTGTACAATAGAGGCGCAGCCATAAACTCTTGTTATTTAGTAAAAAAAGAGGCGCGCGTCTAAATTTAAGATTTTTTGTACAACAAAGGTGTGTCTCTAAACTTTTGATTCTTTTTTACAACAGAGGCGCGTATCTCTGTTGTTATTCGTTTGTAGAAAAGAGGCGCCTATCTCAACTTTTAATTAGTTTGTATAAAAGAGGTGCGTCTCTAAACTTTTGATTTTGTGTCCAACAGATGCGCAGGCATAAACTATTGTTCTTTCGTATAACAGATGCATATCTCTAAACGTTTGTATTCTTTTGTATAACAGAGGCGCATACGTAAAATTGTGATTCTTTTGTACAACAGATGCGTGTCTCTAAACTTTTAATTATTTTGAACAACAGGGGCTCGTAGCTATACTTGTTATTCTTTTGGACAAAAGAGGTGCGTATCTAAACGTTTTATTCTTTTGTACAAAAAGCGGCGTCTCTAAGTTTTGATTATTTAGTACAACAGAGCGCGGCCATGAACTCTTGTTCTTTGGTACCACAAAGGCGCGTCTGTTACTTTTTATTATTTTGTACAACAGAGGCCCGTACGTAAACTTTTAATTCGTTTATACAACAGAGACCCGTACGTACTCGTTTGTATTTTGGTACAACAGAGACGCGTCTATAAACTTTTTATTATTTTGTACAACAGAAACGCGTCTGTAAACTTTTTATTTTTTCTTTAACAGAGCCGTGGCCATACACTTTTGATTATTTACAGGGGGTTTGTAATTTACCTCCCCCCCCCATCCATATGGTAAACGCTTTTCAGGGTTATTTAGCCGTTTGCGTCACCCATGGAAAATGATTTTCGGGAGCTTGTGCAGTCTAACCACCCAATAGGAAACGCTTTTCGGCGGCTTGAGCAGTTAAGTCTCCATTGTGGAAAACGCTTATTAAAGCCTTGTGCAGTATTAGTGACATATAGAAAACGCTTTTCAGGTGCTTCTACCGTTCAGGTCACTTATAAAAACGCGTTTCGGGCGCTTCTGCAGATTAGGTCTGTTTTAGGAGTATTGACTTCATCAACATTACAAAATGTTACAAACGAGTGAGATTGACAATAGGTACAGACTGAACCATTTTATTAAATTGTTGTTGTCCGGGATCATGAATAGAAAGATTACAGTTTTACTTTTGGTAAATGGTATATATTACATCTCTTCGGACTATTGTCTTCACCCAAATCAGTTATCTTCATATTATTCTAAAATAGGGTGGCAAGAAATTAGGTATAGACCTGGACGATTTGTTCTACTCGGCATTGTCCGGGATCAACTTTTATTTAACCGTACATTTTACAGTTCTGTGAAGGCCTCCTTACTAACATTACATTATTAAAAGGGTAAAATGAGAAACAAAAAGAGGCGGCTAGAGAGAGAGAGAGAGAGAGAGAGAGGGAGAGAGGGAGAATGTTAAATTAAAAATGTTACACATGCTATTTGACTTCTATGTGTTTGTCCTTTTCCGGAGCAATAAATGTACGATTACACTATTACATTTAAAACAAATTGCTCCGAGGAAATGAATTACGTTACTATTAGATTTTAACACATTGAAACAAGAGAGGAATCATATGAGAAGAAGAGAAAAGGAGGGTTGGGGAAGGAGGGGCATAATGGAGACAAGGGAAAGATAAAAGGATAGATATACGTTTCTATATATAGATGTGACACACTATTTAATTTCTACTACTTTGTTTTTGTAACTCTTCTCGTATATATATATATATATATATATATATATATATATATATATATATATATATATATATATATATATATATATAGTGTGTATGCATGTGCTACGTTTTGTCACCCTGACGAGACGAAACCCACAAAAAGCTGTCTGTGTGTGAGTATATTTATATATATATATATATATATATATATATATATATATATATATATATATAAAATATACTCACACACAGACAGCTTTTGTGGGTTTCGTCTCGTCAGGGTGACAAAACGTAGCACATACATACACACTGATATGCGAAATATGAAGGGACTTGCAAATCCAAATACATAAGCTGTAAACACCGTATTTGTTGCGAGAATAAACTACTAACAATCTAATAACTGTAAAGGGCATTATGGTGCTATTTTGTAATTTCGGTGTTTACATATATGCTACCATACTACAAAGAATAAATCTTTTTTTCTTGCAAGATAACATTGAATATATATATACACACATATATATATATATATATATATATATATATATATATATATATATATATGAATATGAATATGCATATACGTATGCATATTACGTTTTTAGTCCATCTGTCCCTGATGTAAATGACTTTTATATTTGATTTATTTCATGGATGTAATTATATAAATATGATGAAGTGAAATATGAAATTCAGTTCATTCAATTATAGTGAAATTTGGAAAATATAAATTAGTTTTCATGAATTCAATTCAATCAAATCAGTTTGATGTCTATGAAATATGTGGCAATATACTTTCTTGGAGCTTTTATCATTCTAGCAGATTAAGTCGTTTTATAAAATCTGAGAAATCTCATATCTAATTGCATGTGCTTATCTGCATTGCATTAACTGAGGGACGGTGTTTGTTATTGGTGCCGCTTTTTCTGAACGAAGCGTGTAAATCGGACGTATAAAACCCCATAGGGAGTATTTAATACGGGTATATATATATATATATATATATATATATATATATATATATATATAGTTATTTTTTGTTATTGTGTTTGTGCTAATGACAAGTTATGATCGCCAGATTATCTTGATTCACTTCCTAAGTGATTAGGATATTTAACCACCTTGAATATATTTACTCGATAACTATTTTATCTAGAAATATATATGTATAAAAGTAAATTGTTCTCGTTCTGTCAGCTATGCCCGTGTTTTAGTGGACATTCTTTTACGGAGGTCGGTTGTTAGGGTGCAACGACCTACCGTGAATAAATAACAAACAAATTTAGAGTAGTATTCTGAATCATCCAAATAGGACAACTCATTAATCCTCATCTGAACAAAATCAGAAGCATACACATTTGTGTTTAAGATCACATTTCTGTATAGATTTAATATATAATTATCACCATTTTCTAACAAGAAAACGTTGATTCTCTCCGAATTTCTGATCAAGTAACAAAAAATTGTACGTTTTTAAATTGGGTACGGTCAAGCGTAGACTTCTTTTAAAGTCGTTATTTTGCCCAATATTAACTCTCGACTAAGTCCCGAATGTTTAAGAATGCCGGGATCGAGTCCTTAATTTTAATTCGCCTCATGAAAATAGATCTGGACATATTGAATGCTGTGATTGTGGTTCTGTACTTTCTGAGTATATGGATGGCGTTTGAATCTTCCTATAGAATGTTACTCCTTGCTAATTCATCATTTTTCTTGTATTTTATCAGCTCAACTGTTATCTATTTGCTTACTGATTTAAATACAGGATAAGTAGTTACTATCCAACACAATATAAAGTCCTCCAACATTCGACAAAAAAGCTCGACAAAAAATACAATAGAAATTTACGTAGTATTACTTGTTTGTATTACATCGCCTCCCTGTTCACTTCATATTACTCACCACGACTATCAGCATGCACTCCGCCAATTAAAATACTTAACAAAGGTCCACTTTCTGATTAAAAATACTATACACATATTAACACAATCGCCTTTGCCATGACGTATTTTAAATATACATCACCAAAGGCACCTATAATGTTTTTATTAACTCATACGTAAAAAAAACATTGTATACTATTTAACGCTTTTGTTTCTTACTCATGGGGGTTTCGCTTCTCGGTCTGCTAACTGAGAAGAGTATAAGGATGGATATCTATCGCCATAGCTGTTACTTACTTTGAGCACGAGCATTCCTATCGTGCCTATCTCAACAGTCAATTATAATATAAACTCCTTCTTACGTAGTCATCTTGTGAAAAAGTAGGTTATTTATTTACGAAACACATATTAGTTAAGCGTTCTGTTATTAGTTATAAGAAAAACGAACGTTCAAATATTCATTTCATGCATACATTTAATTTTTATTTATCATTCATTATAGTGATTCTTAAAATCCAATGTCAGTTTCTGCACAACTATTCGCTTAAACTTTTAATTAAACGATGCTTTTATTAGAAATAATATTTAGAACATTACTTTATTTTTAAATCCCTTAATACCTAAAATAAATAGTACATTACTTCAGTGTTTGTGTATAGACACTATAATTTAAAATCATCTCTAGGAACAAAATGTGAAACACACATTAGCAGCGCTACCACAGTAAATACGTTGTTGCGAGCATTTCTTTTAGTTATGAAATAATACGAACGTTTAAATGTTCATTATTATTATACAATTTAGTACTTAAAGATAAGTGTATATACTACAGTAAGATCGTTTAAAATGGAGTACAAATACGTGTTGAGTCATGCGCAGTTGTTTTCGGTGTTCTTTATTCTTCGCTGATAACACTAATACACGGGTCAGTTTATTAGTGTAATGAAGTCCCTTTATTTCCAATACGTCTTTACCATAGGTTAAACGCCGTGAACTATTTATTATATATATACGAACAAGATATAACACACATAGCATTTACTTATTCATTAAGAAGACACTCAAAACATTAAAAATGACATTAATTACATTAACTAAAGAAAAATTATACAAACTAAGACAATAATAATTTTAAATGAATATGGAAACTTTTTTGGCTTACGTATTGGATGACTCAAGTGACTGTCAGCAAAATATTTCAGAACTGTTATGTAGAAGCGGAACTCGACATATCTACGCTAAAATTTGTTTAACTCATCTGATAAATCGCATATGGCTATCATTGATTAAACCGCGAACTTTATGCAATTATTATACATACTTTGAGACTAAAACTCTACACACATTTAAACATGCCATTGTAATATACTTCTTTATTCTACATATAGCATAACCAACCTTAAACATTAAGAGGCCGAACACAAAATCATCTTTATTAATATTATTAACATCATTATTAAATCTAAATGATAACAACTAAGATACTTGAATATACGCGACGAGACTAAATAATTGCAAATTACCGTGATAAACCTCACGTAATAAAGTCCTGAATAATATGGCTGCGTTAAACTATAGATGCGCACGTATTTATGTCACGCAAAATATTTTTTCTGAACTCTTTGTTTTCACATTAACATGTTTTTAGCATGAAATAATGTGAACACTTAACCCTTTAGTAAAACCTGTACTTTTTATCTTAAAATCTGTACACATTAACATCAATGCTAATAATCTACATATAAAACGAAATACCAGCACATCTAATTACAACCATCTTGTTACAGCTACGAAACCAATCTGAATGTATATTTACCTGATAAGAATAAATTAATGTAGAAATTCTTGAGAATTGAGTGTCAAACCTCTTTCCGTTTCAATTATATTTCCAATTCTGAGAATTATATTTCCAATTTGGAAAATTTCGTCGAGGAAATTTATTAGATAGGATCATTCCTCATCTAATATTGCGAACTATCCCGTTTTACTTGATGACTATTGTCAGAAGTTTACTCAATCGATAAGCACACAGGAAATGTACGAACGTTTATAGCCAATCAAGTTGCCTTTCCCGCAGAATCTCAGAATATTCTTGTTATAGAGGAATTCCTTTTGGTTATTTAGATCTTAATAGGGTAAAATGACAAAATTAATATAATTTCCTATGCACTGTCGAATCATGGACATTTTCGGGTGATTAGAGGATTAGTCTGGTGGAAAGCGGACAGCATATATAGGATTACTTCAACCATGAGCATATGTATGAAAATCAGCTCCTTGGGATATACACATATTTCAATGTGTGCGTTTATTTTACTAAGATTTTGTTGTAATTAGGTATGATAATGCCCTGATATAAATATAATGCACATCATAAATATTGATATAGTTTACATACGTTGACACAATTTAAGCTAGAACATCGTTCATAATTCCGGGTTTTTGAAGTAAAATAGTTACTTTTATTGACAGAAAATAACCTGAACGAATATTAAGATTAATAGTAATAATTTTTCAAATAACTATATTAACATTAATACTACTACTACCAATAATATTACTTGTAGAAGTTACTGTGCGTTTTTGGATGAATTCCAAGTCATAACAAGCATCAATTAATTTTGTATATTTCACAAAATTTGGCAGGTAATGAAGTTAATCTATAGTTCCTTACAAAGTATGTGCTTAACTATGTGTGAAAACTATAGACACCATAATAAAACTTAGTTCATTTAAATATGAAGCGTAACTTCCACCTTATTCAAATTAACACCTTCTTGTTAGAACTATGAAACACATTTTGATGATCACATTTACTGAAAGTAAAAATCCTACATGTTAACAAGTGAATTGAAATTCTAACACTTTTGATTTTAATTAATATCGCCATTAGGGATATTTCTTCCGGAATTCTTTTAGTTATTTATATATTTCTACTTCGAATCGTTGAGATGACTTATGCGTTAGTAAGGCACTCACTTTGGTATGACATTTAGATAAAGAGTAAATTTACAATCATTTACAGCCAGTCAAGATAGCATTCTCCAAAATCTCATGCTAATTCTTATTGAAGACGAATTCCTGTTAGTCATTAATGGCGCAAATACTAAGAAAAGTGTCTCATATTTTACTGATTTGTCGTCGAGAGTTGCACATCTGCTTATTTATCATAAGACTTGCAATCTCGAAAATTGTTATCACACATTATCAAGCTGATATAATATACTGTCTTAGTTTTAACTGATTTCACGAAGGATTTTAATATTTTTTCAACAGTTTAATCTATCTAGAATCTAAAATAACAAAATAAATGAATGCAAAATTCATAATAATAATCATAATAATAATAATATAACCTCTGTCTTACCCCTCTCTGTCTTTATTCTCTCCTTTCTCCGACCTCTATTCGTATTAATTATTTATATCATCCCATTCGGCTCACCACTTTCATGATTATTCAAGTCATGTCATTCTTCGTTTTAAACCACCCAATAATATTTCTAATAATTCAAATGACAATTTGTATTAATACTGTTGGGGGCATTTATAAATCGCTTAGTTTATTAGTATTTTCTTTTCTTAACTTAGTTCACCCAATACAAGCGAAGTTGCCACAGTAGACGCAAACAGCTACTGAGAATTAGGGTGAAAGTTTAGGGAGTCATCCTTCAATTGAAGCTGTGAAGCGAGATGCTTGTGAACATTAGTTTTAAATTTCTGTATGTCGATACAGTCGGGAAACAGTGAGCAGGGGGTGAGTTCCAAATGTAGGCAGATCAGAGAAAGCAGCTATTAGAATAGAAATCTCTCCAGTATCTGGGATGCTTCACAGTTAAAGTATGGGGTCTAGTTGATTGTCGTGTCGGTGGAGTGTATTTACGTATAGGCGGCATTAGAGCTGCAAGTTGATCGGAGCATATTCCATTTACGTACTTGTAAAACAAGCACAAGGATTCAACATTTCGGCGATAAGAAAGAGGCTAGAGCTTTGATGATAGTGAGGGGCTTATAATCTATATTGGACCTCATAGTGTTATTCTGGGTGTGTTAAGCCAATTGCGAAATAGATGGCTAATGTACAATAAAATATCTTTATTTTAGCATTAGTGTATGTTATTAATTCCAATTGACTAATACAGAAGTGTTTGCGTAAAATTAAAAGTAATATATGTAAATAATAATAGAATCAAATGCGTATACAACTCATTAATGTTTATTTAGCATTAGGTTCAGTTTAACATGATTACATGTGGTTAACAACTTTTAGAAATTTACTTACAAACAATCCTATTTCTGACCAATTCTTTATTTTCTTCTTTCTTTCAAACCTAGTCTAATTACTTTCTCACAATTTTCAGAGACCCTTCCTTCTATCAACTGGCCCGGCTTTTTCAACTGTTCTACATCTACTATCCCAAGAATTGTAATCCATTTTCAAATGTAACAAAACCAACGAAGTCTTCTGCTCTGCTTATATATCTACACACCCGAGAATTAAGTTCACTGTGCAGTCATCAGATCTAAGATTGTTTTTAAGAGACACAAAACACGTATAATTCGCATATGATTTTACTCCATGCAACACAAATCCTGAATATTGAATGATCGGGTTTCACTTCTATAAATTATCACAGTGCACGAGCATGATTTATGGAATCTACTCTTAAACTAAAACCATGCCTATTAGTTACAACGCCCACAATTATAACCACTGAATGTGACAACTTGTTTTTTCATTGAAAATAATTTGATTCGAAAAAAACTTCAATCCGGAATCGTAAATCTGCTACATACTCATGTTTTTAAACTCTTCCTACACGCAAACCACGCGTGTGTTCTACATCTAAACACAACCACATACGTATTGCTATAGAAGTGTATTATTGGAAATATAAAGGCAATATCGAAGAGAAATGTAGTCAAAACAACATTATAACCAACTTGTGGGTTTACCCTTTTTGAATAAAATGTCATATTTACATTGAATAAAATTGTAAGTTAATTATTTATGAATGCCATCCTGCTACTTCTGATCGTGTTATTATGTTATGTTTGGCAACGGATAACCGCACAGGAAATTTAAGAATATTTACAGCCAGGCGAGCTGCTTTTCTCCAAGAATATCTCAATTCTTCTGATATATTTATATATTGGTTATCTTCACATACATATTAGATTTGCTGTTAATATGGGTATATGGGGAATAGAAAAAACGGTAATTTAAACATCGCAATGCTTACCTAACTTTATATTTATATCGATTCATGAAAAGCTACTTGTAATGAGGATAGATATTAAAGGAAACGATACGGATCTGATGAATTTTCTCATGGATCACCACATGCATATAATCATGCATCACCAATCAAATTCTTGAGACACAAAAAATGTCAATTTTATTAAATCTTAATGTTTTCAATATGTCCATTATAAAATCACGTGTATACGACTTCATGAATTAATATCAAACTTTTTCTTACAATAGTGTATGAACAGGTTGACGTTAACCGCATCTGACAAAATATATCTGCACATTGCGAACCACTAAGTAAATATCAATTCCCTCAAGCCCACCGAATGTTCTTGACTATGAGCGACAATACTCAATGGTAAATACTAAAATATACTTTTTAAATGCAATTCTTAACTTGTTCCAGTGGCAATCTGATTTCATGAGCGTTTACGATCATTTGCCACGGAGTTAAGTTCCTTTATAATACTTAAACAAAGCAGATAATAAACGGCTTAATACAGTACATACATGAAAACATATAAGCTAAAAGACGCCATCAAATATTTTTCTATTTGACTGTTTTCTTAGAACTATTAAACCAGTTTCACAAGTACACTTATAAACCCCTAATTTAATACAAACTCATGTCGAATTAAAATTCCCGTAGGATTATCCCTAATGATATGACATTTCTTTTTTCCAGTAATGAGGACTGATCCCGATCAAACAAGGATAAATATCACAAGTTGTATAAATTTTAGTGGTGATTATTCCCAGAAAGTAAATTGCATGAAACCCATTACAGATAATTCAATATCTCGAATTGTCAAACGTATCGCTGGTAAAGATCAATACGAAACAATATATCTAAACACATCGAAGTGTCCTCGTGCATCAGTACATGGATACCATCACTAACCTCGACTTTTCCTGATTTTAGAAGCGCGAGATCACACGTTGAACATTCATCGTTGCTCTTCTTTCTTTTTGAAGTAATTGTATTATTCATTATCTTACATCACACCTTTGCCCGAGACATAACGTCAACTATTTTGAACATTAGCGAATTATTTTTTAACTTCGTATAATTCAATCAAAACACAACAGGGCTTGAGTATTAGTAACAATTAAAAACGGAATCTTAATAGAAAATTAAATTTATTAATCGAAACTTAAAGTCCTAGTCACCAAGTAAAGACCCGTTTTGAATTCTAACACAAGCCCCGCGTGTATTTAAGAAAATCAGACTGTTTTAGTAACGTAAACGCGTGATAATTCATCATAGTTTCCGTCATGTCTAAATATTCGCTGGTTTTAATATAATTAAACTAGTAAAATGACCCTCTGAAGTTCTAGTCTTAATCACCGTGGTATGGATGGTTACAACATGGTCTCAAACTCAGCGTATCGGTTTGTTACCAAGAAAAAGTGCTCTCTCAAGACAATACCCCGTGTCGCAAGTAGATCGCAACAATGACAGAACTACATGAATTACACTTCGAATTCCTTCCGCACCTATTCTATTTTTCGGACTTGGACCCGGGTGACTACTTGCTGTTACTAGTCGTCAAATAGATTGTCTAAGTGAAGACATTTGGCTTGCAAGTCGTTCTACAATACGGTATTAGATTGGTAGAGGAGTGTCGGAATCAGTGTGTCACTATAGAAAGAACTAAGCGTAGGAATAAAGTCGAATTTTGCCTAAGAGATGTGGCTTTATTAGTTAGTCTGTAACTTATTGTGTGACCATCATGGAGGATTGTTCTCACATCTGAGCTAACACCCATCTACGAATCTCTCCCCCTTAGACAAGGTCCAAAAACAGGTATCTAATCTAATAAGTCACTAACTATCCACCATACTCCAGCCCCTGTCCGATCGCCACAATGTTGCACCTTTGTGCTTGTTTCAGAAGTACGTTAATGGAATGTGTACCGATGAACTTGCTATACTGGTGCCCCCTCGACGTTAATACACTCAACCAACGGGACAATCAGCTAGATCTCATCCATTCGCAGTGGAGCTTCATAGATGCCGAGGAAACTACTAGTCTATTGGTTTCTTTCCTCGAACTGCTAACCTTTGGAACTCTCTTTTCTGCTCTATGGTTCCCTGAATGCAGGAATTTAAAACTAATGTGAACAAGCATCTCGCCGCACAGCTCCCAATTTAGGATAACCCCTAAACTTTCACCCTAATTCTCAGTAGCTCTTTACGTCTACAGTAACACCATGCCCTGTTTGGGTTGAACTAGGTTTCAAAATTAAAACATTAAGAAAGTGAGATGTTTAGTAATACCCAAAAAAAGAACAAAAGAATAAATAGTAATGCGAATAATATTGTAATTAGAATATCTACAAAAAGGTGTCTAAAGTAACAAAAAATATGAATTACTTAATTTGCTTTCGCAACCCGATAAACAGAGCCCTATTTAAAATAAGTAACCATCAGGATCCGTCGTCTTCTAGGCGGCTCTGCTTCTGCGTGTGTCAATCCGAATTTATGTAATCTATGTAGTGGGAGGAAATTGTATCTACTAGTCTTAGGAAAGTCTAGCCCACACGTGTTTTTGGTGTTGAGTGAAAATGGAAGGGAGGACCATATATTTTTCTTCAGCTCTTTTGGTTGTTGTGTGTGGGGGTTTGGTTGAGTATCAAATACATTTTCTCCTGAAAACCGCTATATTGTGAGTTCTTCATTATAGTTGCGCGCAGTTTTCAATGATTTTATGATTTGACAATAAATTTTGAATTAGTTTGCTAACATTGACAATGTCTTTGAAGACTATAGAATGGGTAGCATGATCCCTTATTGATATAACTTAGAATATAATTGAGCTTATAGAACAGTTTGTGTATTTTATGTTCTAAATCTAGCCTGGCGCCCAAGAATTCACTTTACTATGTTTTGTGTTAATCGTGCAGATGAAACCTAAATCTTTAAAGGCTTTTAAAGTATATCTAAGGTGCTTTAATTACAGTTACTCGGAGGCATAGATTGCCATCAATGTATAAGCCGAAAACATCATCGGGACATTTATATTTGAGCGTGTCAAATCGGCGTCTAATCAAGTTGATGCCTCAGCACTATCGCAACATAAAATCGGTCTTTTGTTTGGATTTTTTAACCAAGGTTTTGTTATACAAAACTAGTAATGTTAGCCTTGCGTACTTAATGCCATCTTTTGCTAATTCGCAAATTTTAGATGAAATGATCAATGCTTTATATAGTGTGTCCTTTGCTGCTCAATTGTGTGAGCTTCTATCTTTCGTTTAGTGAGATCTTTTCAAAACAGTCTTATACTGATTTAGTTCATCCGTAAAAGTTTTAGTTTGTTTGTATCTCTTATTTTCTTGATCATGTTTCTAATTATTGTTTTGTCAGCTATTTATATTTCGCTCTTAGCTTGGTTCATAATTCTGCATACGATGCTATAAGAGAAATTTGCCTTGTGGTCTTTAATATGCTAAACGCTTATTTTTTTATTAATAGCTAGCTCTATATTCTATATCAAATTTAGTCGCAATGTAAGTTGCGTTTTTATAGATACGCTTATATTAGTCCCTTATTGCTATCAGGTATTTATCAGTGATACAATTTTTTACCTGTTGTATTTTCTTTATTCTGTAATTTTGTAAATGGTGTAGTTTTATGGGAGAATACTAGTGTTTACTTTCTTCTTAAGGTTGTTTATATCTGCAGTTTAGTTCCTTCCAAAATTGTATTACCAATGAATTCCAAGTTAAGAATTATGCCGAGAACATATTTCTAGACTGTACTTAAATGACGTATCTTGCGAGTATTTGCAATCACCAACATAGATATTTACCGGCTGTCGTTAGTTGTTAGTTGCGGTTAAAATATTTCATCCAATCTTTGTAATAACCTGCTTAAACTTGGTCTGTTTGTGTATAGTTGGTTGCATAAGATTTGATTTCTTTGGCCGAGTATTCTAGTGTATGCCTCTCCATCTTCTTTTAGATACATTTTTTGAAATACTATATACGATTATACACACAAACACAACTGTAAACAGTCTTATATTTCTATGCCTCTCTGTCTCTGTCTGTCTGTCTGTCTCTCTCTCTCTCTCTCTCTCTCTCTCTCTCTATATATATATATATATATATATATATATATATATATATATATACCAACAATTTTCTTTGTATTTTCTTCTGTGTTAATGGATATCCTTTTTTAGAGTGTACGACTCTAGGGCTATCAGCGTGTAACTGTCACTCCCCATGACAGCTATACAATACTTGGTTTGTTTGATTGAGGGGAATCTTATATAATTCTCAACTATGGAATAAGAGAGCATAATATTTATTTATAATGTTAAAAACGATGGGATCAAATCACCCGACTTGGTCCGTTCCCGGTTGAAACCTAATCGTACCATATTCACTTTATCTGGTATTCTGTAACATTAACAATAAATACATTAATAAACAAAAAGTTTTAAATTGGGATGTACGTGTTGCTAGCTTAGTCCATAAACTGTAACTAAATGACCCATTATATATAAAACTGGTAACTTATAAAAAATATCAACGCCGGCACATTTCATGCACCCTAAATATTCTTCATATCTTTTCTGCTTTTCTGTTCCATCATCACAATTCTGTTACTTTTCTTATTTTTTAGTATCAGTTATATTTTTCATAAATATACGGTTTTGTTTTTTCACTAACCATCATTTATTTTAAAGTTGATGTTATACATGTTAAAGAGGGAGAGGTAAGTGAGGGAAAAAATGAATCGAATATTTTGCATGTGCGTCCCTTTGACTTCTTCAAACGGTTCACAATTTTAATCTTCATCTCAAGTGTTTCCAAATAGAACACATCGATATTTATCTGCGTTCAAAACTGTCTCCAGTTAGCTCTATACCCAAACTGACTTAATTTATATGATAACACTTCCGTATGTCACTACCTTCTACATAACCGCGTGAATTCCCCCGATTTCGTTTTGCGATAGGTAAATCACTTTTCGTCGCCTGATTTCCCTTGTGATTTACGGTCGATGAATTTCTGCAAATACATCCACGCTTACCTTTTTCTTCGTGAATTTAAATATATAAATTATCTGGAGTTTTTGTTTTCTCCAAATGCACCTAATCACCTGGTTATCTTTTCAAGGTCGAAATGTGTTTAATAAACGATTTCCTTAACAAAAATAACATTTGGAGTTTGATTCAAATTATCGCGACGGTATTGATTTGTCCAATCAGTAGTTATATTTAAACGGCATATAAAAGTATATATAATATAGCAATTAAATATCGCTGCGAACTATGCTATCCAGGAAGGCGCGTTCAAATCCATCTGATGTGTGTTCACTTAACCCATTTGTGACTATTCGTTTCTATAATTTATTAGCAGGCATCCTATGTTACTACCTTATTATATTTAATCGAGCTTACATCAAAATAGTTAGTTTACTTTATAGAAGAGGTAGAATATATACCATATATAAATATGCGTTCGTTATAACAACTACTTAGCAAATATGTTTCATTGAATAATAGATAACACTGATTGTATATTTCTGCTAAAAATTATAGCAGTATACACAGCACTGTATACCAATGTTGCCAATATACAGCAGACAGTAGGTATAGTATTAAAAATATACTCTTATGTGTATTAGTTTCTATAGATTCAAAACATTTCTTAAATACTGTTTATTATGTAAAGAATCATGTGTTTTAATCGTTTAAACATAATTCGAGTTTGGAAAGACCTGGACTCGAAAATACCCTCCAAAAAGAGAGCAATATATGTAAAGTTTATCATATCTATTGCATTAAAAGTAGAATTACTGTTTTTGCAGTGGATAAACACGAATGGATTGATATGCTGTAAAAACAACGGTTCAAAACTAAACATTAATAAAGTATTTGTTATTTGTATGTCCTAATAAAAAGAAATGTATATTTCCTAAAGAAAAAAATACTGGTAAAAAATTGTCACTGTCGATGTAAAACGGTATATGTTATCATAGTTTAATAGTGTATACACTACACATTTAGAAATTAATTATATATATATATATATAATATATATATATATATATATATATATATATATATATATATATATATACATATACACTTATATTTATTAAATAAATATTACATCACGTTTACACACAGACGCAGGAGTGTCAACATTTTTGCTAGCATCAGTATAGGAAATACTACTGGCAGACGTTCGGCGGGTACGTACACAGTTTAATAAATCAGCTTACACTCTTCAAGTTAGCTTTCTAGCATAACAGCCATATGAACTCATTACGTAAAGAAGGTAAAGCGAGTTATATATGTACTTAATAAAGCGGGTAACAAACAGTAGACACTCCAAAAGGGTTCAAAAGACGTTTTCAGAACCTTGCGTCAAGATAATTGGCAGTCTATTATAAACTTAAAGAGGCGTATAACAATATTTATTCAATACATATTAAATTATGTTTACCTATAGACAAGGCCTATCAAGCGTTCTGCTCTAACCAGTTTTCTAAGTAAACATTTCAGACGTTCGGAGGAAACACATTCAGTTACAAAAGCAGCCTTGACTCTTAGTATATATATATATATATATATATATATATATATATATATATATATATATATATATATATATATATATTAGTCAAAATAAAAACAATCAAGCAATATTATAATACTTTTACTATTATATAGATATGCGTTGGTCTATGGATGCTTTATGGATGTGTTATTTTTTTAGAGAAAGGTCAAACTAATTCGAGCTCCGGCATTTGCAATGTTTACGAACATTGAAATATTTCTTACATTCAGTCAGTGTCGCATGATAGCGTAAGGGGTTAGCAGCGCTTACTGTCAGCTCGACGGTTGCGTTATGATCCTGGCTTGAGGCACTTACTGGTCTAGCCGCACTGATGAGCTGTGTAACAGTGAAATAGTCTGTATGCAGATGACTATATATATATATATATATATATATATATATATATATATATATATATATATATATGTACACCTTCTTTGTAAAATGGTAGGAAAAATACCAGCAGAGTGCTCTATTAATTAAGAATTAAAGTTAAAAATTAAGAGCATAATATTTATTTATTCTGGTACAGAAAAATTAGTACAATATTCGTACCGTCGGTTTCAAGCACGGAATGTCTTACCCATCCGGCTCTCCTCAGCTTCTGTTGTCATCTGTTTTGGAAATGTGAAGTCACATGACACTCTCGTTGGGATGCATTATTTGCTCAGTGTGTTGTGTGTGTTTGTGTAAATTTAAATTTAGTGTAATGAGACCGTTGAGATTTAAAATCAGAGGAAATTCAAGATTAAAGGGAATATAAAATAACTAAATATAAAATAAATATAAAAAAATATTTAAAAAATATATGAAAAAATATATATAAAAAATATATATAAAAAATTAATAAAATATTTAAAAAATAGTAAAAATAGAAATTAAATTAAAATTTAAAGCATAAGAAAAAAAAAGAGAGAATAAAAAAAGAAAGAAAGAATAAAAACATAATAAATAAAAATAAATAAAAAATATAAAAGAATAACAATTAAAATTAAAAACAAAAATAAAAAAATAAATGAAATTTATTTTGGAGTGTATCTAATATAAGCAAGCTGACTAAGTCACAGATGTCTGCACTGTCGTAGGCCCCATTGCAACATCAAATGGGTCCTCTGGGTTTGATTTTTTAACTCAAGCCCTTCCCCCGAAGACGAGAAGAGTTTGTCTTGCTTGCAGTATTGTGTCCCTTTCTAGTTGACTGATGTTTGTATGTGAAAGTGCAAATGTTAAGGCCTTATCTAGGGTGTATTTTGTAATGGATGGGTAGAAGTCTACTATATCTAATTGTGTGAATTTTCAACTGTGTTTATCTTGTATGTTATGGAACCAATTTAGGACTTTCACACTAATACAAAAATACAAAAATATTTAATTTATTTATCAGTCACTAGATTAATCTACAAATCCATTTTAACAAACTCAAACCTTTCATATTTCCAACTAAGTTACCTCCCTTAGATCCAGAAATGTCTTCATTAAAATCAATATAAGCTGTGTAAAAGATTTTTAACACGTTAACGGTTCTTTCTTTTAGAACGCATACCTTCAAAAATATAACGGCTAATGATACAAATTCATAATTTGGCTCACGGGAATTACAGAGAAACATTTTCATTTATTTTTTTATTTTTGTTTTTAATTTTAATTGTTATTCTTTTATATTTGTTATTTATTTTTATTTATTATGTTTTTATTCTTTCTTTCTTTTTTTATTCTCTCTTTTTTAATTCTTATGCTTTAAATTTAAATTTTTATTTTTACTATTTTTTTATATATTTTTTTTTATATATATATTTTTATATATGTATTTTTTAATATTTTTTAAATATTTTTTTTATATTTTTTATTTTTTTAATTCCCTTTAATCTTGAATTTCCTCTGGTTTTAAATCTCTATGGTCTCATTACACTAAATTTAAATTTAAACAAACACACACAACACACTGAGCAAATAACGCGTCCCAACGAAAGTGTCATGTGACTTAACATTTCCAAAACAGATGACAACAGAAGCTGAAGAGAGCCGGATGGGTAAGACCTTTCGTGCTTGAAACCGACGGTACGAATGTTGTACTTATTTTTCTGTACCAAAATATATATATATATATATATATATATATATATATATATTCAGAGAGATAGAGAGAAGGAGTAAGAGTTGTTTCATTTTGAAGCCCTAGTAAACGAAGCTATTCAATTTCTCAACACTTTTTCTTTACACTTGGTTGTTATTTGTAACTGTTTTTCTATTATTTCATCATTGTCGCAACTGTCTAAAGGTTAAACTAATGTCTCTGTCTCGTTAATTATACTTAGCGGATTAGTTTACTACGGGGTTTCTGATTATGAGCTTACTTTATAGTGCAGGTTGTTTTTTAGTATATGTTTATATCTTACTCGACTTAATGCGCATTTCTTTCAAAGTTATATATTGTCGTATTTTTTGTATTTGATGATCTATTAAGATCTATTATGGGGGATAATAGCGTTAATAGCGAAGTCAATTAACTTCGAAAACCTATCTTTCTAAAGAAAAAAAAATCTATTCAAAATGTTGGTTACTAATATATAAGCGACGTTGAGCATGGTGAGTACAAGATGGGTGACCATTCTGGACTACCATGGGTCGTATGTTGACACCTAGCTATGGGCAAATAGCGTCTTTAACCGCAGTTTCTAGTGTGGCGATTATAGCAAAACACACTGAATGACTATCAGCAATAAGGTTAACGGAAACTAATAATGACGGTATCACAAACATATGAAAAGACTTTACGATAGCTGTGGGTAGTAGTAGTAGTATTAATAGTATTAATAGTAGTAGTAGTAGTAGTAGTAGTAGTAGTAGTAGTAGTATATGTCAGCATGAATTACTAATTACAAGATTAGATATCGGGAAAGTAGAATTTGAAAAATTAATGAAATACAACAATAAAACGCATCAATCATTAGTTTAAATCGATTACGTAACACATTGTAAATAATCAACATTTTGATAGTAATCTATACCGCTCAATTGATCAGGGTAAACTAAATAAGTATCGTTATCTATGTTCGTGTTCGGAGGATGCCTGTTGTTTCTGATTAACGGCATATCAAACCTATTTCTGGGTTTCTAATACCAAAACGAATGCACATTATATATGATCCACTCTATACGAATGCGAATAGGTGAATGCACTTCATTTTTTTAAAGAGTATTAGTACATTTATTATCACAATACTTTCCGTACGATTGTAGGAATTCCAATTTACTCACCGACTCACGAAGACAGTGTTAGAGATAAATTCAATGTTTAATGTTGTCAATAGCCAGCTTTCCTAGTTGAACACTGTATTGAAACGAAAAAAAAGCATTTCTTAAATGTAGAATGATTTATCAGTCACTAACTGAAGACAGAAAAGACAAAGCGTGGTATCTGAACATATACTATGCTTTGTTGCCAAAAATAAAAGAAAAGTTATGATGTAAATATTATATATTCTGACGAAACTATTCGAATCCCTTGGAATATAATATTATAGCAGTAAACCACTATTTCAAAATATTGCAAGAATTTTGCTTTTTCCTCAGCGAAAATGTGCTCTCTCGGAAACTGACACCATTTTAAAAATATAATTGCACATGTATGTACATTGAAACATGAAAATGTGTCAGTTCATTAATCTATTAAACATTTATTTTAATATGTAAAAGTGTCAGTCGTTTCCCAATTTCTTAATTTCATTTCTTCAAATATTGGAAAACTTCGCTCTTTTCTATGACTTGATATTTCTGAAAAATCTCGTCAAAAACATTTCAATTAAATTATCTAGACTTATTGCTCATAAATGTCAGATATTTTTTGCATATTAATCTGTTATATATTTGGATTTTTTTCTTTTCTCTCGAATGATATAAATCCTACATGATCCGCTTCACCATCTTCTCCCGGGAAAAATAAATTACACTATAAAGTCGTGTTCTTACATCTAAACAGAATCTAAATAGTTTATTCGAACTTTAAAATATCTATAAGTATTAATTACTGATATATGTGAAATGTCGGATACATTTTGCTACATAGTGAACATATAAATAATAATGAATATTTCGATGTTCGGACTGTTTAATAAATGAATAAATAAATTATTTGGCCGCAACATATAGTAGGTAGTTAAAGGCTAATATTTTTACATTTTGAGGTTGTTATGTATTTTGAAATAATTGTGTCAATACAAAACTATTTAAAGAAATGTACTATTTTCTGGAATTAGATGTCTTTAGTAAACTTTTCTTAATAAACTATGAAGGCGGCAGTAATTATACTGGAAACGAACTCATTTATACGTGACCACCGAAAGTGAAAATTAGTGCATGCACTTTGGTAAGTTTTATATAAAAACCAAAATGTAGGGTTCACTTTGCTATATTTATTTTAGAAAATCCTTCGAAGAAAATAGATAGGTTTTTGTGTCATTTTTAATACAAAAAAACGCATTTTGTTAATTGCTTTTTATTAGCAACGCAATTGCGAGTGGCTTAACGATTAATATAAACCCATGTAACGCTCGGCGTAATATGACAAAGTGATCCTAATAAGATTTATATCGTAATTTTACGTGTGTTTTGATCAGAGAATGAAAGAGTACTTTGGTGGTTAGTTATACTTATGTGCTTAATTAATAATAGGATAGAAAACGACTGTCGGATAAAATATAAAACTGTTGAATTCGATGAAATCCCATTTTTGTTTTTTAAACGCGTTCCATAAAGTGACCAAATTCGCATATAAATCATGTTTATATATGTGCATTTTGTTCATGCAGATATAATAGCCAGTCGAATATGGAAAAAGTTCACTTTAAGATAAACGATCTGGTAATAGCGTGTGTGGTATTAGCACTGAGCGGCTTATGTCGGCCTTTCCAGAAAGTCAAAGTTTATAGGGAATATAAAATCCACAAGCGGCCCGAAGCAGCATATATATCCTGGTCATGGAAAGATGACATACGACGCATAACATTTCCAAATGGTAAACTATCTGGTACTGGCCATGCTCCACATCGCTTAACTCCGTTGTAATAACAAAAACTGATGTGTACACGCGATTGTGCCGTATAATCATCTATAATATGAAAGGATTTTATATTCAAAAGGGTCCGTTTCAACATTATCATGAAATGTAATTATTGAAGCATCAAGTCAATTATTCTACAAGAAGTGAGGTTAGGTGCGACTGACTGGTTGAGAGTCGAATTCACGTCTCTTCTTATACATTTCGTTTACATACATAATAATTACCTTTTGCCAAGCATGAACAGACACGCTCTATCAAGCTGAGTTAATATAACATACGTATCGTATGATGACGCCAAATTAATTCACAATATGTCTTGTTCTATTTTAATGTCTGAAAAAATTCCATTACATTATCTAAATTTGATGTTATTACTAATTAGCACTTGACCTTTTTCCCATACACCTTTTTAATTAGCCGCCTAAAACTAGGCATTTTTATTCGCTTAATGATCTCATATATTGTACTAGGTTAATTTAAGAACATATTTTTTAAATCATGAATATTGTTGAACTTATAAGAGTTTCAAATTAATCATGCTACTACTGAGTACTCTCGGAGTGACATTACATGTAAAAACACACTTTCACACGCGTATTCGAATAAAAAAAGAACAAAAAACGTTTCGTCTATACTTTATGACTTTCTCAAGATTACTTATTTTTAATAAATTAACATACAAGTACAATATTCGAAACATGGTCGTTAATATTAAAAAAAATGTGGTGCGATTATTACGTGAAAACAATGAGTTTGTTCTTTTTACGAACCAAATATAACGATTATAATTCAAAGCGTGTGGTGCGTATATGAAAATGAATTATTGTTTTCTTAGAATTTAATTAAATATTGATATTTAGTTTTGTAATGTGGTGTAAAATAGCTAGTATAGATTCACATTCAAGTTCTGTTCATTTAGTTATAGTTTACTGAATAAAGAGGATAACTTGCAGAAGCCGTAACGTTGCGTAATTGTGTTTGAGTTTATAATGAGTGCTTTTCCAAGAAGTCTTCGCCTAGATGCATATAGAATTCATTTCGTGCGTCTAATTTGCTCAAAGTTAAAAAATGAGTAGGTTGTAATGCATGAGAGAATCGTATATTTTAGGGATTGTTATTTTTTATATCTCGTTTATGTTCACCAAACCTTTCCTTTCGTTCTTGTTAAGTTTTAACAACGTATATATGATGGTAATTGTTGCAAGAGACAATATATATATATATATATATATATATATATATATATATATATATACATATATATATACATATATATATATATATATATACATATACATATATATGTATATATTTATTTATTTTATACGTACATAAAAGTAATCCATGGACACGTGTTTCTAGCTCACAGCCGTCATCAGCATGGCTAACTTAGACAGAGATTGAACCTTCGATATTGATGTCTATAGTCCAGCGTTCTACCACTGGACCAAGACGCTCCGTCTAGAAATATGTATATATATACATGCATGCATTATATGTGAATGTTGTAGTAAAATGTTTTTTTTGTTTTAAATGTTGTAAAGTTTGTGATGAAGCTTGTTTTGATAGAATTCCTAGTTTAGTTACAGTGTTGAAAATTATTGTACTATTTACGTGGGAGAGTAAAAGTGTTCGGTGTATATAATGTGTGTTAATATGTGGGGTACTACAGTGTTTTCAAAGAATTTGTGATGTATTTGAATCCTTCCCCAGATATTGTGTTTCTCAACTTCCCATTGAACGTAAAAAGAAACCAATTAGCAGGCATCGCTTGCGTTAATTATAATGTATATGGTAATTTTATGCGTACTTTTTCAATTAACGTTAAGAGTTAGTATTTTATTTACCTTTTCTCTAGGAGACAATACATAAGGTCACGCTTGCAAAATCAGCGCACTCGGTGTAGCGCGCTCTAGCCTACAGAAGATGCTTCGGCTGAGTCTTTATATATATATATATATATATATATATATATATATATATATATATATATATATATATAGCATTAGAAAAAAGAGATGCGCTGTTTACTTGGCTTGCGGGAGCGTGATTACCTTCGAATGTAATTTTCTTCATTGGAGTAATTTTTTCGAACCCGGAAGAAAATATGGCCGAATATATCAGGTCAGTTTAATTTTAATCGAATTGGATTGAGCGGAGCTTGCATTTAACTAGAAAGTTATGGTTTGCACTACTCCTATCAGCTCATGAAAACCCTGAATTTTGAACATTATAATATTCTACCCCAAGTGAGTTTTCTGAACTTTTCATATGATTTGTTTTTTCTATCGTTTTATTAATTTGCATACACCTTGGATACATTTTTCATTGTCATTTACTACATCGATTGCAAACAGGTTTCCCGCCTGGATAACCTTTTCATTTTTGGACTACCACTCATCACCTGGATTTATTTTCAATCACCCTCTTTGATATCATTCCTGGATATGTTTTAAGTTTTATGATATGGATGAACTGTATAGCTTTAACAAACAAGTATGTTTTTGGCTTATATTTTTGATGTTTTATATACTTTTATTTATTTTTATATATATTTTTATATATTTTACAAAGTTTAATTTCATTACCTGAAGTAATGCCATTGCGGTAATGGTCCTCTGAGGAGAAGAATTTTATTTGAAAACTCATGAGTTAAGGACTTTAAGGTACTTTGCCTGAACATTGAATTCTAATAAAATTTTATTCGCACCTAATTTTATTCTTTCACTTAATCTAATGCTATTAATGCTCTATCTAGTATACTGAGCTTCATTTTTATTCGGATGTTCACTAATTAAAGATATTAGTTGCCTCTTATATTTTTTGTTGAATTAACCTTATATATATATATATATATATATATACATATATATATATATATATATATATATATATATATATATATATATGGAGAGAGAGAGATAGATAGAGAGAGAGAGTTGAAGGACGAATGACAGGAAATTAAAGTTTATTTGTTTTTCTTTGTAATTATGCGTAGTAGTGTTTAATTTTCATTTCTGTTATGGTGCCGTACCTACCTACAAAGAACTAATGGACTCGTCCACCTTATAAATACGGGAAGCACGTGACACTTGTTCTCTTCTTCCAAGGCAAACCGGCAATGGCGGTTGAGAGCACATCTCCTTGTAATATCTTTCTTTCTATTATATAATATATACCTTTGTTCATTTAAATCATGTGTTCCTGTGTCATTCATTCAGCCTTACCCAGGTCCACAACAAATGGCGACGAGGGAATTCTGAACTCTTGAGTCAAAAAACTGAAAATACCACGTGAAAATGCACTCACACGGTTAATGCAGGAAGCCGCACGCAAAAAACAAAAAAACAACAAAAAAAACAAAGGTTTTTGCCGTACGGTCGAGAGAAGAAAAACAGAAGTCAACTGAAACAAAAAAAAACACGTTGAAATCTTAAGTGCGAGAAAATTGTTTTCTTTTAATAAAAAGAAAACTGAAATGGACATGTTGTGCTCTAAGTTTAAAAACTGCTTATCGAAAAAAAAAAAACAGCTTGAAATTGGGTGCGCGTTCCCTTAGTTTGGGAAAACTAGTTAAAAAAACAAAAAAACAAAACAAAAACAACTGAAATTGAATGCGCGTTTTTTTTCTCTGGGTTGGAAAACTAACAAAAAAAAAGAAAAGAAATACCGAACACGAAGAAAGCGAGTATTGTTTTTTTTTAGACGAACGTCACAGCGAGTTTTTTTTGACGAACACACACAAAAAAAAAATGAAACCGACACCACGTGCTTAATTTTAAGAACAGATAAGAAACAAAAACATGAAATGAATCACTCGTGCGTTACTCCATAAAAAAAAGACGCACGATAAAAAAAAAATGGTCAGTTTTATTTTCTCTCTCTCTTTTCCGACTTGTACTGAAATATTTTAAAATGCAGAAAGAATTAATTGTGAAACAGATTTTTTTTCTCTTCGTTAAAATTAAAAACGTGTATAAGAAAAAACATTACATAATCTTTTCATGACTAAAAGGGCGTCTTGCCAACGCTAATTTAAAGAAAAGAACTTCTTGTAAATTCATTAAATAACGAGAAAATATTAATTTTCAAAAAAAAAAAAAATAATAAGTGAATATACGCGTATATAGAGAAAAGGAAAAGTGTCAAAATCTTTTCATAATTAAAACGGCGCCTAGCAAACGCTAATTTAAAGAAAAGAACTCTTATAAAATCATAAGATAATGAGAAAATATTAATTTTCTAAATAAAATCAGAAACTAAATGGTTGAATATGGAAAATATTAAGTCTATAATCGCCGAACTAATGAAATTCCAAATCTCCCAGCAACAACAAACTGAGGAAAGATTTCAAAAGCTTTTATTGGAACAGAACAAAAACATTTTATTACACAAAAAGGAGTATGATGAAAGATTGGAATTTCTGATACAAACAATATCGCGCAGTTACCAAAACAATGTAAAACAGGACTCAAAAGACATTGAATTGTCCGGCATTGCGCATATAAATAAGGTACATCAAAAAACAAAAGCTCAACCTCATAGAAAAATAAGAAATAATAATTTTGATGTAACCAAGACAAACCAAACCAGTAAAAAAATAAATAAATTGCCACCAAGCCCTTGTTCACGCTGTGGTAATCCACATTGGTACAATGATTGCCCATTCCGTTTTAAAACCTGTATGAAATGCAAAAAAGTTGGACATAAAATTTCGCACTGCAGAACGGGCAGAGGAAATAAAATGCGGATTCAAGCCACTAGGACAAAGAAGGAAACTTGCATGAACATAAGAAAATATGTACAGGTGAAAATCCTGGATAAAAATATAAAATTGCAATTGGATTCTGGTTCAGACGTTTCCATTATAAATTTACATACATGGAAAAGATTAAATAAACCTACTCTATCAAAAACAAACAGGCTGGCAAGCACAGTTACTGGTGAAAGAATTACATTTGAAGGAGAATTAATCACAAATGTGCCCCTAATGGGAAATACTAAAAAACTCAAACTACTGGTACTGAAGGATTCAAATACTCTTTTTGGTTCAGATTTTATGCAGGCATTTGATTTATGGAAGTTGCCGATAAATACATTTTGTAAGAAAATAAATAGTCGCGCAACAGAATCGGAAAAACTACAACGAGAATTTAAAAAATCGTTTCCAGAGGTTTTTTCTGGCGGTCTTGGATGCTGCACTAAAACGACTGCAAAATTCCGTCTTAAAGAAAATGTACTGCCGGTATTTAGAAAAGAAAGGAAAGTACCCTTCGCCTCGATTGAAAAAATAAACGCTGAATTAGACCGACTGGTAAAGATGGGTATTTTATCAAAAGTACAACACAGCCAGTGGGCAGCACCCACGGTTTATGTAAAGAAAAAATCTAATGAGATTCGTGTATGTGCAGATTTTTCAACAGGACTGAATACTGCCCTCGCGGACTATCACTACCCACTCCATACCCCGGAAGAAGTGTTTACAAGCTTAAATGGAGGAAGATTTTTTTCAAAAATAGACCTAAATGAGGCATACTTACAAATACCTGTGGATAAAGATTGTTCTAAGCTGTTATGTATAAACACACATCGTGGTTTATATAAATTCGAAAGATTAGCGTTCGGAGTTAAGGTCGCGCCAGCCATTTTCCAACAAGTAATGGACACAATGCTGGGCGGACTCGATTTCGCAATAGCGTATCTCGATGACATCTTGATTAACAGCAAAGATATCGAACAACACCAAAAACATGTAAATCAAGTGTTTGCGAGAATCCAAGATTATGGGTTCAAAGTAAAAGAAGAAAAATGTGATTTTTTCCTAGAGGAAATAAAATATCTGGGTCATGTGATCGACAATGACGGCAGAAGACCAGACCCAGAAAGGGCTACCGCAATAAAAAACATGCCGGCACCAGAAAACGTCATGACATTACAGAGTTTTCTGGGCCTAGCAAATTACTACCAGGCTTTTATCCCAGAAATGCATAATTTGCGTGCTCCATTAAATGAGCTATTAAAAAAGGTAAAGCCTGGGTATGGACACCTGAATGTCAGGATGCATTTAATAAAATCATAGAAAGACTTACGTCAGAGTTATTTCTAACACATTACAACCCAGAATTGGACATAATCGTAGCTAGCGACGCTAGTTTATATGGTTTAGGAGCATGTATCCTACACTAAATGCCTAGTGGAACCCATAAACCCATTGCACATGCATCAAGGACCTTGCTCCCAGCGGAAAAACAGTATTCTCAAATCGAGAAAGAAGCCCTAGCAATAATATTTGCAGTAACAAAGTTTCACCGATACATACATGGTAGACAATTTACCTTACAGACAGACCATAAGCCGCTAATTACAATTTATGGATCTAAAACAGGCCAACCTGTATATACAGCTAATAGACTACAAAGATGGGGAACTATCTTATTAAACTACAACTTTAAAATGCAACATTTGCATTCAAATAAAATCTATCATGCAGATGGATTGTCGAGATTAGTGCCAAAACAGAGAGAGACTCTAGAAGACACAGTGATTGCGTCTCTTCAAACAGAAGGAGATTTTAAAGAGATTTTGTGCAACGCAGTGAGAGAGCTCCCGGTGACACTATACGAGATAAAAAAAGAAGCTCAAGAGGATAGAATTTATCACCAGAACAAACATGAAATTGGTAGATAAGGATTTACATTCGGCAAAGAGTTTCTTACTCTGTGATGACGTACCCATGCATAACGAAAGGGTGGTCATCCCAGAAAAACTACGAAAGCAAATTCTGAAAGAATTTCATGTTGGCCATCCAGGGATAACCAGGATGAAGGGGTTAATGAGGAGTTTTGTGTACTGGCCAGGTATGGACAATGACATTGAAAAAGCAGCAAAGCTTTGTAAAGGCTGTGCCTTAGCGGCAAAAGCACCGCATATAAAGCATAGCCCATGGCCAAAGACCGACCGTCCGTGGGAAAGAATTCACGTGGATTTCGCGGGACCATTGAAAAAATTTTACTACTTAATCGTAGTCGACAGTTTTTCAAAGTGGCCCGAGGTACTACGTTGCAAGAGTCCCACGTCAGAGGTTACGATAAGATTCCTACATGAACTATTTGCCCGTTTTTGGGTAGTGGATTGTTTAATGAGTGATAATGGGACGCAGTTCACGTCATCAGATTTTGAGGAGTTCTGCGCGACGTTTCAAATCAGACATATAACGACGCCCCCGTATCATCCTAGGTCAAACGGCCAGGCGGAACGCTTCGTAGACACATTAAAAAGAGCATTAAAAAAAGGCCGGTGATACTCCTAAGGAGAAGGCTTTACAGCAATTCTTACAAGTATATAGAATTACAAAAAACATGAACATAGCATCATCATTATCCCCCGCAGAGATGATGTTTGCGCGGAATGTGAAGTCCGTGTTTGATAAATTATTACCTAAACATAATAATTATGACCGAATCTCTACGGTACCGAAGAAAAAATACAATCCAGGAGATAGGGTATATTTTAAGATGTTCAAAAACAATGCATCGTTCGGGGAACCCGGTACATTTGAAAAGAGGATCGGATCGATGGTCTATATCATAAAAGGACCACGGTTCTCGCATAAGAGACATCTAAATCAGATCAGAAAAAGACTGTCAGATGACACTGACAGCGCCCCACAAGGAGAAGACGTGATGGACGTGATATATGACACCTTCAACTTACCAGCACCCCAGGTAGTCACACGTAAACGACAACCAAAAAGAAAACGAATGGCTCCGGACTCCCTAGAGATAGATCCGAAAAGGAAACGTTATTAAGACTCCTGAGGAGGTAAGGCTTGGAAAGGGGGTTGTTATGGTGCCGTACCTACCTACAAAGAACTAATGGACTCGTCCACCTTATAAATACGGGAAGCACGTGACACTTGTTCTCTTCTTCCCAGGCAAACCGGCAATGGCGGTTGAGAGCACATCTCCTTGTAATATCTTTCCTTCTATTATATAATATATACCTTTGTTCCTTTAAACCATGTGTTCCTGTGTCATTCATTCAGCCTTACCCAGGTCCACAACAATTTCTTATAGTATAAGTTTTGTAAATGAAATAATTTACTTTCGTTCAGAAAAATGTTAATTTGCTCAGTATCAATTTCAGTTTTTATTCTTAATCAATTACAACTATAAACTAGTCAAAATATATTATTTTATATTTGAAAATAGTAACGAAAGTACACCACAATTGCTAAAACAATTTTAGAAAATAACATTGGAAACAAAAACACAGCGAGACTTATCACACTGCATAATATAAACGAAAAAACTCAGGGATTACATAAGACGCATGGAGAATAAAGAATTATCTGAGGAATGAAAATATAGGACTAGTAAATTTACTTTCAGTGATAGAAAGCAAAATACTCTCGGGATAATCAGCGAAGTTGTTAAAACAATCGTTCTCTCATTAGAAGTAAATATACATTTATCTACACTATTATATCCTGTGTTCTATTAAGTTTAGATTAAAACCTTACTATTGATCTTTTTCTCTCTGTTATTCATGCGATGTAATGTAGATATGAATCACACGCTCTACAATAACCCAATGACCGCGATATAAAAGTGAAACCAGTCCACCAACATCTGGTGACGTAATTCCAACTCTGCCAGATAACGAAGAATGTCAGCTGTTTTTTTTAAGACAAAAACTTTACTTTGTCTTCTTTTTTTTAAAATTAATTAGTGTTTTTCTCTTAGAATACTTTTGTTTTATTGACACTTTAAAAGGTATAACATTTTTACAGGCATGTTTGTTGCGGAATTATTTTGCTGTTTTTTTTTTGCAACGCTACTTTCAAATGAACGTCATGAATTGTTAATTTTTTCATTACAATTTTTGTATTCAACTTGGCTAAACATTCCCTTTTTCTCTATTCACAGGCTTTCAGAATGTCTCTCTAATCAAACTCAAAACTATTCAAATTTATTCACCACGACATTGAAAACGGTGATTTGAAATTTTTATTGACTTTAGTAAATTAATATCATTGAATGAAGGAAGGATTTTATTCTGTTTGGAAATATGTGAGAACATTTTTTTTTTCTGAATAAATTAAAAAGAAACATGTTTCAATGGGCTAAAATTTAATTATTTGTTTTGAATAATTATTTATTCACTTACTATGTACATTTTGGCCAAATTCATTTAACCCGCATGTGTTTGTCTATTTCTCTTTTTTATATTAATTGCGTTTTAAAAAAAATAGTGACTGTTTCTTTTCATATGTAACAATATTTATGTGTATTTGAAAACAGAACTTTGCCCGTGAAATAAACAAATCACATTAAAATTAGAGATGCACATTTTAGGTTCCATGATAAGATATCTAAATTTGTAAATGCAGAAAGTTTTTTTTTTCATTTATCACTTTTATCTAATAATAAAAACGGTTTACTTTTATTTCAATCAAGAATACAACATAAATACTTGCTATAATGTATATATATATATAGAGAGAGATATATATAGTGCAGATAAACGATTAAGAAAACACCTTTTGACTGACTAATTAGCATAATATTTTTAAACCGTTTATAATCAATTCACATTTGATATTATTAATTTGGAATTCCATTTGCTATGTTGTTTATCAATATGCACTGGTTTTGTCGATATAAATAGTAATTACTTATAAGTATTTTATGAATAAATCTGGGAAATAACTAAAATACTTTTACCTAAAACAACCAGCGCTCGACACGACATTACTTTGGTACTAGCGAGATATTTCTTTTCACTTTTTACTTTTCCCCTAAAAGATAAATATATAGCTATTTGATGGTGTTTGGTATATTCGGAATACTGTTCTCATCTTGGGTGTTTTTATCACAAATTTTCGGCCGATGTAACCTCTGACCTTCTTCAGGTATACTTTGTCGAACTCGGGAATCTTTCTGCAGAAATCGGGAATTTGAACGGTATTTCGAACGGAACCATTTATTAAATCCACGAGGGTAGCATGTTCTCGTTCTATCTGCCATGACTGGAGAGAAGTTTTCAGTAATTCGCAGTTTTTCGTATCGCCCGCACCGAGGACTGCACTTTCAAAACCGAATTATACTTAGCACTTTATTCACTGCGCCACGGATTCTTGCGAACAATTCTAGTATGAATTTTGGAAGCCTTGAATTTTATTTAACTACTTATCACTATATATCAATACTTATCTATTATTTATAATCATAGGTTCCCATATTGTATTGAATTCTATACTAGGTCTGCTTAGTAAGTCATTGTCCTCTTACATATGTTCTGCTTCTTTGAGTCGTCTTACTCTTAACCGTTCTTCTATATCTATGATTCTTACCCTTTCCCATAAGGGTAGATTTCCCCCTTTTTCTCTTCTATATGTGGTCAGCCATATCCGAGTTTTCGATTTCTTAATGTATTACGGATCTCCGGTGTTCATCTTGACTTACCTTTAGTGGATGACAAATAGTTATTTCGAAATTTAAAGTGGAGGAAATGATTTGTATATAAATTTAATGTAAAATAATCCCCTATTATGGGGGGCCAGTTTTAAAGCCGTACATTTTGTTTAACATTTAAGGTAAATCAGCTGATTCTGGAGGGGTATTTACATTTTAAGGCGATTACATGTTTTATGACCTTACCATTCGGACTTGAGTTAGAAATACTAACCTTGTGTAAGTTCCTTTAAAAGATGAAATGGTCGTAGAATTGGGAACATAAAACATTTGAAATATATATATATATATATATATATATATATATATATTAAGTAAAAAAGAAGTGTGGTAAATAAATACCAACAGAAGCGGGCTTTCCAATTACATCGGAATTTTCAACTACAATGAATAGGCTAATTTTATTAGCGAAATATCTTTATAACTATAAACTACATACTTACATAATGTTAGTTTATAAAAAAAGGAAAAAAAAAATCGTCTTCGATTTGTCTTTTCTTTTTTGTAAAATACATATTGCATCTATAACAAGCTTTGATGGTATTTATTTACCACACTTCTTTTTTACTAAATTTCAAACGGATGCTTATTAAAAAAAAAAAGTATGAACCTTTAAAACTATAACCTTCCACGTGCTTGCGTGATTTCATACGAGAGAGAAAAAAAAACAACATCTCATTCGCCGGCTCACACCAACAGAAGCGGGCTTTCCAATTACATCGGGATTTTCAACTACAATGAATAGGCTAATTTTATTAGCGAAATATCTGTATAACTATAAACTACATACTTACATAATGTAAGTTTATAAAAAAAGGAAAAAAAAAAATCGTCTTCGATTTGTCTTTTCTTTTTTGTAAAATACATATTGCATCTATAACAAGCTTTGATGGTATTTATTTACCACACTTCTTTTTTACTAAATTTCAAACGGATGCTTATTAAAAAAAAAAAGTATGAACCTTTAAAACTATAACCTTCCACGTGCTTGCGTGATTTCATACGAGAGAGAAAAAAAAACAACATCTCATTCGCCGGCTCACACCAACAGAAGCGGGCTTTCCAATTACATCGGAATTTTCAACTACAATGAATAGGCTAATTTTATTAGCGAAATATCTGTATAACTATAAACTACATACTTACATAATGTTAGTTTATAAAAAAAGGAAAAAAAAAATCGTCTTCGATTTGTCTTTTCTTTTTTGTAAAATACATATTGCATCTATAACAAGCTTTGATGGTATTTATTTACCACACTTCTTTTTTACTAAATTTCAAACGGATGCTTATTAAAAAAAAAAAGTATGAACCTTTAAAACTATATATATATATATATATATATACATATATATATATATATATATATATATAAATCTGATCCTCCACTAAATGCTTAAATATTTGTTTTTATTTATATCAGTTTTCCACGGTGGTAACACGCAATCGCCTAAAAATAAGAGAATTTCATTTTTCGGGGGATATCGGAGGGTAATAATCTGCAAATTTACACATATTTATTTATTTTTTAATTTTATATATATTTTTCTATATGTTCTTTTTTATTTTAATTATAAGCATTCATTTTATTGTATTTACTCTTTCCGTGAAAATTGAATAACATCTTTCAAATAATCTTACTAATTAAATGCTATGTTTTACGGTATAAATATAAAAACATTAAAAGTTTGGATATTATTGTAGATAAACTCTCATCTGCTGATTAAATGAGATTTTACTTTTCTAGGCAATTAGGTGTAAATACCGTAAATAAATTGACGGAAAGATAAATGACAAATATCATAAAATTTAGGCTGGGAGATTAGTTCCGCATATAAATTTAACGTAAAATCATTCTCCAGTTTAATGTCATGCTAGGGTTTTATGGCAGTACCCATATTTGCCATTGGAGATGAATTATATACGTTATTGCTTTGAGTCGGTTGCATGTGGTTTTACGACCTTACCAGTCGAACTAAGAATCAGTGCTAAAGATATATTAGTTATCTGCCTTAATAATTTAGAATGACCGTAAAACGAAGAATCTCATTTTTAGGGGGTCGAGTAATTTAACTGAGTGTCTTAATCTACACATTTACCTAAGTGTGTTGCTAAAATTTTGGAATTATCTTAGTATGTTTGTTAATTAAAGGCGTCCCATCCTAATTAATTGCTGCCTGGGTGGCGGATAGGTTTTGCTAATATATATATATATATCAAAATGATTTGTGTGTGTGTATATGTATACATGTATATATTGTACAAGTTCTAAGAATGCACTATTCGGATTTAGATAATATTCCCGAGATTTAAACCTATTTTAGGCTAATTTAGTGTTAGGATGATATCGTTTTCATTAGGAATGTGAGAGAGGGAATAGTATGTATTGTAAGGATTCTAGATTGCTTTTTGCACGTGTTTCTTGTGGATCGCATATATAAATGTGTTTTGAGGCTTACAATTTATTATTAATTTTGAAAATATGCAAATGCATTTTCCTCTTGTTTAAATCCCTGCAAAAGCCTTCAGTAATATGTGTTTCGGTTTTATACACGGTTAATTTAATCCATGAAGGATATCGTTAATGAAATATATGCACATAGAATCGTCTTATTGGAACTTTATTAATCGACTATTTCAATAATATGATGTGAAAAATGGGATTTTTTCAGATTATTCTTATCTTAGCAAACGGATTATTAAATAGCATTCTATTAACTTAGATAGAGGCTCTTATTCAACGATTTAACTCATGGCTTTTATTAATCCGTACACGTCTGGCTTTCCTTCATTTCTGTAACTGTGATTGCACTTATTCTGTCACTTTTTGGATGCTTCCTTACAATATGTACAGTGGTAACCGAAAGACTCGCTATTACGAATCGAGAAGCAGTATCAGAAAAAACATTACTACTGTACATTTTGTAAATGCATTCTTTTGTTAATTATCTACATGTGGTCTTTTTAATTTCAGCCATGTAAGGCTAAAATACCTAATGTTCCTCTTTCAGACACCGACATGTTTAGATTATTTACACCTAAGTTCATCTTTCAATAATCGAGACGTCAAAATGTGAATCATTTCCCATTTATTACCATCTATTAAACCAATCCATTTACATTTTTCACCTACTATATTTATTTCATACCATTAGTTGTGACTTTCTATAGTCAAACATTTCTTCATTATCCGCCTTTACACCATAGTATATGTTCCCTTCCATTGTTCACATTTAACTGCGTATAAAAAGGTATCGAGTTCAGTTCGTAAATTTTAACAAAAGTAATAATCGAATAAAAGACAACAAGATATAAGTCCATAGTAGAGATTGTTGGTATGATTTATATGTGTGTAATTTAAAGTAAAACTGTTATTTCAGATTCGATTCTCACGAGAGTTCTTATTTCAAACATTATCAATATATATATATATATATATATATATATATATATATATATATATATATATATATATTAAAAATAGAGAGCACGTTATATATTTTGTAAAGACCAAAGTAAATAGCAGATACAACTCAAAACATACAAAATGATAAATTTATCCCAACTTTTAGGAACCTTTCTAAACCCTGATGTATATATATATATATATATATATATATATATATATATATATATATATATATATATATATATATGTAAATTATAACTAAAAGGTAAACTTTTAGAGAGTTGGACCTATTGTGAAATAATGAAAGCTCAATATACTGGATAGAGCAAAAATATGGTACGATTTGCTTCCATTTGCAGGTTTTACTAATTTTCATTGACGTACCATATATATATATATATATATATATATATATATTAGCAAATTAATGAGATGCTGATGAGGAAATACCATTCCTAAACACATGATTATGATATTGAATATTTTAAGTATGTCATAAATTTTGTAATAAACTGAAGTGTCATATGTGTGGGGGGATGTACTCATTAAGAAAGTAGAAAGTGTATCTTGGGTTAACTTTAAGAGGTCTTAAAACTCTCGCTTCCATTATGAAAATATATTTATGGCAATAAGCTACACAGAGATTTCAGTGTTTAATTCTAGTAGGGAATCGACAGGCTAATATGCACGAGGATTAAACGCGTAAGCCTCTTAGTAGCTTAATTGCTATAAATATGGTTTGATAACTTACTACCTAGCTTTACTCACGTATTGAGCATTGTTGTAGTAAATACTGAAAGCCAATACATAACATATTATATATCCTTATAACATTCATGTTGATACATAAAATAATATATGTATATATATATATATACATATTTATATATATATATATATATGTATATATTGAACAACGATATTATAAAATAATATTTTAAAAAGTATATTCGCAACGATATCACTTATAGAAACTCAACCCAAACTCCTAACTGAAGCCAGTCCAGGCCTAGCAAATGGAATGGTTGCTTACTGGCGATGAGCTGTAAAAAAACAAGTCCTCGCCTACCCTACTGCTTGCATCAGCCATCGTTCCATCCACTAATCCTTCTCCTCCCACTTCTCTAATTTCGCACTCTTTTCCCACTTGTACTGGCTTCGTCTTCGACCAGAAATGTATCTCTCATTTCTTAGATTCGGTCAAAGTAACCTAACACTTTCAACAGCCTGCTTGAAATATATACAACATTTTAAACTCAACTCCTTAAAAACTATTGTCATTCGCGGTCCACAGAACTATTTTAAAATGGCTCTAATTCTCAATATTACATCCTAATAAGAACCTTTGATCTATGGTTGAACTGAACATCATTCTATTAGACTTACTACATTTTGAACATTTTTAATGCAGTCTCAACAACATCATTTTTCTATCTAAACATCTGGACATTACTCAACCGGGCAGACTCTTTAGTTTGATAACTATTTTCATACACACAGTCTTACTTTCCATTACTTTATATTGTTTCTTACATTAATCAAATTTTGAATTTTGCGTATTTCCCTGCCAACTTATCCGATCTATGTAATTCCTCTGATGATAAGATTTTAATCTTTGAAAAGGCTAGTTTGAGGAATGAAAAATAAACGTTTTTATCGAGTACACCTAGCATTGAACATTCGAAGAAGAAATAGATTTGTCATCCGAACATCTTAATCTCTCTTTCTTTCATTTTCCTTTATATAATTATATAAGTAATGCCGCTGAGCCACTTTCAATTCTCTGATATATATCAAATTGTGCATGTGTAATGATTTATATATGTATGGGTTATGTTAGAAAAACAGCTCTGAACTAATTGTGGTTTCCTATTTACAGGTGTTTGAACTGAGTCAGGTGTGAAATGACGCCAGTTGAGTATCCCGCAATGATCTGATGTTTGTATTTGAAAGGACGCACACTAAAAGAGACTTTTGATGAAATGAAAGAAACATATTGTGGTGTTGTGGGATAGATAGATAGATTTACATCGGTCATAGATTTAAGGAAAGAAACAGCGAGGTATATATATATATATATTTATATATATATATATAAATATTAAGAGGTGCAGAAATGCAGCGGAAATAGAAGGGGAGAATGCATTCAATCCATTTAAACAAGTTCACAATTCGATATTAGAAAACGTGTGTATAACAATGTTAGCTAAGCAATGCAGAGCAATTCCATGAGAATAATATAGCGAAATATTTAATAGAGTTTTAGGTTAAATCATAAATAAAAGACAGCTAATATTTAAGAGATATAAATGTCGGATAACGTCTATACGCTTATATGTATGTTTAGTTAACGATTAGTAGTGTATTGAGGAAATAACGCGATAAACATGTTGTCTTATAAACACTTTATTAGTATATATATATATATATATATATATATATATATATATATATATATATATATATATATATATATATATGTGCGCTTATGCATTCATCAGTGGAAGGGGCTGTTGCAACAAAATTACTCCTAGCGGGGGGGGGGGGAAGTGGTAGTAATTCTATGAATCATAATAATAATAGTCCTTGGTAGTTTTTAAAATGAAGAGTTGTGTGTTACCTAAAAGTACGCTGATGTATTTTGTGTCTAGTTTGAAACTTATTTTTTACAATGAGGTCATCGCCTATCGAAAATAAGGGTTTAAGACTTCGACTGGTGGACGGTGAGACAACATCGAAAACACCGGTATGATGGTTGTAGCTGATCAGAAATTCACTATTTACGGGTACGGTTCAACAAGAACTGTGCTTGTTAATCTTGAATATCATTTGCCATGTATGTTGCCCGTTTATATCTAATCAAAAGTCACTTGTCGTTTAATTTAGGTATACACAGGCACAAACACTTTTTTAAAAACGTCAGAGCGGAGATTGTCACGGACTCGCGAGGACGTCCGAAGCACTTTCTCCATAGTGCCCAGTGAGAGAACTCACGGTACATAAACAGATTGATGTAATAAATGATAATGTCAGCATGTTTGCATGAAGTAAACTAATCGATGAAATATATTTTATGTGTTTTAGAGTCTTTATTGTTTTATCTGACGTTACATCGTTAAATAAGTTGTTTGCTCTATTACATGTAATTATAAGAGGCAACGTTACACGCTAAAGGTTTATGAACCTTATAAACGTTAGCAAGTTCACACTGCAAATGATTGGTAAAAGTTAGGCGCGAAAAAATGATATGGAGATGCTGAATTGAATATCGGCGCAGACAGTCGATTCAGCAGGTTGGATTCGAGTCCTGTCCTCACTTTTGTAAGTATCCTTTGTGTGAGTTTCATTATTATTATTGCATCTTTAAAAACGGCGTAGAAAACAGAATTACGCATGTCTACAAGTCTTGAATTTTCGATTCATAAAATTTCCATTGTATTTACTGTTAAAAAAGAAGTGAAGTGACAATTTGATTCAATGAAATAAGTTGTTGAATACTTTAAAATCAATTCCAAGTAAGATCGAAAGTACTCTGCTTATAAATCAAATATGTTATTTAAGTCGAATTTACAGTCCTTATATATAAATATATCGAAAATTAAAACAAATATCAATACATTAATAAAAAAATTCCTTTTAATTAAATTTGTTTTGAAGTGGTTTTGTGGATATCAGCGTGAACCAGCTGGACGTGCTAATTCTAATTCTGTCAGTTCTATAGAATGCTAGGTATCTAACGTGGTTGTTTTGGTAAGTACCTGATTCAGGAAATAACTGAGAAACCAATGTCAACAAGTGGAAACCATCTGATCGAAAATCGTACCATGCTGACCTAGACGAATATAAGATTGAATTAAATTTATTTTAATACATTGTCGATTTACTTATAAGAATAATCAATGCGAGTCTTATTGTGCATGTATTTTTGCGACTACGTGACTTGAATTAATATGCTTTTATTTTCTTACTATTCATTGAATAAGTATTGGAATCAGAGAAAACCAAACTACTTTAATTCATGAAACAAATAACTCAGATCGCATTCTGTTCATTGTTATTACAATGAACAGAATGCGATCTGAGTTATTTGTTTCATGAATTAAAGTAGTTGCTGAAAAAAGTTGTAATTACTTTGTCACTATTAATAATGGAAAATATTTGTAAACAAATTACCGGTAGTTCCTTGTGTGGTATTAGTCTGAACAATGAAGTTTATAAGGAATGAAAAATTTGCAAGCTGTTCCCAGCTGCATGTATATCCCGGTCATGGGAAAGTGACATACAGCGCTTAGCATTCCACAAATATGCCCCCATCTGGTACTGACAATGCCATACGTTACTTAACTTCA
>OY744519.1:95111895-95179395 GCA_963556195.1 Sepiola atlantica
TTTTACCATTTCAGACAGTGCTGATGAAGACAGAATTGGGGATTCAACATTTTTCTTGTCAGAAACCACTGGTGCATGTCTGATTAAAATCTGTATTTATGAATAAAAAAAAAATATTACGCTCTTAATTTAATTTAATTGAGCACTCTGCTGGTATTTCCCCTTTATTCTTTTTTTAGTATACCCTTATACTTATATATATATATATATATATATATATATATATATATATATATATATATACACATACCCATACATACACATATACATATATACACACATACAAACATATACATATATATAGTTACAGATTCCACATTCTCTCAAACACAAGCATACATACACATATATCCACAAACATGCCTACACATACATATTTTGATGTTCCACCTGAGGGTGTCATTATATGTATTCCAAAAATGGTAATTATATTATATTTGTAATTAAGGGTTTAAGCTATCCGGTTTGGAAGTTTTATAAGTATTAATTTTAGGGGGTTGGTGGATATTGATTTTTTTACTTTTAATGGTATGTGTTAGGGTGTATTGTACAACTTTCTAAGGAGATGTGATCTGTTATGCCTACAATGGACTGATCTTTCTTGTTTTTTTGTGAAGAAGTTTTCTTCTATCGGTAAATTAAATTATTTCAAGTTTTTGCCAAGGCATAAATAACGTGGTGTGTTTAGAAAGCTACAGGTGCTAGTTTTTCTGATAGTGTTCCAGATTACAGTTAGTGATTTATTTTTTATTAGTTAATACCCGGTGGTAACATGAAAGTGAGGTTCTATTTTGGTAGCTTGGGTTGTTGAATGAACATTTGTGGCCGGTTTATCTTTTTTTGAGCGTGATACCCTCCATACCTATGTACTATTTTTTATAGTTGGCTTTTCCTTGGTCGAAATTGTTGCTTGCTAGATAGTTTTTGTTATTAAACAATTTTGTTACAATGGACATTCATTTTTATTGATGCAGTTACAGGACTTTACTCTAGTTGTTTTGTGGTTATTTGGTTCAGGGTTTAGGTTGCTGTCAAGTATTTTATTATTATGTTTTTTAATTATCATTTCGAAATTTTCACTGCAACTGCAACTTATTTTAAGTGTATTTTTGCTGAATATTTTATGTAAAATGTTATTTGGATGGGAGTGTGTATTGATAAGGTCTAAGAATGTTTTACCAAGTTTGGTTTTAACTAGGTGATTGAAGGGAGGCGTGAACCATATTATATTTCTGTTTCTTGCTTTATTGTTTTTATTGTTAGTTGTTGTAGGTTTGATAAATTAAATTTGTGTATATTTGTATCCACTAATTTTTGATAACAATGAAAACAATAAAAAATAACAATAAAAAAATGAAACAAGAAACTTGAAATAATAAAATTTACCGATAGAGGAAATATTCTGAACAAAACACAAGTAACATCGATCAGTTGTAGGCATAACAGATCACATCTCCTTAATAATTTGTACAATCCCGCCTAACCAATACCATAAAAACGAAGTACCCTCAATATCCACCAACCCTCTAAAACTAATACTTATAAACATCTCAAAACCGGATAGTTTTAACCCTTAATTACAAAGATAATATCGTTACCCTGTTTAAAATGCATATTATAACACCCTCAGGTGGAACTTATAAATGTGTATGTGTAGGTATGTTTGTGGATATATATGTATGTATGTATGAGAGAGTGTGAAATGTGTAAATATATGTATGTATATGTTTGTATGTGTATATATATGTATGTGTGTATGTATGTGTATGTGTATGTATGTATATATATATATCTGTGTGTATATGTATATGCATATATGTGTGCATGTGTGCATATCTATGTATGCATATACATATACATGTATATATATGTATATGTATGTGCGGGTATGCGTATGTATGTGTGCATAGATGTTTCCTATATACTTAATCTTGGCCTGAAATAATCAAGTCGAATATTTTAATTACAAAACCCAACAAAGTCAACAACATATTACAAAATCATCTTTAAAATTATATATTGCTTACATTACGAAACATTACTGGCTCCCACCATTTATAGTCCCCCACCCTTGAACCAATTTTTTTAAAAAACTTAACTAAAACAACTTACCACAAATATTATCTTTAATCTTCAGACAAATATTGACCTAAGCATTCTTAATACATTACAACTCATAATAAAATGTATTAATACTACTGCCATTAATTCATATATGACTTTTACTGAAACTATTAAAAAAATTACGACTATGTTTTACTAATTCATTACTAAATATTACTTAGAATATAAATACATTCATTTATCACACCAAAAATAAAAAAAATAAATGTTGATAGGTCGAGATATAATAATATATTTTATTAATACTATTGTTATTAATCTATATACGACTTTTACTAAAATAATTACTACTATATTTTATAAACTCATTATCAAATATTATCTAGAATTAAAATATATTTATTTATCACCAATAATAATGAAAACTAAATATTACTTTGAGTTTTACCATTGACACTAGCCGTTTATATTAAATAGGTCGAGATATCTTTATTCCTTTTACACGCGACACAATCCTACTAGCAAAATATCTGTCTCGTGTCATAACGCCAAGTTAGGCCAACAACCCTTTACACATCCACAACAACGTTTTAATGAGTATAGACACCCATCCCTAACATCCCCTCTATCTCTTTTTATTTCTCTTCTCCTTTCCCGTTTTTACTTCTACTTTTGCCTCCCCCCTGCCTCAGCTTAACGTTGAATAAAATAAAAATGAATTATTGTACCATTAAGTTTTTCTAACGGTTAATTTTTTTTTTAAATGGTCACACGACTATTATTACTCCTTCTTCTTTTGCTTAGCCCCATTCTTCCTTGACTTCATCGATTGGGTTGGATCACAAAAAAAACCTCTTACCTGATGAGAACTCAGCTCTTGTTAGCTGTAGATCGATAGTATCGACATGCCAGTGTAATAGAGTTGTACATGTTTGAATAAAAAATCATTCATAATACATTCTATATTTTTACTGAGCACTCTTTTATAAGCCTTGTTTGATCCCCTTTGTATTTCCACCCTGTAGATGTTTATCCTACCTGGATTACTATCTCTCGCTCTTTCTCTCTCTCTCTCTCTTAATTAGAATTAATAAGTTGTTTTCTTATATATATATATATATATATATATATATATATATATATATATATATGTATTAAAACTTACATATATATATATATATATGTATATATATATATATATATATATTATATGTATATATTTAGTAAGGAAGCAAAATTAATAAGTTGTTTTTTCTTAGCAAGCTCTGAGTCAATTGTTTTGAAACTCAGCATATATTGATGTAATAATGATACCTGACATCCGTACATCTCCAGAAAACATCATCGCTAAAAAGTGTTATATTTGCTGAATTAGAAACTTTTATGATAGGTACATCAGCTAAAAGAAAAAATATTATTAACTCTAAAAATGAACCTATCTCTAATTGCAGGCACAAGCAAAAATTTAAATACATAAATTTCATTACTCCTTCTGACAACCCTACTCCCAGCCAACAACCCCCTCTTTAACATTAGACTAATTCTTAAATTCTATAATTTGTTAATTTTTAACTCTTAACTTTTCCAACCTTACAAATAACCATCCCAATAACATAGCGTGCCCTTCCCTGTGCACCTAATACATCTATTAACCAATAACACTTAATATAAATTGAGAACTAATAATATTCTCCTCTACTCCACTAATCTTTAACCGGTTCTACTTCAAGACTCTAATTCTTATTCCCATTTTTTCAATTATTGAGAAACTCTCGTACACACTCATCCATTGCTTTTTTTTATCTCCCTCGTATTCGATTAATCGACTCTGCATACGCTTTGCTCTACCGACAATATTTTTCTCATAGATTTCATTACTCTTGCCTTTAAACTACGCTTCCGGGTAAATATTATAATGGTCCATTTGCACCACATTTATGATTTTAATACATTAGTTAATCACTTAGGTACATATTTCAACCCAAACCTACCACATAATCCTTATACTAGAACTCAACTGTTGCAAGCAGAGTAACGCTGTTCCTAATCTTAACTTCAGTTATACATTAAAGTATCTTATTTAGTCATGCATTTAATATTTAACTAACTGATAATTTTTAAAAGTCTTTAAACATTAAACTCTGAAATACTAGTTTTGTCCGAATTATTACATATTAAACACGTAAATTCCAGATTTAAAATCGTCTGAACCATAATATCACAATTTGAACCTTTTTAAACTTTGTATAAAAATTCGTTTTGATTTCGGGACTACCCTGTCAGAACTACTTACTTACAGACATGATCACTTCTGTTTTTAGCTTTTGATAGCCTTACTCGCATCAGTTTATTGCTTACTAGCAATGAGCAGTGACCAAACAAACCATTTCCCCTTCTCTTCTTCCAGTATCAGTCATAGTTCATTTAAGTAACCCTATCACTTACCTCATGTATCTTTACCCCTCTCTCACTCCCTTTACTTCGATTAGTCTCCAACCAGAGCTCTCGCTTTTCTTAGAATTAATCGAAGTAACTACTTAAGTTTCCGATTGCCTTCTGAAAAACTACTTTCATTTTCGGTCCACGGAAGTATCTTAAAATGGCCATAATGTTCAAAATGCCATTCGATTAAGAGCGTTCCATCTACGATTTAACTAAAAATCTTTTTATTGGATTTATTTTATTTTGAACATTTTCAATGCTGCCTTCACAAAACCCCTTTTTTAATATTTAAATCTCCTTTCACCGGACATCTTATAAACGGACATTCACGAACTGGACAGACTCCATATTTTTTACACGCATACTCTTACTCTCCATTACTTTATATTTTTTCACATTTAGAATTGTGGCTTTCCACTGCAAACTTATCCATCTATGAAATTTCTCTGATGATAAAATTTAAATTTTTGAAAAGCCTTGGCTTAATGAAAGACAAATAAATATTTTTATCGAGTACACCTTGCATTGAACAATCAAAATTGAATAGATTTGTAGTTCGTACATCTTTAATTCTCTTCCTTCATTTATCCTTATGTATATATATATATATATATATATATATATATATATATATATATATATATATATAAATATATATATATATATATAGTCATCCACATACAGCCTGTTTCGCTGTTTCACATCTCATCAGTGCGGCTATATATATATATATATATATATATATATATATATATATATATATATATATATATATATGTATATATATATGTATATATATATATATACATATATATATATGTATATATACATATATATATATATATATATATATATATATATATATATATATATATATATGTATATATACATATATATATATATATATATATATAATCAGAGATTTCATATCTTATTATTTCTGGCGTCGGTAGTACAGCTGCACTAGATGTGTAAGCATACTGTATTTGAGCTTAAAACATGTCCGAACCAAAGGAGCTAAATTTTTGTTTTACGGAGATTGGACAACACATATCTATCGGCTACGGGAACGCTTAGCCATAGATCTTTCCTCGATAGCTGAGGTAATATTACGGACGAGAACAATAAATTGGAACACGTGCCCTTCCATATGTATTTAACGTAACCGAAAAGAAACGCAATGAGTTTCTCCGCTTAATGTTTTGTAGCTAATTAAAACGTATAGAAACAAAGTCTGAGTTTGAACTGGGGAATAGAACAGCACACGAACATATTTTTGGTGCGGACGTCGGAATTTATTCACGTAGAATAAGCATTCCACTGGTGTATGTTTTACAAAAATCCCCTTAATAGGGTTAAGATGAAAATTCATATACACTAATGTACAAAAGCAAGGAAATTCCCAAATTTGTACACTTTTATTTTCATTAATTAAGGGTATGACTACATATCAACCAAACCATTTCACTATCACATAACTACAGTATAAATCTCTATGCATGAGTAGATGAAGTGTGTGAGGTGCCCTGAAGAAAAATTCCTACCAGTAAAATACATAGCCCTGTTGTGCTCGCATACCCTTAATGACAATAAAAGTGTACAAATTTGGGAATTTCCTTGCTTTTGTACATTTAGTGTATATGAATTTTCATCTTAACCCTATTAAGGGCATACAATTTCAGTATACTGGCATTTATCATGGAATTTCACTACTTTTTTAAAGGCTATGCCTCAATACAATGGTCATTTAAAAGTTTTTTTTGAATTTTCTAGAAAACGAAGGTATATGGTAAACTTAAATTAAAATGCCATCAACTAGACCCTAGAACCTCTATCTCTGCCAAAAATTAGCTGAGTCCATCAAATAGTTAATGAGATACAGGGCGGTTCATACGTATGTACGTACGTACACACACATACCATGGTTTTATGATTGAACTTTCTGGATCTTTGGGTTGCCTTGACTAATAAAGCTGAAATTCTACACACTTATAGAACCTATCAAATAAAAATATTGTGCAAAGTTTTAACTAATTTGGTTTATTGGTTTTTGAGTTGTGATTGATCATAAGATTTCGAGTATAGGCCATTCGTGTAGTCTATTAAGGGATAGAGCCCTCTCGCGCCTCCATTGATTTTAAAAGGTAAACATAAAAGCCATAGGTATTAGTAAATAATAAAGGCATGGACTAAAAAATAAGAAATAATATCAAGATCATGACATATACAGATGTGTAAGGAGAAAATAATTTATCTACGATTCGATTAAATATTTCTACAATGTTGTCCTATGTTAAGTTTATAAAATTAATAGTATTCCTACATATCCTATTCGAGAAAAGTCTTTCACAGATACTAAACAAGATGCTAATTAATAATATTGTTGTAAACTTTTTTTTTTTGTAGAAAATAAAATAAGTTCGAATTATTTGAATCTAGCATATTTATTTTTTATTATGCGGGCATGTTGAGATGATTTTAGATTGTCTGTTTAAGAGGTTGATTGTAAATGTCTTAATAGGTAACGGCTATGATTTTGATAGTTGAAATGAGTGAAAACCAGTATCCCCGTGCTTCCAGTTAATGCTCTCTTAAGATACTGGCTTCCTGACCAAAAATTCACAAAACATTGATGTTATTTTTTTGTTCATTTCTAAAAAAAATCAACTATTTTCCGCAAAACCAAAAAAAACAAGAAGTTTATTTTACAAAACAACCAAACAATGACTAAATATTTGCATATATATATATAATTTAAAGCATAGCAGTTTCACCAAAATGACAGCATTTGGCATTAACTAACCAAAAATAGGGTTGATATGCAGTAAAACAACACAACCAAAACCAGTATAATAGGAATTTTAAAAAACGATACTCAATTCAATCTGGAAAAATGTGTGCATTTGTTTATGGTCTACCTGTAGAGTAGTATACATCTAATATATTTCTAATAAATAAAATAATATCTCTGTGTCCAGATCATATGTTTAATAAACGTCGGCATCGATCTAATATTGGGAAAAGAATTCGCATCGGAGTTATAAATTGTAATTATTTGTATTGTCATTATTGATATCAATATTAATGCTTAAGTTCGTAAATGTATGGTGATTATTTAAAAAATTCTTAATGTAAATATATATATATATATATATATATATAGTCTAAAGAAGCTTTGAGTTATTTTAAACAAAACGACAAAAAAAAAGGAAAATGCAGTTTAAATTCCCAGATAAACTAACTAAATCCAAAATAGTGTAGACTTAACATTTGTTGCAAAATTCATAAATAAGTAATATATAATAGTAAGTAAATAAAATAAAAAGGGGGATTAAGTATCTAACAGTGAAACAAAAGCAGGAGACCTTAACGTATGCATCTAATATTAACACGGGGATCTTCAGCTGTTTACCATGTAACTGTTTCGGAGATTTAAAAACAGGACAGTTATATGCATGGCTCTCCAATGGTACAGATCAAACTACCATTTCCCCAATAATCAAGTGTCGAAATAATTCAGCTTAAAATGTTATTTATATATACATAAATAAATATTAATAAAATAATAATAATAATAATAATAATAATAATAATAATAATAATAATAATATACTACCCTTAAGACTACCGTGTGATATGGTAATTTGCATATCAAATAAAATCATTTATAACAATAGTAATACTAGTAATAATAATAATAATACTAGTAATAATAATAATAATACTAGTAATAATAATAATAATACTACTACTAATAATAATAATAATAATAACAATAACAATAACAATAACAATAACAATAATAACAATAATAATAATAATAATAATAATAAAATACTATCTAAACACTACACCTACGAACCATTCTACGATATGGTAGCTAGAAATAAAATTATATAGGAATTAAGGTTGCATTAAAAAAAAAAAGCTTTAGTACCTTTGGTACCAGAAATGCAAATAGATAAGAGGAAGGAAACCTAGCCATACAGATCTAAATACCCAATATATAGTCCAAAGAAGCTTTGAGTTATTTTAAACAAAAAGACAAAAAAAGGAAAATGCAGTTTAAATTCCCAGAGAAACTAACTAAATCCAAAATAGTGTAGACTTAACATCTGTTGAAAAATATATATATAGGGTATAATTCGTGTTAGTATAAAATAAACCAGAATGCTCGATTGTAAGAAGAAAAGGTATGTCTGCGTTATTTACATATCACACAATAAAGACTTTCTCGCATTATAGAGGTAATTAAAAATAATAAGATTAATTTATGTCGAAAATTAAAAAAACAAAAAGAAATGCCCTCAATGTAGAAATATTAAATTTTACCTAAGTTCGAAAATCTGAGACGCCAGGAAAACTTTACTTCTTAATTAAATACTCCTAAGTAAAAAGGTTGACGGTAATATGTGTAGGAGTATAAATTGTATGAATTAGTTTTGGCGGAGAAATGGTCTGAGTGCGAGGTTTGGACTATAGGATGCCTGCTTAGTACTAGTAAAACCACATAGCTCTATCTATGATATTGAGAAGTTTAGACAAGTGTAGAGCTATTAACAACTTCTGAACAACACCGAGTTAACAAAAGACAGATAAGTGTTTTATCCCTGACAACGCTGCGCTTAAACACACCTGCTTTATCTAAGATGTGGTACACTTTTAGATTACTATACAACCTATTGTTCCCATTTAGAGCGTAACTGAACCAACATAAATAAAATTAAAGATACCCCAGAGCATTACCTTACCCAACCTTCTCTATCTATGGTATTACGCACTTTAGATAAATGTATACCAACTAACAACTCCCGGACAACACTGAGTTAACAAGAGACGCTTAAGTTATTTCTACCAAGCAACGCTGTGTTTAAATACAACAGCTCTATGTAGGCTGTTGGACACTTTTGGATAACTATATGATATTTTAATTAATTGGTTGTTTTTACAAAATTATTTTATTGTTATGCTATCGTGACAATCAAATTACTTCATTTTGCATAATAATGCGGTTTATTTATTATTATTAAAACTGTGTTCTGCGGCTACTGTAGTCAAATGACGTCACATACCTGCAATCAGTCCTCCATGCTAGTTCCAGGCTATCTGGCCTTGTCATGCGCATTTTGTCGTAGGAATAATTTTTCTTTGATTAATTTTACGTTATTTAATTTATTTATATTAATCTTTTACTATAATATTTAAATATTTTTTTTATTATTTTACTTTTTTATTCTTGTATTTCATTCTTTTACTTTACTTTATTTTTTGCTTCATCTCTTTATTTAATTTTATTTCATTGTTTTCTTTTCTTTCATTGTTTTATTTCCGTAAATTCGTACTTTCTTTCTTTCTTCATTATATTCCAATCTTGTATTTTCGTTCATATTTTACTTTTTATAACTCTGTTTATTATTACAATAGTTTACGTGTGTTTATTATTTTAATCTCTTTTATTTTGCATTTTATTTTATTTTTTTACTATTTAGTCATGATGTTGCTTTTTTAATTCGATATATTCTTTCATTCTTTCACTTTCTAAATTTATTTTGCATTTTCGTTATTTCATTTCAATCATTTATTTTCATTTCTTATTTCATTTTCTTTTATGTTTTAATACGTTTTATTCCATTACTTTTTTCTTTAGCATTTTGCTTGATGCTTTTTTTTTCATATTTTATTCAAATCTGTATAATTCGTTTGTCTTTATTATATTCTTGTCTGTTATTCTTTGATTTTCTTCATGTATTTTATTTTATTTCAATCTTTTACTGTAATTGAAGTTTTCATTGTTTTTATTAGTCCATTTTATTCTATCCTTAAAAATCTGTTTTTAATTTTTTCAGTTTTTATTTTCTTTTGTGTATTTGTACTTTATTTTTTTAATTTTCTTTATTACTTTTACATTGTTTGATTTTGATTTTCTTTCCGTCTTTTATTTATGCAATCGTTTATTCATTTCTGCCCATCATTCGAATTTATTCTATTTTGTTCTATCTTTGACTATACACTTTTATCGGGTTAGAGGAGGATGTAATATCTGGGAGGATTCCCCACATGCAGTGGTGGAAATTTTGTAACAATTACCTATCAAACAGGACGGACAAAACATATATTTCTTGAATGCAGACAAAATTACTGATACAATGCCTAAAAATCAGCTTAATATCTCATCTGGTACATATTTTATAGGGATTGTAATTGCCGAAACTTGCAATATAGCAGAAAAGTATATCAAAATTTATGATTGTTTTGAAATGACTGTAAACATTTCATTGTATAAAAAGAATTGTGTTTCTATCAAAATGTTCCTGTTATATAGACTATAAGAGCATTAAAATAATGACTTCTAACACTTTTTAGCCCAACATTGTTTCATTCTGAAACTTTTTCAGAAACTGAGGGAGGAGGTAAAATTTAACAATGTTTCTCGAGAAAATCTAGAAAAATATTGGTTTTCGCTTCAGAAGATGACTTCCGGACAGACGAAAAGTATATATATATTCAAAATCTTCAATTTTTATCTGACATAAATTAAGCTTTGTTTAGCATAATCGAATCCGGTCTGCTAAATAAGTAACGCAAACAAAACAGGTTGAAATGAGTAAAAAAATGACAAAAGTTTGAATTTCAGTTCAACGTTAGTCAGCTATCTTTTCCCGGTGACCGACATATCCTTAAATGAAGTTTAAATGATAGTATTAAAGTATGGATGTAGAATAACCTGATTTAGACTTATTTTAGGAATTTTCGTTCTTCTAGCTTGACGCTGATTATTACCTACCACAAGTTATTTTATAAGAATCTGCATTCATTTAAATAAATGTGTAAATCTCTAATTGAAAACGATCACAGAAGAATAAACCTTCTTTTGTTTCCGGGTTATGAACGAACTTTCTAGCATGCGGTGTTTCCTCAGTCGGGCAAGATCACTAGATGGACGCGACAGAAACGAACGGTCAGCAAGTTATGTCATGTACACCTATGTATTTTGTAACTTGTGAGATATTATATATACTTTCCAAAGTAGAGATATAGATAAAACAATGAAAAATCCTAGGAGATAGAGGCACTTCGACCTTTTGTTTTCATAAGCAACTCGTAGTAAAGGAAAACGGATCTGTCGTAATCTAAATAAAAAATATATGTAAAATGTATTGTCATATTTGTCAGTTTAAACAATTTGACTGATACATTTCGGGTTGTGTGTTTTGTTCTACGGCATAGTAAATTTTGATTTAAACAACAGTATAAGTTCTATATATAGATATATTCTGTTTATTCATAGTCTCAATATACGTTTCCTATTCTTTCTATATATTTCCATTCTATTTACCAATATTTTCCAGCCATCAATGTATGCACCTATATAGCTATTTTAAGTATAAATAACATTATCGATCATCCTAGCTATATTACATTGGATCTCTATATTTACCTACCTACATCTTAATCAATGTATTTATTATGTATTTCTGTCGATCTTACTTTGTTGTAATCTCTCTATATGTCCGTATTTTTTTGTTTATATTCCAATGTCTAGTTTAATCTATATGTATAGCTTCATGTCCTAATATCTTTATAATTATCAAAACGCATATAAATATATATATATATATATATAGTTCTATATGTATCTACACATACACATACTGCAGACAGATACATATATATATATATATATATATATATATATATATATATATATGTATCTGTGTGCATGTGTGTGTATGTGTAGATATATATAATATGTCATACAATCTTCATCTTCTAACTTGTTTTATTTAAAAATTCCTTCATTTCGATATTTGTATTTATTTGTATCACTTCATCATTTTTGTATGTATATGTTTATATTCCTAATTCTATATATCTGTCAATGTATTTTCTACCTGTCATCTTTTCTCTCTATCTATCGATCTATATTTCTATATTTCATTATGTTTGTTTATTTTTTTATTTCTCATCATACATTTCCTTTTTTTTCTGTATTATTTCCGTCTCCTGAATTATTTGATTCACTAATCCCACTCGCACTTTATTACTTGGTTGTGTATAAATAACCCAATACCAAAGAATGTTATCTTATTATCTAATTCCATTTTAGTTTTATTTGTAAACATGAATGAGATAAAAATAAGTATTTTTTATCAACAGTTCGTCAACCAATATAATCCTATTTTGAAACAGTCATTACCGGAAACTATTATATATATATATATATATATATATATATATATATATATATATATATATATATATATATATATATATATATATATATATATATATATATATATATATATCCTTGAAAGAAAACAGTAGCATAATCTTCGAAAGCTATTATTGTAAACATAAATATGTCCTTTCATGATATGTAGGAGATTGCACGGTGAATATAATCTCGGACAGTTTCAGAATACAATCGGAGTTCAATCTAAGCTTGCAGCACTTGACTATTTAGACACAGACAATAGCCAATATACATACACTAACTCTGGATTCGGTATATCAATGTAAACTATATATATATATATATATATATATATATATATAAATATATATATAAATATATAGTAAGTTATGAAAATTAATTTAGGAAATTAAGCTACAAAGAAGGTTCCGCATCTCATACCAGGTGGGAATCTTCAGGCAGGAGATCGCCCCGGGGATGAAACGCGGAAGCCTCTTTGTAGCTTAATTGCCATAAATATATTGTGTATTACTTACTACCTAGCTCTACTTACGTATCGAGCATTGTTGAAATAAATATTGAAAATTGATACTTAAAAAATGATATCCCCTTATAAAACTTAATTTGGATACATGAAATAGTAATATATATATATATATATATATATATATATATATATATATATATATATATATATATATATATATATATATATATAAAGAGAGAGAGACTCATTCGTAGGCAGGCATCTGCACCTACTTTAATCTTATTTTTTAAACGTGCCGCTTTGTCAGTTGTCAAGAACCTTTATCTTTGTTTTGTCTAATCTCCTTCAGAAATAACGGGCATATATAATGTTGATATTTTCGTAGTATCGGATATCAAACATCAATCAATCTTTTATGAGGACATGTGAATTAACTCCAAATAAGAGTCAGTTACATACTTAACCGGGAAGCTCGAACGACTATGTGTTGGCAGCAAATTTATTTGTTCATCGACATACTGTTTTTATTTTAAATATCCCGTATTTATAATATATATATATATATATATATATATATATATATATATATATATTATACATTTAAATAAAATAAGTGGAGCCATCTTGAAAAGGGGCCATATCACAAGTAAAAAGTAAGAAGAGGAGAAAAAAAAATTGTTCAAGTATAATTATCGTATAATTATCGAATAAAACAACGAAGATGTTTCGTTACGAATAAAAGTGGAAAAAAACACTTTTATTCGTAACGAAACATCTTAATTGTTTTATTCGATAATTATACGATAATTATACTTGAACAACATTTTTTTCTCCTCTTCTTACTTTTTACTTGTGATATGGCCCTTTATTGAAGATTGCTCCACTTATTTTATTTAAATGTATAATAAAATGTTGTACCACAAAAAATCTATTCAAATATATATATATATATATATATATATATATATATATATATATATTAGTATACATGTTTGCATACGTAAGATAAGTACGTTATTATACTTCGGTAGCCCACGTAAACTGTACAAAGTTGATAAATATTCTAGCGCTGACATAGTCTTTATTGCGCTTGCTCTCTCTGAATCGGTTTAGGTGTCATTCTTTTTTTCATTATTTGCCCCTGCTATTTAAGTTGTGGCATAAAGAACTCGCATTTCTCTTCATTTTGTTTTTAACCATAGTCTTTATTTCTCGGCAACCTTCATGTATGTTCGCTTTAAGATCATTTGTAGTTTTTCTGATTATTAAGATATCATCCAGATAAGGCTTCGGAAACTTTAGACTGCTTAGTAAAGTGTCAATTACCTGCTGAATTAAAGTCTGAGAAACTATTACTCTAAATAGCAGTCTCTCAAATGTGTGTAAACCTTTATGTGTATTTCTACAAAATAACTGATAGCATGTTTTGTCCACAGGGAGCTGCAAATAACCGTCGCTTAAATTCGCTTTCGAAGAACACTTTTCTCTACTTAGAATAAGTTATGCTGCTTCTGTTGGGTCTGAATGAATATCTCGAACCTTTCTATATTGTGTAAGCTGTTTTGTCTGTGATTATAATTTTTCTGCTTCAATTTAATTTCGGTATTGTGCCGTTATGCATTTAAACGGAGTTGTTTATTTTGCTCGTGATTGGTGGTAACGTTTTAAAAATCCTGCATTTTTTTATTCCGTCATGTAGAGATAACAAACTTCTCCATATATATATGTATATATATATATATATATATATATATATATATATATATATATATATATATATATATATATATATATATATATATATATAGTGTTCAGTTTCAAATTATTTCAGTGGGAATCCGAGTAAGAGAGCTTAATGTAGATTTAAACAAAACATTAATACATTTTAAAGAGGGGAAAACCTAACTCATATTTAGGTTGTAAACATTATAACTTATTACGACCTAGATTGCTCTCATCAGATGTATAACCAACCGCATTTAGAACATAAATGATAAGAAAATGTTACCACCGTTTTTAAAGTGAACGAAAAAAGGAATTCTTGTTGATGAGTGGTCATTATCATGAAGCGGAACTGTGGGAATGGTAAAAAGGCAACGGTGACTAATTATAATTAACTATGATGATAATCATAATAGGAAAAGGGGGTGGCTAAGGCAAACAATCAGTTCACCTTTTTTCTCAATGAAATGAATTCTATTTTAAATGTAGAAAGGGAATTAAAAATGTTCACGATTAAAACAATTAGCAGATTTAATGCAAAAAAATATGTGGAGTATGCTACAATGCGGATATTTGGATTCAATTTACGAGTATGCACGCTTAAAAGTTATATTGATTACAAATCGAAAAATGCTGGGTAGTTTACAGTGCGGAAATTACAATTAAAATTACGAGTTATTACGATTAAAATTAGGATTCAAACTTAATTGATTATAAAACAGAAAGTGCGGTGTATATTGCACTACCGAGATTTAAAGTGCGACGAAATTTACACAAAGTATATTTACAAATTCAAATGAAAGATAAATTATGCCGGGCGTTCTCTGTGTATATGTAGACAATTTAGTATTTACGAATACTATTATTATTTTATAATCGTAACTCTTACAATTACTATTTATATTTCCAACAAATTAAAGTAATAGACATTTACATAAGGGGCTAGTAATTTTAAATATATGTCGGTGCCTGCACTTGGCCATCAATTCATCTCTTTTGTTTAAAAGGCTATTATCTACGTGTTTTAAGATTATGATTTTTTCTACCAGGCATAGATGACATTAGTGTCTGAATCTTCTAGGAGTTATTGAATTACATAAAATTGACCACGAAATAATTGGTGTTAAGTTTTTGTGCATTAAAGACCACCAGAATTTAGTTAATTCCGTTTTGTTGATAATACCCGGGTTGATAATATCCGGGTTGTTTCCACTTACCAGCGGATAATCTTATATATATTGTTTAGTTAGTAATGTTCTATTGTGGGAAAAGTGTGCCCTTGTATACGTCACCTTTTACATAACACTTTCTCTTAAGTGGGCAATTACTTTTAACTTGGCAATTACATTTTTTATCTTTAGGTTTGTCTATCAACTGTTCTTCCGATATTGATATTAGATAATTGACAAAATGGCGTTTGACTCAAATAAATCTACGACCCCTCTTCCTAGGTTTATTTTTCTTTATACTCTCAGTATATTTGATTTTTTCAGTGTTACAACTACTTATTAATGCATTATCGTATATATGCGTATAAGCCTCAAACATATTTTTACTTGATGAGAGTTTATTAATTCTGGAATTAATAAAATTAGTGATTCATGTTATAATGCATTTAGGGTGATTAGATTTAGTATTTATGTATACTGGTTGTGAGTATCCTTGTTGAATGGGGTGTATGTTTTCTCTTTAAAATTGAGTGTTATGTCCAGAAAATTTACTTCGTTACAGTTGGAGGTAATTTCAATGTTCAGACATTAATACTTAAATGCTTTATTTAATGTGTTGTGTATGTTGGATATTAATGGGCCATTACTGTTAGGAACGATATCAGTTCGTCATCCCTATACAACCCAATCAAGTAAGGATCTACAATTCTACTGATAGTCGCGATTTATATTACATATACTATGTCTGCAATTTGTGTCGAACAAAAGCCCCATCAGAACGTCAAAGTCGCCACTATTTTTCTTAATCCAATTGTCTCGATTGTTGACTAAAATTGATCTGCAACAAGCCAAAATTATGTTGACTTGTTCCTCTGAAATATCAGATAAATTCTTGGCATAATTCATCCTATTGATTAACAATTCTCTCGAGATGTTGAACTGAATAAAGGAGGCTATCGCCTTATTTTCGATTACATTGAACCATTGAATTGTGTCTGTTGAATCCTTCCATAGATTGGACTGTGTAGATATCAGGGTTTCGTTGATCACATTCTGCAATATTTTCTTGGCTACATATCCTAGAACAGTTTTAGTCGTGTTGATTAATCTAGTTTGCTTATCATTTTGGAAGTTGTTCTTGTGTTCCTTGATAAAAATATAAGCATTTTCCCGTCTATCTTACACACTCTGTCTCTCATCTTCAATTTCGAGGCAAATTCCCTTATCTAATCATTAATTATATCCTCGGGGCTATGAATGCCTTTTTATATGTATTAGAAATGTCATCTTTGATTAACTTATTATATTCGACTGGGCAATTTTATATATGTTTGCTAATTTATCGGCTTTAACTGAAACTTTGTGATGAGTTCGTAACTTTTTCATAGTAAGGTAAACAAATAAGTTCGTACCCACTTATTTTACATTGTTTCTGAATCAACGAAATAAATTGACAAACCTTATTTGTTGTTAGTGTATTTTGCTTTTTACTTCGCTGTTGAAATTTGATTTTTCAAACTTTTTTAAAAACTAATTCGTTCTACTCATAAAACGGTGTCGTTTTTTTATTATTTTTGTAATATTAGAAGTGTTTAAGAAATAGCAGAACTGATACTTTCTTGTTGAAATTCAATATGATTTAAACTTCCTGCTCTCTTGTCAACAAATGATTACATAATACCACTAGATTTATATTCTTCAATATCCAACATTTACATTTTTGACAAATACCCGACTTTTACGTTTCTAGTATGTGTGTGCAACTTAGGTTCGGTTTATTTTTTTGTGTTTTGAATCAGTTCTAATTTATTGTAATCAAACTCGTCCGACTTGAGTCCGAAATAAAAATGTTGGGCTGAATAAATCTGAGTAACTTGTCTCCAGGTTTGTAGATTCTAGATTACAAATTATTGATTCCAGTGAGTGCGGCACAGGTCTGGATAATGCCTGAATAAATCCTCAATGTTTGTGCTGTGAAATGCTGTTCTCAAATCATTGCCGCCAGTGTTGTAGCAATGTAAGTCCCAAATCCCTCGTCACCAATGTGATGGCCTTGCAGGCTAGTAATAATCAAAACACACGAAGTAGTATATTTAACAAGGTGTATTAACAAATGTATGTTACAGAATATAAACCCACTTTGTTCAACCAACTCTACCTATTATGACCAAAAATGAGTATTACAATCATAGAAAAATGACTAAACCAGACTCTCCCACACATCACTCAAATCACCTCTTCCATTGTGGTTCTGTGTCACTAACATTCAACGGATTAGGACTTATATCGATGATGCTGACTAGTTTATTTCATCAAATTCCTCACATATCAGAGCACTCAGTGAACTTAACTTACACTCCGCAATCCTTTCTAATGACTTTGACATCTCTGAATACCGACCACATTACTGTAAAGATTCTATAAGACATATGCACTTACTTGTGGTTTATATTTATCGCACATTTCACTTCATTGGAGAACATAGTCTAGAATCAGATGATCAGATGTTGAATGCGTGATTAAAATGGTAGCACCAGGTTAAGAAAGGGTACATCCCGAGAAAGTTGGAGTTGTAAAATCCTTTTCATTTTTAGAGATGCCAAACAATTAAAGGACCTAAGTAATAGAGTTAAAACAAGAATCCAGTTCGAATTAAGAGAGTAGGAAATGGCATTTGGGTTTACTTTCGGCAACCTCATAACTCTCACTTCTTTTATTTTGAATTTTCAATGTGCGATATTTCTGACAAATGAGGAAGAATTGTTGTTTTCTGGGTCGGAATCTATGCATCTAGCACTAATCGTTACATGTTTTTGACCTTGAAGTAATATTTTAGCTCCTTACCTCAAGTGGCTTCATGCCTTGTGTGGAGCAATTTCGATGAAAAAACTGATGACGTAATAGATATTGTATTTTTATTTCTTTACAAGCTGTATTACTATCTTTCATGTTCTAAATGCGATTGGCTATACACCAATCTAGGTCGTAATATGTTTTTTTTAAATGTATTCATGCTCTGTTTAAATTTACATTGAGCTCTCTTATTCGGATTCCTATAGAGATAATTCGAATCTGTACACACAATATATATATATATAACAAGAATATGAGCTTTCTCTAAAATGATTGAAAAATGACAACAGTTAATACTTATATGCTGGTACCATTGTGGGACTGAGAAATTCAATATTACCACGTTAGGAAATAGTATAAGAGTGGAAGTCGGGTGCGTTACTAGTTGGGAGACACGAAAGAAAGTGTTGGTTTATTGGAGGTGTATGTATCTACAAAAAGAATGTTGACAGTTTCCGAGGAATCAAGTAAGTGGGAGTTGGGTAAATTGTCTTAAGAATAAGATAGCCAGGTAAGAATAGTAGTTTGTGTTAGAGGTGGTTATAAACAGCGGGCAGTCAATGGGAGATTGGTGTTAGTTTTATTAATAAGGTAATTGGGCACAGGGAGTCTTTTTTATATCTAAATGAATATATGCGAATGGTTTCTTTATTAATCACCTCTATATTACCATCAAAACGAGTTAATGTTATTTTAATAAGTAATACAACATAGAAATTGTAAATAATCTATAAATAGTAGAGACTATTGATCAGAGAACAGAAGTAGACAAGCTAATTATCACCCCTATTTTAAGTACTTCAAAATGAATTAATAATTGATGTTTTTTCATTTCTATTTTTGTACTATTTTATCTATCGAATAGTTTCGTCGATATTAGAAGTATTTATTGAAAAGTATTTAATAAAAAATAGATTAATTAATGAAAAGTATTCTTAACATCGCTTGCATGAATTACCGACCGGAAAACAAGAAAGAGGGTGGCAAGCCAGCTACTGGTTGACTATCTGTCTGTGTCCCCTCTTCCCTTTTCCTTTAGCGACACAGTATTATTTGTAAATGCACGTCTGATGTTGGCATAATGCTGAGAACAGATATAACACTTTGAGCTCAGCCAAAACGCTAAGGAAATTCAAAACACATATTTGATAATTAGACATTTTTAAATGAATAATCTAGAATGAGTTAATCTATCATTGTATTCGGTTCTATTGGCAGAAGACCATCCTCCAAGGAAATTATCTCATATTTGGGTGTAATGCTCTTCCGCATAACATCCTCCTTTTAGGGAGGATTCATGTAGTATTTTTTGGCATAAAATAATCTTCACATGTACTACCTTCTCTATTTGGGACGGTGTAATTTATTTTCTGTTGTTAATTATATTTTTATGTTGACGAAAAGATCTTCTCGGATACTATCATACCAGCTATTTACGCATACTTTGGGGTCAGTGTATGTAGTTCATTCATTATAACATCCGCCAACGAGTGGCTGTATTTATTTTATTTCTGAAGATGAGGGCTTCCCTCGAAAATTAAAAAAAATAATAATAAAAAGGACACACTCCAACCTAACACCACGGTCAACGATACACTGGTAAATAATTTTTTTTTTTTTAATTATTGACTTTTCAATATTGTCACTTTGTTTTTACGATTCCACATGTCGTATATGTGTCACTTTAACAACGCATGGTTATTGCCTCCAAACAATTATTCTTATATATATATATATATATATATATATATATATATATATATATATATATATATATATATATATATATATTGTGTTTTTAGATGCTAGGTGATGTGTAAATATGTTTTTTTCTGAAATCTAGAATATCAGCTTTCTATAAATACATCTGAATCAGAAACATATAAAATGTTGATATCAATCATCATTTTTTTCTTTCCCGACAGCGAACAAAACCTCTTCGAAGAAATGCTCTGTTTTGGCGGAACTAAAAATGGCAAGTAGGGAATCTCTTCTATTTCGATCACTATAATAGGGAAGCTTATTATGGCCTCTTAAGTATTCACGTTCCTACGTTTTCCATCGTGTAATTCCACCCTCCAAAATCATTTTGTCGTTCTTTCTAAGATAACAATGACATTATTTTAGCCGTTTGTCTTCCGATTAAAGTACACTTATTTCCGTTTCCTTCACGTACTGTGTCCTTCAATATCGTTTTTAATCTATTTGTGATGTTTGCTCTTTTTTATTTCATTTTAATTTCTCTCTATCCTTTCTCTTTGTCATTATTTCTTATTGTATTTTGTATTAGTGTATGCATTATTTCTGCACTTCCCCACTCTATTCTGGCTTGGCATAATTTTGTCTGCGTTCTTCATCACGTATCTTCTTTGCCTTTATTTTCATTCTTTTATTTTCTACTTATGTCTTCTTTCTTTTATTATTTTTTTCTTTTCTCTTTTCCTTTCTTTTGTTTGTTATCTCTCTTTTTCTTCATATCATTTTTTATATCTTTGGTTTACACATTGCTCAATTATTTCCCATCAATTCATTAATTTCATTTTCATTTTTTTTTCATTTTTTTCTCATCTTTATTTATGTCGGTCTTATCTGTTGTTTCGTTTATTTCATTTTTTTATTCTCAAAGGCTTGTTTTACATTTGTTTCTTATTTTCTTTAGGTTTTCTTGTAGCTTTCCTTTTCATTCCTCCGTTTTGTCTACATCTTCTTTTTATACGCCTTTTTGTCCCTTCGTCTATATTTTTATAAAACATCCGGGCGAAGGTGTCAAAAGGGTGTACCTTTTTTTAATTTCTAAGGTCGATTTTAATGTAGGGGAAATTCAGTTCCCCAAAGATGGGGCGCTCTCCTGGCCACAAAAGGTAACATTGCTTTAGATTTGAATGATTCCACAAAATTACTAGTTTTACAATACTCTATTTTAAATGTATGTATCCATCTTCAATCGAATGAGGAAAAATGATTTTCAAATAAATTATATAAATATTAAAATGTAAAATTATTATTCCAATTTAAAAGAAAAAAATGTAAGTATTTATTAGCATTATAATAATTTAAATATAAATCGAAAAATCAGTCATTTTAATCGAGAATTTCGGACTCTAGAGATGTCTATGATGTTTCGTTTGTGTATTAAAAAGTTTTGAAAATAAAAGAAAACGCACCATCTATTAAGAAAATAAATATTTAATATATTTCCCCCCTTTTTTAGAACAAAACAGACAACGATTAAAAGCGTGTTTCCAGATTATCGTTCGTGTGCGAAGGTCAACTTCTGAAGATACTAATGTGTTCCATACAATTGGATTATATCTTCGGGTCCTTGAAACCAAATTGATCCCCGAATTGCTTCTTTTTCATTTAATTTATCTCTGATTTCTTTCCATCTTTTGGCTATCGCTTTTTTCTTTCGTTCTGTTTTTAAACTATACTTATTATGTATTTTATTGTTTATGCATTTCTTTTTCGTCTGTTGTTATTTCGCTTTACTTTCTGGCATCTTATTTACCTTTTGTATACTTTTTATTTTTAATTCTTTTTCTTTTCCACTCTTATTTCTTTTATTTCTCTTTCTTTCTTTTATTTATTTTTCGTTTTCTTATTTGTTTCCTGTTTGTATTTATCGTAGACAATCCCGTCTCCTACTTTCTTTAATTCTGTTTTCTTTTGTTTCTACTTTCTTTTTTTCACTTCGTTTTTTCCATATATTCATCGGCCACTACTTTTGTCTTCCATTTTTATTTCTGGTAGCCTCATTTCTTCTTACATTTTTATTCCTTTGTTTTGTTTATTACGTCTTTTTTGTTGTCTGTTTTGTATTCATATTTATATCTTTCTCTCTTCATATGTTCTTGTAGATATTTTTTATCTGATGTTTTTTCGTTTTCATTTCTTTTTAATTCATTAAGTAGTTGTCTCTCTCTTTCTATTTAATTATGCGTAAATCTAGTCTCTTATTTCTCATTATTTCGTTTTTTTATCGCACACCTTTATTTACGAAATTCTGTTATTTATTTTCCTCTATTCTTTTATTTCTTTATTTTGTGTTTCCGTTCCTTTATATTTTCATTTATTAATATTTTCATCTTAATATTGATATAGTTGTCATTCCTGTTTTGTATTAATGCATCATTTTTTATTATTATGTTTATTCTTTTCCTTTTGTTCCGAATTTGCTTTCCTTTTATCTATTCTTTCTTTCTTTTTGCTTCTAAACTATTCGCAATTGTCAGTACGCCACTCCCCCTTCCATCAATACTCATATAGTATTTAAAAATAATATTATATTGAGCATATTTCTGAAGGGGACACAATCACATTAACTTATCCGCTTGCCTTATGATTAAAGTACAAGTAAGAGTGTTCCTTCAACAATCTATCTTTTCTAATATCATTTAATCTTGTGATATTTATTTTTATCATATGCATATTTATTTCGTTTTCTATCATTATTCGTCCAGTCTTCTATTTTTGTAACCCCTCTTTTTCAATGTTTTTACATCTCATGTATTCGTGATTCTCTTCAGTTCCTTCTTCATCTATTTATCTATGGCTTGATATTTGTTTATTTTTGTATGCATTATCTGGATATTGTGTTATCGCTTTTTCGTATTCATGTTTTCGTTTCTTTCCCTGCGGCTTACGATTTTAATGACCCATTTTCTCTCATTAAACCTCTCTGCCATTTTATCAATATAGTTCGCTTGATGCTTTTATTCGAACAGTTTTCTCAAATTCACAATCACGATTGCTTTCAATGAAGGCAACATGGTGAATTTTCTTTCAATAACTTTTGTCTCACTTTCGTTTTACTTATATGTCATATATACTAGTTATTACCTTTAACTCAACTTCATTGCCTCTGTTAGTGTACGTATTTTAAAAAGTTTTAATGGCTTATTTATTTCCTAAATAATAATAATAATAGTAGTAGTAGTAGTAGTAGTAGCAATTAGTCAAAAGTTTTCGATGAAATGTATCCTCTTAATTAAACAGGGATGAAGGTATCCGGAATCAGTTACTTTCTTGTTGATGAGCTGTCTGGTGATTCATGTGGGGGCTTCTGTACACTCTGGAAAAATGAAATGTTATCTCTAATTTAGAAGAGTCAGTTGAAAGGAGGGGATAATTCAAATTGTAACTAGAACCCATGAATACATTCCAGATAATTAGTACGAAAATAAATTTTTAAAAGTGTACTTATGCAATTTACAGACATGAGTGAAAAATAACGTTATAATTTAAAAATACATTTTTTTAAATGGGAATGTGGTTCGTTGATAAAGTATTATGTTTATTGAATTGTTAGGTGAATGTACGGAAGACTTAATCAACCCCTATCGTGCTGATGCTAAGACTGGCTTTCTAACTGTAACCGTTATTATTTCAACCCGGTTCGTAAACTGCAGAAGTACCCTTTTTAATACTTATTTTCTTACAAATTCACTGGATTTTCCTTCTAGGTTATAGTAACAACATGAAAACAGTTTGAATTATATCCCGTTTCAACTGACTCTTCTAAAATGAAAATGCAAATGTTACCTGCCCCAATAATACAGAAGCACCTAAATGTATGTATTTAGACCAATGCTTTAGCTTGGGTCATTTTTCCTTAGAATTATCACGGCGTTGGCGTCAAAATAGTTTTACGTCGCACGTAGCAACGTCACACGATGGTGGGCCACTTAATTTTGCTATTGCTTTAAAATGTTATGGTGTGTATAGTGGTGCTGATGTGCTTTCAGTGTCTGCTTTATTTACTTTTTTCACAGCAGAAAAGTGTGGGAGAAAAGCCGGAAAGGGTTATGCTTCCTTCTAATAATAGCCCGGGCAGCCCCTTCGGCATTCCCCGATAGGGACGCGTCGGGTAATTTCCAATAAACCAAGCCCCTCCTAATGATAGAAGACAAGGCATTGGAGGGTAGACCACATAGGAATATCTAAGACATAATACCTCAATTCGACAGATAAAGGCAACCGAAATGGCCAGTGTTTGTTGGACTGATCATCGAGAACGTATTCTCGACTGGTATTTAGGCGGAACAGAAATCAGCCAACTTTCGCAGATTGAATTTATTTGGAATGCACTTTCAGTGTCTGCTGTGCTATTCTTCTACTGATCTTGTTATAGTTGTCAATTTCTCATACATTATTTGGCAGGCCAGTTGTCTAGTGTTTGCCCCTCGTCGTAATGCAGTGTGGGATACGTTGTGTACTATTTTAAACATAAGAATATACGAAATATTCCTCATGATCAATAAATTGTACAAATTACTATCTTGAACAAAATCTTGAAAATATTACTGTGTAATACACTATACTATACATCCTATGCATATGCACATGTGTCTATCTGTATTTCTTGCTTACATGTAAACACGCATAGAATTATTATAATTTACTCTCAATAGAATATTTATTGAAAACAAAAATAAACTAAGAAGAAATAACCTTAAATTAAATGTTCAGAATCCTCTTCAAAAGAATTTGTTCACCTGACAATTGTGTAATTGTTTTTCCCAAATTCAGACATTTTTGCAAATACAGCTCGTTGGAAATACCATCATTTCAGCGTTTATATTATTCAGAATTGATTCCTAATTTCTCAATAAATTCGCACTCAGGTACAATTATGTTGCATGCGATTTTAAAGACAGGATGGTGGCAGCTAACCAACATATTCAGACTATTAAGCAACTAGCAAATCTAACCGGACCCTTCTAAATAATGAGGTAATTAATTACAGAAATTAGTTTCAGTGAATTGTTTAATTCCATTTGAGGAAGAATCTTAATTAGAGCCTGTTTTTTACATACAGCATCGTAATCTTATCTGAAGGTGCGATTATATATTATATATACTATGAATAATATGATCCCTCTCGTGTAAGTGTATACACACATATATATATATATATATATATATATATATATATATATATATATATATATACACATATATAAACAGACATATATAAATATATATACATACCTATATATACATATATATACATTTAAATATATGTATATATATATACATATATATACATACCTATATATACATATATATACATTTAAATATATGTATATACATACCTATATATACATATATATATATATATATAAATAAATATATATATACATATATATAAATGTATATATATATATATATATATAAAAATACATATATATATAAATACATATATATATATAAATATATATATATATATATATTTATATAAATACATATATATATATATATAAATGTATATATATATATAAATACATATATATATAAATACATATATATATACATATATAAATACATATATATATAAATACATATATATATATACATATATATATATATATACATATATATATATATATATATATATATATATATATATATATATATATATATATGTACACATATATACATACGAAGCTTTGTTATTGTTTTACCGGCGATAGTATTTATGTATTCTAGTAGTATTTATCCGCTCTCTTAGCGATTTAGAACATGTATAGTACTGCATTCCGTCGCTCTTAATCAGACGAGTAATTAAGTTCCATTCCTCTATATATATTTAATAATTAAGTTTTACGTACAGAAAATAAATCCATGACGGCTTGGCTTGGTGATGAAGACTATAGACATTTACATCTAGTGTTCGATCCCTGCACAGATTAGTCATGCTGATGACAGTTCATAGCCAGAAAAAAGTGTCCACGGATTTATTTTCTGTACGTAAACAATAATTAATAAATATATATATATATATATATATATATATATATATATATATATATATATATATATATATATATATATTCCATGAAAAATGCTAGTATACTGAAAGCATATGCCCTTAATAGGGTTAGCATTAAAATTCGTATACATTGAACACTAAATGTACAAAAGCAAAGAAATTCCCAAATTTTTACACTTTTATTGTCATTAAGGGTATGCGAGCACAACAGGTTAAACTGACCCCGCTCGCTACTGTGGCTTCAGCGTGGGAGGAGGAGACGACGTTTATGCACTTTTTCTTCGGTTAAACATTTGAACGACGAGAGAGAGAGAAATGTGAAATATTTTCATTTTACAATACAACACTATCAAAAATGAAGGTAAATTCTATGAATTTCTGTGCTTCAAATACTTCAAAATATATTTTTTAAATCCAATATCTGTTCCTGAAATATATTTAAAATATTTACATATAAAACTAATGAAACTAATAAAACTCCTTACGAGCTGTGCCAACGCGAACGCTGGCAGACGATAACTTCAAACGTTAAAACCATTTATTTCCTTTTTTTTGGTTCGAGAGACAACCTGTATTATTTATTTTGTTTTATTTTAAACTCACTTTGAGCACTGTTTGTTTGTTTTTTCAGTGAAACACAGAGAGCGCGCACGAAAGAAAGAGAGTGTGTGTGTTCGTGAGAGAGTGATAGAGAGAAAATAGAGAGATAGACTAAACTTAATTGAAAAGTGAAAATGCTAGAAAAAACAAAAAAATAAATCGCAAAAAGTTTTTTTTAAATATGTAACAAAAACGAAAGTGACGAAAATAACAAGTACAGTTTCGTTTTATTTCGGTAAACCTGCAAGTTTTTACGGTATATCAACCCTTTTTAGTAGTGTCCATCGTACACACGTTATTTGAATTCAAATTATTATTTTAAAAATTATTTCACTCTTATCTGAGGGGCGGTGTTGCTCATAATAAAGCAAGCGTAACTTACTAACAAATAGAGGGTGCTAATTACATTGGGACCCGCGCTAACTTTGACCCGGTCGTTAGGGCTAGGGTCAGTGGGGTATGCGTAAGACAGTGAAAGAGTTGATGCATTGTGTCTGTGTGTGCGTTAGTGTCATTGTGTTTGTGGGTGCGTTGTTGTCTCTGTGTGCGTTGGTGTCAGTGTGTCTGTGTGTGCGTGGCTCAATACAATGGTCATTTTCCCGAAAACTAAGGTATATGGTAAACTGAGATTACAATGCCATGAACCAGACCCTATGACCTCTATCTCTGCCAAAAAGCAGCTGAATCCATCAAATAGTTGATGAGATACAGGGTGGCTCATACGTACGTACGTACACACAGATAACACAACATCATGCCTGACCTTTCTGGATCTCTGGGTGGCCTTGAATAATGATGCTGAAATTCTACACACTTATAGAACCTATCAAAAAAAATTGTGCTAAGTTTTAACTAATTTGGTTTATTGGTTTTTGAGTTATGATTGATCAAAGAAATGAGATTTCCAGCATAGGCCGTTTTTGAAGTCTATTAAGTGATAGAGCGCTCTCGTGCCTCCCTTAATTCGCATATTCCTCTTCATTTACAATGATACCTCGGCCTTCATTATAAATGATAATAATGATTAATTTACCATTTCATTTCCGTTAATTATTACAACTAATATTTCATATAACATAGTACTATTAACATAACCTAATGAACACTTTTCATAGGAAGTGCCTGGATTTGCGTGTGTGCGCTACCAGTAGAACAAAAAGAAAAAAGTAGATACAGATATACATAGTGAGAGAGAGGGAGAGAGAGCGAGGGGATTCGTTTCGCACAAGGTTGGTTGCGTTTCGTTACAGTGCAAAATTAAACGTTAGCTTTTAAGTCTTTAAACTGCCGACTTTTATACTTTTCTTCACAGAACTAAAAGAAGATCTTCTTCAACTATTTCACAGTAGGATAGGGCTGCAGTTAGATATAAATGACCCAAATTATATCATCTACTTTATAACTAGCGAGGCTACCCGGCGTTGCTCGTTGTCATAAAAACATATCATTTAAGAAAAATCGCGTGTGTAACATCTTTATATTCAAACTTCTATTTCTCTCCCGTCTCTTTATCTTTCTACTTTTTTCTTCCCTGGCCGCCCCATTTCACCGCTACTTTCCTATTTTGCCTATTGCGAAAACTGTTTCTTCCCCACCATCCCTCCTACGTTGTCCAGGGTAATAGTATGACATATTTCTATAAAAAGTACCACCTCTGTCTGCGACTTATATATAGGTACTTATCTCATCCCCGGTGTTGAGACTATATACGTATCTATCACCACTCCGGTGCGCATGCATTTTACACAAAATGCCAGACGGGACTCACAAACCAATAGCTCACGCATCGAGGACACTGCTACCAGCAGAAAAGAACTACTCCCAAATAGAAAAAGAGTCTTTAGGGATCATATTTGCAGTCTCGAAATTCCACCGTTACATACACGGTTGATTTTTCACTTTACACACGGATCATAAACCTTTACTCCAAATGTTTGGGTAAAAAAAGGTGTGCCCGTACACACAGCTAACAGACTGCAAAGGTGGGGAACAATCCTTTTCAATTATGATTTTAAGATAGAATACCTCCCCTCGAAGAAAATCTGTCACGCTGACGGATTGTCAAAACTCATCCCAAAACGTAGTGAACCCCTGGAAGACACTGTGATTGCCTCCCTTCGAACGGAAGGAGAAATGAACTCGACATTACGGAACACAGTAAGGGAACTCCTCTTGTCACTGCACGAAATAAAAATGGAAGCCTCTCTGTGACGTGTTTATTAAGATAGGCAAGACTAAATTAATTGAAAAGGACAAAACAAACTTAAGACATTTTCTTATTATGCGAAGAGGTACTCTTGTATAGTGAGAGAGTCGGCATTCCAAAAACGCTTCAAAGGAGAATTCTGAAGGATTTCCATGTTGGCCAGCCAGGGATTACAAGAATGAAGAGCTTTATGAGGAGCTACGTGTACTGGCCTAATATGGACTAGGATATCGAGAAAATCGTAAAGACGTTCAAAGGCTGTGTATTGGCAACAAAGGCACCTCCGATCAAATACAGTCCTTGGCCAAAAAACGGACCGACCATAATCCAAGATCCATATAGACTTCGCAGACCCATTAGACGGTTTCAACTATTGAATTGTAGTAGATAGTTTCACAAAATGGCCCGAAGTGTGCCGATGCAAAAGTCCAACGACGGAAGTAACCATAAACTTCCTCCACGAATTGTTCGCCCGTTTCGGGGTGTTGGATTGCTTAGTCAGCAACAACGGAACACAGTTCACGTCCGCTGAATTCAAGGAATTCTGTGGTACGTTCCAAATAGAACATATTACGAACCCAGCATACCACCCAAGATCAAATGGTCAAGCACAGTGTTTTGTCGATACACTTAAAAGAGCCATGAAGAAGGCTCGAAAAACCCCTACAACAGTTTCTTCAGGTGTACAGGATCACGCCAAACCCGAATACACCATTTTCATTATCCCCTGCTGAGGTAATGTTTGCGCGCAAGATAAAATCTGTTTTTGGTAAATATGCTGCCAAAACAGACAAAACCGGGACGATAAATTCAGTACCAAGAAAACGTTACTTCACAGGCGAAAACCATTTTTAAAATTTAAAAAAATAATAAATCGTTTTGGGAACTGGGGACAATTGAGAAGCAGATTGGAAATATGGTATACATAATTCAAGGCCCTAAGTTCTCTCATGAGAGACATTTAAATCAATTAAGAAAACGACTATCGGACGACACCGACAGCGCTCCCCAGGAAGAAGAAGAAATTATAGACACCATATATGACACCTTTGACATCGAGATCCCCAGGCAGCTCCGGAACCAAGACAATAAAAAAGAAGGGAAGACTAACGGACCTAATCGTAATAGACCTCAAAAGGAAACGCTATTAATTCTCCTGCGGAGGTAATACTTGGAAGGGGGTGTTATGGTTACTTTCCTATGTACAACATGGACTCTTCCTCTTTGCTCAATAAATGCCAACGGCAATTAACTCTCGCCGGAATCCAATAAGATAGTCGAACTCTACTTACCAGGCGCATATGTCTTCCCTCTGTACTCTATGTTCTTAATACACTTGTTTCTACTTCATACCGTGTTCGTGTCTTCCTTTCGGTCCCTTTAACAGGGCCACAACAATCAGGTGGATGTTATTTTGGATCTTCATCGAGATAGTTTTACTGTTCTTCCTTCTCCAATACTCACTTCGAGTTCGCGGGTTCGAACGCATTATTTTCTTCTCTAGAATCTTATTTACATAATATTCACATTCATATCGATCTGTCCATCCGTATTTATTCATATATTTTCCTTTATTTTGTGTCTTACATGATTGTAACTTCGTTCTATGATTATTAAATCGCTTTATTGGTATTCGTTTTTTCAGCTTTTTGTATAGTCAATTTATATCATTTTGTTTACATTTCAGAAACGATGCATCCCTTTACAGCTATCTAAATATACAGTCGAGGCAAATACTATGCATTAGGTGCTCGCTTTGGATGGACTGCTAATCGCTACTCAAATATAGCCGTTGCGTAAAGGTCAACATATATTAAAGATCGTTATAAATATGTAATCAAGTTTATTAAAATTAAAATGTTTAATACTGTAACCTGTTAATATATAGATATCATACGTTTATTAATCAGCTTGATCATTTTATCATACGCGTAATGGATAGAGTGTTTGTCTTTAGAAGCGTATATGCCATGTTAAAATTATTTACGATTTACTACCATTATTTCTGCACAATTTCTCCGAAACCACATTCATAATAAAAATCAGAATACGAATATAATGGAATGGATAATGTAAATTCGTATGAAGCAGTATGGTAAGATTATTGCGGGCTCAATTCTTGCTCTTTTGTCATTTGTACATCCTATGATACCGATAGGACTGATATATTGCATGCTTAGATTGTCAGTCCACATCGGTATCCATTTCACAATTTTAATTCATTGTATACTCTGTTATAAAGGAAAATTACTAGGTGTGTTCATTTTATTGTATACAATGATCATTTACATCAGGAGTTGGTATTAAATAACTTAAGAAGTGATGATTTAACATGCCATGTACAGGATAGTTCAATCACGGTTCCTAATCTGGACTTTAAACAACATTTTTATTGAAGTCGCTCCAAACAAGGCGTGAATACACTGTATGTAAGACTTACAAATACTACTTCAAGGTCTAAAACTCGGGTATGTGAGGACTAAAAGACAAAATAAGGGAGGCGAGAGTTACGAGACTGACGGTAAAGTAAACACAAGATCAATTTTTTATTCTCCATCAATATTTATCCATTAAATTATTTTTTAAATCATTTCTATCATTGACTATATCCGGACTGATGGTCAGAATAGAGGAACATAAATTATTTAAAAACGGATGAAGTTTGATACGATCTAAGGTTATTTATGATCTAATAAATAAACTACTCTGTCTTAAAACTGTTAGTTTGTGTGTAGTTTTAATCCCTGAAATATGCAGTCAAGTAGGGAATTCCCTCGCTCTTCCAATGACCAGCTGCACATCGTGCAAAACTACATGTAGCTAGCGTAACAACCGCGATATATTTCACGCATGACAACCAAACCTCAGTTTCATCCTGTGTTTGAAGAGAAAAGCGATTCATATGGCTATAATATGTTTATTTTTTGCTGTTGACAAGTGCTTAGTAAAGAGAGTTACTATTGGAAGGACATACGTATAGCATATGATTGAGCACCGTGTCACCCCAGCAGAGAAATCTCAGAAGTGATTGTTTGGAAACTTTCACCGCTTCATCTGTCTCAACATCTAGCCCTTCCTATCGTCTGAATTCAACCCAATGATCTATTATGTGTGGGCGTAGTTAGGAAAGGCACTAACCATCCCTCCAGCCACACCAACGACGAGAGAAGGACACCGAGAAAGCTGTGTGCTAAATACTGTGTAGAAATGCACTTTCTAATGAGGTGTACTCGGCAAAGGTTCATCTATAAGATGCTATTTTTATTTTGAGAATACATCCATTGGTAAACTTGATATGAGGCATTGTCTGTATTTTCTAAAAGAGTGTTTTAATTGTTGTGGGCATCCTGTATGCCTGTAAAGTCTATAAACCAGCAAATTTGTGATTTTTTAAACAACTAACAAATTATGACAGTTCTAAATTTTCGGAAATCTTGTTAAAATAGATTACTAGATAAAAAATATAGACGTCATAAACATTTTTCATGCAAGATTGTTTCGGCAAAAACGACCTAATTTTAACGTTTTTTAAAATTATGTAGGTGCAAGAAGATAATACATGTAGAAACAGGACGCATCTCTGTGTCACCCTACTAGAGAAAACTGGAAGTGGCTTCCCGTGAACTTCCACAATTGCAGAATAGGCGTACTATGTAAATAAATAAAGGTGCGTTTTTGATCCTCAGCAGAGAGGCAACCGCTGAGCAGCGAATTGACTTTGAAACAAGAGTCAATGCATCATTCTTTCTCACGTCGGTGGTTTGTCTACTTTCCTAGTTCACGCCTGTTACTTCTATATTTCTAATTTTCCTGAATTAAAATGATTTAATGAGTACGAGTAAAAACAATTTAAAACGAATAAAAATTAAAAAGAGTTTACTTTCTAAGGAAGTGTTTACTCGACTTTGAAAGCATGGGTAAATTTAATCACATTAACACGTACAGTATTAGCGGGTATCGTAGCATACGCCATTTGATAGATTCAGCCGGAACAGTATCATAAATCACCATTAAACAAAAATTGCCCATTTTCGCTTCACAACAATTCAGCATATTTTGTGGTGTCGTGTCTATGATATAATTACTCTCTATATTTCTGACATTTGTCAACTTAGAATAAATATACATTGGCATTGTTTTATAACAAACACGTTCAATATAAGATACATCTGCTTTAGAAAGTAATGATGATAATATACATCATTACTTTCCACAGCAGATGTATCCCATATTAAATGTGTTTGTTATTCGAAATCAAGATTTGCATGATATATATATATATATATATATATATATATATATATATATATATATATATATATATATATATATATACGGTGATGTTTGTTATGGTTTACTGGCGATAGTCGACCGGTGTTACCGGTGCGTTTTTATTATTTGTCGCTATCCTAGGCGGTTAATGTATATTTTTAAGAATATGCAAAGGACCGAATTTTAAATTCGTCCTTAATCCGGCGTGTCATCAATGTTTGTGTGCATATATATATATATATATATATATATATATATTAATTAATTAATATATAAATTAATTTATACATATATATATATATATATATATATATATATATATATATATATATATAGAGAGAGAGAGAGAGAGAGAGAGAGAGAGAGGGGGAGAGAGGGAGAGAGAGGGAGAGAGAGATTTTTAATATATTAATTTATGAATGGATTTTTGTGCGCACAAAAGACAGACATGAACACGTTTTTTTCTGATTATGAGCCGTCAACAGCATGATTATCCAGGCAGTTATTGAAATCTGGGTGTAAATGTACGTAGTCTAGCGCTTTGCCCCTAAGCCAGAATGACTTTTCACATTTTGAGCTCGACGTTAAACAATCTCTCTCTATCTCTCTATATCTCAATTTATATATATAATATATATATATATATATATATATATATATATATATATATATATATATATATATATATATACACGACAGATTTATATTAAATAATCGGCTTTTCAAATTTCAGTGGGTATATGCACTTATATACATAGAAAACGGAATATAACTTTATAATCAGAAAACTAAACGTAACAAAGCGACATGATTATAAATGTAAACACCATCCAATAACTTCTGTCCGGTTGCATCAATAACAACATAGGAATCCTACGTTAAGAGTGTGTAGTGAAACAAGGGTTGCTCAATCACATCCGCACCTGTCCCATAATCCCTTGCCGGATGTACCCGGTCTTGCTCTAAATTGTGTCCGGTTATATCAGGTCATCATGACGTCAGAGAGTGGCAGATAATTTGAAAAATAATGCAAAGTGGCGGGAATAAATTCACTCACACTACAACCTTTTAATAGACGCTAATATTCTTCCCACTCCCTTCCGTTATCATGATAGGCATTACCTCCTCCTTTCATGCCAAATTGGGGGGAGGGGGGTGACGGCATTCGCCGGTGTGAGCGCCTCAGGCCAAATTTGGGGGAGGGGGTTTCGGTATTCGCCGGATGGGCGCCTCAGGCCAAATTTGGGGTAGGGGGAGTGTCGGCATTCTCCGACGCTCACACCTTTTTGAGAGGGTGGAGATAGTGTAGTATCTGTTGCGAGGAGAGAGTGTCAGCATTCGCCGGTGTGAGCGCCTCAGGCAAAAATTTTTCTAGGGGGGGGGGATTATATAGCAAATCTATAATAAAAACCAATGTGCATTTATTTGTATCTATAATAAAGACCAATGTGCATTTATTTGTATCTATAATAAAGGCCAATGTGCATTTATTTGTATCTATAATAAAGACAAATGTGCATTTATTTGTATCTATAATAAAGACCAATGTGCAAAGTACTCGGCGTTGTCCGGGAAAAAAGTGCTCAATGTCCTAGATAGAGCTACTGTAGTGATAGGTTTGGATAATATTTTAACAGCATCTACGCTGAAAAGGATGGGGGAATGGATAAGAGTTATTTCAGTAGTCCCCAGGAGGCCTCTTTGATTTTGAAATACTCGGCGTTGTCCGGGAGAAAAGTGCTCAATATCCTAGATAGAGCAACTGTAGTGATAGGTTTAGAACATATTTTAACGCCATCTTCGTTCCCCTTTGGACTATTTTGCAGATGAAAAGGGGGGAGGATACCTAAGTGATTTCAGTAGTCCCCAGGAGGCCTCTTTGATTTTCAAAGTACTCGGCGTTGTCCGGGAAAAAAGTGCTCAACGTCCTAGATAGAGCTACTGTAGTGATAGGTTTGGATAATATTTTAACAGTATCTACGCTGAAAAGGATGGGGGAATCGATAAGAGTTATTTCAGTAGTCCCCAGGAGGCCTCTTTGATTTTCAAAGTACTCGGCGTTGTCCGAGAAAAAAGTGCTCAATGTCCTAGATAGAGCTACTATAGTGATAGGTTTGAATAATATTTTAACAGCATCTACGCTGAAAAGGATGGGGAATCGATTAGATTTATTTCAGTAGTGCTCAGGAGGCCTCTTTGATTTTGAAATACTCGGCGTTGTCGGGGAGAAAAGTACTCAATATCCTAGATAGAGCAACTGTAGTGATAGGTTTAGAAAATATTTTAACGCCATCTTCGTTCCTCTTTGGACTATTTCGCAGATCAGAAGGAGAGAAGATACCTAAGAGATTTTGAGTAGTCCCCAGGATGCCTCCTTGATCATCAAAGTACTCGGCGTTGTCCGGGAGAAAAGTGCTCAATGTCCTAGATAGAGCTACTGTAGTGATAGGTTTGGAAAATATTTTAACGCCATCTTCGTTCCCCATTTAGACTATTTCGCAGATCACAAGGAGAGAGGATACCTAAGGGATTTCAGGAGTGCTCCTGAAGCTTCCTCGATTTTCAAAGTACTCGGCGTCGTCCGGGAGAAAAGTGCTCAATATCCTAGATAGAGCTACTGTAGTGATAGGTTTAGAACATATTTTAACGCGATCTTCGTTCCCCTTTGGACTATATCGTAGATCAGAAGGAGAGAGGATACCATAACTGATATCAGTAGTCCCCAGGAGGCCTCCTTGATTATCAAAGTACTCGGCGTTGTCCGGGAGAAAAGCGCTCAATGTCCTAGATAGAGCTACTGTAGTGATAGGTTTGGATAATATTTTAACAGCATCTACGCTGAAAAGGATGGGGGAATTGATAAGAGTTGTTTCAGTAGAGCTCAGGAGGCCTCTTTGATTTTGAAATACTCGGCGTTGTCCGGGAGAAAAGTGCTCAATATCCTAGATATAGCTACTGTAGTGATAGGTTTGGAAAATATTTTTACGCCATCTTCGTTTCCCTTTGCACTATTTCGCAGATCAGAAGGAGAGAGGATACCTAGGTGATTTCAGTAGTCCCCAGGAGGCCTCCTTGATTATCAAAGTACTCGGCGTTGTCCGGGAGAAAAGTGCTCAATGTCCTAGATAGAGCTACTGTAGTGATAGGTTTTGAAAATATTTTAACGCCATCTTCGTTCCTCTTTGGACTATTTCGCAGATCAGAAGGAGAGAGGATACCTAAGGGATTTCAGGAGTGCTCATGAAGCCTCCTCGATTTTCAAAGTACTCGGCGTTGTCCGGGAGAAAAGTGCTCAATATCCTAGATAGAGCTACTGTAGTGATAGGTTTAGAACATATTTTAACGCCATCTTCGTTCCCCTTTAGACAATTTTGCAGATGAAAAGGAGGGAGGATACCTAAGTTATTTCAGTAGTCCCCAGGAGGCCTCTTTGATTTTCAAAGTACTCGGCGTTGTCCGGGAAAAAATGCTCAATGTCCTAGATAGATCTACTGTAGTGATAGGTTTGGATAATATTTTAACAGCATCTACGCTGAAAAGGATGGGGGAATCGATAAGAGTTATTTCAGTAGTGCTCAGAAGGCCTCTTTGATGTTGAAATACTCGGCGTTGTCCGGGAGAAAAGTGCTCAATATCCTAGATAGAGCTACTGTAGTGATAGGTTTGGAAAATATTTTAACGCCATCTTCGTTCCCCTTTGGACTATTTTGCAGATCAGAAGGAGAGAGGATACCTAAGGGATTTCAGGAGTGCTCATGAAGCCTCCTCGATTTTCAAAGTACTCGGCGTTGTCCGGGAGAAAAGTGCTCAATATCCTAGATAGAGCTACTGTAGTGATAGGATTAGAACATATTTTAACGCCATCTTCGTTCCCCTTTAGACAATTTTGCAGATGAAAAGGATACCTAAGTGATTTCAGTAGCCCCCAGGAGGCCTCTTTGATTTTCAAAGTACTCGGCGTTGTCCGGGAAAAAAGTGCTCAATGTCCTAGATAGATCTACTGTAGTGATAGGTTTGGATAATATTTTACAATATCTACGCTGAAAAGGATGGGGAATCAATAAGAGTTATTTCAGTAGTGCTCAGGAGGCCTCTTTGATTTTGAAATACTCGGCGTTGTCCGGGAGAAAAGTGCTCAATATCCTAGATAGAGCTACTGTAGTGATAGGTTTGGAAAATATTTTAACGCCATCTTCGTTCCCCTTTGGACTATTTCGCAGATCAGAAGGAGAGAGGATACCTAGGTGATTTCAGTAGTCCTCAGGAGGCCTCCTTGATTTTCAAAGTACTCGGCGTTGTCCGGGAAAAAAGTGCTCAATGTCCTAGATAGAGCTACTGTAGTGATAGGTTTGGATAATATTTTAACAGCATCTACGCTGAAAAAGATGGGGGAATCGATAAGAGTTATTTCAGTAGTGCTCGGGAGGCCTCTTTGATTTTCAAATACTCGGCGTTGTCCGGGAGAAAAGTACTCAATATCCTAGATAGAGCTACTGTAGTGATAGGTTTGGATAATATTTTAACAGCATCCACGATGAAAAGGATGGGGGAATCGATAAGAGTTATTTCAGTAGTCCTCAGGAGGCCATCCTTGATTATCAAAGTACTCGGCGTTGTCCGGGAGAAAAGTGCTCAATATCATAGATAGAGCTACTGTAGTGATAGGTTTGGAAAATATTTTAACACCATCTTCGTTCCCCTTTGGACTATTTCGCAGATCAGAAGGAGAGAGGATACCTAAGTGATTTCAGTAGTCCTCAGGAGGCCTCCTTGATTTTCAAAGTACTCGGCGTTGTCCGGGAAAAAAGTGCTCAATGTCCTAGATAGAGCTACTGTAGTGATAGGTTTGGATAATACTTTAACAGCATCCACGATGAAAAGGATGGGGGAATCGATAAGAGTTATTTCAGTAGTCCTCAGGAGGCCATCCTTGATTATCAAAGTACTCGGCGTTGTCCGGGAGAAAAGTGCTCAATATCCTAGATAGAGCTACTGTAGTGATAGGTTTGGAAAATATTTTAACACCATCTTCGTTCCCCTTTGGACTATTTCGCAGATCAGAAGGAGAGAGGATACCTAAGTGATTTCAGTAGTCCTCAGGAGGCCTCCTTGATTTTCAAAGTAATCGGCGTTGTCCGGGAAAAAAGTGCTCAATGTCCTAGATAGAGCTACTGTAGTGATAGGTTTGGATAATATTTTAACAGCATCCACGATGAAAAGGATGGGGGAATCGATAAGAGTTATTTCAGTAGTCCTCAGGAGGCCATCCTTGATTATCAAAGTACTCGGCGTTGTCCGGGAGAAAAGTGCTAAATATCCTAGATAGAGCTACTGTAGTGATAGGTTTGGAAAATATTTTAACGCCATCTTCGTTCCCCTTTGGACTATTTCGCAGATCAGAAGGAGAGAGGATACCTAAGTGATTTCAGTAGTGCTCATGAGGCCTCTTTGATTTGCAAAGTACTTGGCGTTGTCGGGGAGAAAATTGCTCAATGTCCTAGATAGAGCTACTGTATTGATAGGTTTGGTTAATATTTTAACAGCATCTACGCTGAAAACCTATTTAGCATTCGCACCGCGGCAGCAATAGATACGTATTTAGCATTCATCAGTGGTGATAGGAACGTATATAGCATGTGCACATGGGCGGCAATAAATACGTATATAGCATGCGCATCGGGTGTGCAAAAAAAATTGGGGGAAGGCAAAATATTTTTAATTTCTTTTATCTTTTTCATTGAAAATATTTATATGTATGAGGGAGAATGAAAAAAAAAAATTTTCGGGGGGGGGCTGAAAATTTTTTTTTTTTTTTTTTTAAATGAAAATATTTCTATGTATGGGGGGAACATAAAATTTTGGGGGGTAGGGGGTGTCAAAAATTTTTCTTTTTTTTTCCTTTAAATTAAAAATATTTCTAAGTATGTGGGAGGATAGAAAAAATTTTTTTCTTGTGGGGAGGCAAAAATATGTATTTTTTCTGTTTTTAACTAAAAATATTCCTATTTATGATAGTGACAATACATGAATGAACACAATTTTGTTTTTCTAACACGACAGGGGCGAATTAATATGAGTTCTTACGTATGCGAACTGGGCTGGAGATTGGTACATATATAGTATGTGTACCCTTTCAGAGATAGGTAAGTATGTAGTATGCGCACCAGAGCCGCGATAGGTACGAATATAGTATGCACACCAGGCCAGCGATAGGTTTATATATAGTATGTGCACCGGGGTGGAAATAGGTACTTATATAGTAGTGCATAGGGGTGGCGATAGCTATGTATTTAGCATTCGCACCGGGGTTGCGATAGGTACGTATTCAGCAATCACACCGGGGCGGCGATATGTACATATTTAGTATATGCACTTAGGCAGTGATAGGTACATATGGTGTATGCACACCGGGGCGGCAATATGTACGTATTTAGCATTCATCCCTGGGCGGAGATAGGTACTTATTTAGCATTCAGCGGTGGCGATAGGTACGTATATAGCATGTGCACATGGGCGGCAATAAGTAGGTGATAGGTATGTATTATGCATGCGCACTGGGGCAGCGATCCGTTCATATATAGCACGCGCACCGGGGGGACGATAGTTACGTATATAGCATGCGCACCGGGGCGGCGAAAAGTACGTAATTAGCATTCACACCGGGGCGGCGATAGGTACGTATTTAGCATTCACACCGGGGCGGCGATAGGTATGTATTTAGCATTCACACCGGGCAGGCGATAAGTATGTATTTAGCATTCGCACCGGGGCGGCGATAGGTATGTATTTAGCATTCGCACCGGGGTGGCGATATGTACGTATTTAGCTTCCGCACCGGGGCGGCGATAGGTACGTATTTAGCATTAACACCAGAGCGGCGATAAGTATGTATTTAGCATTCACACCGGGGCGGCGATAGGTATGTATTTAGCATTCACACAGGGGCGGCGATAGGTATGTATTTAGCATTCGCACCGGGGCGGTGATAGGTATGTATTTAGCATTCGCACCAGGGTGGCGATATGTACGTATTTAGCTTCCGCACCAGGGCGGCGATAGGTACGTATTTAGCTTCCGCACCGGGGCGGCGATAGGTACATATTTAGAATTCACACCGGGGCGGCGATAGGTATGTATTTAGCATTCGCACCGGAGCGGCGATATGTACGTATTTAGCTTCCACACCGGGGCGGTGATAGGTACGTGTTCAGAATTCAGGGGTGGCGATAGCTACGTATATAGCATGTACACATGGGCAGCAATAAGTACGTACATAGCATGCGCTCTGCGGCGGCGATTAGTACATATATAGCACGCGCACCAGGGTGGCGATAGGTACGTATATAGCACGCGCACCAGGGTGGCGATAGGTACGTATATAGCACGTGTACCGGAACGGCAAAAGGTATGTATTTCGCATTCGCACGGGGCGGCTATAGGTACGTATTTAGCATTCGCACCAGGGCGGCTATAGATACGTATTTAGCATTCGCACCGGGCCGGCTATAGGTACGTATTTAGCATTCGCACCAAAGCGGCGATAGGTACGTATTTTGCATTCGCACCAAAGTGGCAATGTGTACATATCAATTATTCGCACTAGGGCAGCGATAGATACTAATGTAGCATGTACACCGGGGCAGCGATAGGTACCATTTAGCATTCGCGGCGATAGGTACTTAAATAGTATCTGCACTGGGGCGGCGATAGGTGCGTATATAGTATGTGCACTGGGGCGGCGATAGGTACGTAATATAGTATGCGCACCGGGGCGATGATATATACGTATATAGTATGAACATCGGGACGGAGATAAGTACCTATATAGAAGGCGCAGATAGGGGTGTTACTTTTTATAGAAATGTCATACTATTGCCCTGGGCAACGTAGGAGATATGGTGGGGAAGAAACAGCTTTCGCAAAAGGCAAAATTAGAAAGTAGCGGTGAAATGGGGCGACCAGGGAAGAGAAAGGTAGAAAGATAAAGAGACGGCTATAGAGAAAGGGGTGGAGAAATAGAAGTTTGTATATAAAGATGTTACACACACGATTTTTCTTCAATTATATGTTTTTATGACCCCGAGCAACGCCGGGTAGCCCCGCTAGTAATACATAGAGCGCACATTAATTTATTCTACGATAGAAACAGATAGAATGTCAACTAAATACACAAAAGTTACGTCATCGTCTAATCGAGCCATTCGTTGTTGTTCTTTTCTGCTCAATAGTTTAGCTTATTAAACGTAAACATACAGTAAAGAATATCAAATGAGTGCGTTGGAAATATATATATATATATATATATATATATATATATATATATATATATTCCTATGTTTCTAGACTGATATTTTGATATTTTGTGTATTCTTTCTATATTAAAAGGGCGGCTTATACATAGTAGATTCTGCATACCTGTATAACATTTTAAATCCATAAAGTATTACGTATTAACACCAGAGACCACACACAACAAGCGGTTACAAATGCAATAGATGTTTGGTGTTTTACATGATAATTATGGGAGACTCTTACGCATTCAAAAACCTAACACAGACATTCAAAAATGTTAAAAAGACTTAAACTGCACCTCCAGAAATGTAATGTATATACTTAAATGTCAAACATGCGACACATATTATATAGGCGCAACATAAGCATTAAGGAATTTTGTCGCTCTACATAAAAGCAACATAAAAATCACAACAATCTGAAATTCATGTGTTTCATAGCATATTCACACGTGTAACACAGTAAGATTCAAGATCATGCCGATTTATCAAACTCAAGATTATTCCTTCTTCCTTACACAAGAAAACCATCATAACAAAACTCACACCAGTATTGAACAAATCACAACACAACACACACACAAACATACAACATACAAGGCGCAAATATGCATATATATGTAAATGGATGGGAGTGAACGTGTGTGTGTGTTGTCAAAAACATATATACGCACACGTACATATGCATCTACGCATCCGCACACATAAACCAGAACATATACACTGACCTCAGCTCACATAAACACCACACATGCACAGGCGCAAACAAAAAAGACAGGGAAGATGAACACATTTTAAAAACACATAAATTATATTCACCAAATAACAACACTCCTAATTATATACAAAAATACTGACCAAATAACATTCACGCTTTAATAAACTCAAGTGGCATGGCCAAGATGACTAAGAAAAGAAGAAGAGAGAAACGCACGCACAAACGTTTTATGATAATATTTTAATTACATTTTTTTTTAAATCAAGAAATATCTAAAAAGAGCTAATCATGCTTGACACACGCGTTTTAGAAATTTGAACACCAGCCATTTTGTAAATATAAAATATTAAATATTAAATAATAAGCAAATGTTTTAAATGAATAAATGATAGTTGCTCACATTTTTTAAATATATATATATATATATATATATATATATATATATATATATATATAAATATATATATATATATATATATATATATATATATATATATATATATATAAAGTTTAAGCGTATTGCACGGTAATAAGTCGGTGTATTTTTATTCCTAAAGCGATAGATACTGATGTAATACGTATGTAGTAGTTGAGTTCGTATATATATATATATATATATATATATATATATATATATATAGTTCAGCTTACATTGACAGATCAAAGGCAATGCGGAAAAGCCGTTGATGAAGGGGTGCTATTGAAACTAATTCCTTCGATTACCCTATTTCCGATAAACGTGGCGGTGCGGGTGGTTATTTTCATTTTATTATTAATAAAGAGGTGTGCACACACACACACACACACACACATACACATATATATATATATATATATATATATATATTTATATATATAAGTATATATATATATATATATATATATTGAATGTATTTGACTTCATGTCTTAACGTATGTTTAACAATACAAATATGTGTAGGCTTATGTACCAGAAAAAGTATTATAATCCCGATAATGATAAGATGTAATAATGTTATACCTAAGTAAATCTCGTTTTACCTGACTAACCTTCGTCTATCTCCACGGAATAAATCGGGATTATAAGATCTACGAAAACATAATACACGATTGCAACGAATATAAGCAGGCACTACACCGGCCATTGTTTTACAATGATCGTAAACTTATCAAAGCGTAGGGAAAACGTCGTATGAGGGATAACATCGCATAAAACATCAAAATAAGCGTACAAGTTGGAAGGAAAGCATAAATATAAACAGTACAATTGAATAATCGTATAAGTAAATACAATTCGTAGAATATAAGACATAGATTTAGAAGAGAGATGAGAATATATGACAAAATACAGATGGACAGTCATAAATCGATATTAATGCGATTATAATGAAAACACGAGACTGAACTAAAACAAAGAAGTAAATAATGCACTTCTAAGAAATCAAGAAACTAACGAGACGAATACAGCCAAAGTAAGTAAAGTTAACCCCCTAACCACGTATTCGGAAAAAAAATATTTACATTTTAGTATATGTTCCACGGCCATGCACATACATATTTCCCATTACCGACCACAGAAAGTGCTCATAATTTGAATTTATTAAAACAAGACTCTGACATTATATTCTCCCCTTTGAAAATGTAGTTTAAAATGTAATTTATTTTGGTTTTTCTAGCTGCTGCATTTCGTCATATTATTGTGCTTTTGTAAATAATAGAGAGTTAGTATATGTATGCTTAAAGGCGAAACAATATTATTTAGATTATTGATTAATTCAGTTTACTGTACCTTTTCTATTAATAATCTACCACCTTTTAATACACAATTCCGTTGTTATTGGACCAACCTCTTAAGCATAACCTCATCTTTATGGGAGCTAGTGGTACTATCCTCTCAGGTATTAACCCGTGTTTTGAGCGTGGTCGTGTAATATATATTCGTTCGTCATATATACTAGCAAAAATATATGAAAAAAGGAGCATCATTTTGCTAGTTCATGTGATTTTGTCTAGTTAATATAATTACAGTACTTTTTAAATGCATTCATGTGCATTACACATATTGAAACAAGCTTGAGGTCTAACAAAATTACTGTTGATTAGTACCGTATGAACACATACATAACATTGTATTTTTCATTACGTTGGGATTAAGTACAGTGTTTTCAACAACAACAAGAATGTATGTCTGCGTCTATATAGATGAAGATGTTAACCAAAAAAATGAAAATACATGCACTCATAGTTGCTTCAGCTGCAACACATGATGCTTTAGAAACAGCCTTCAACATGTAGACATATTATTTGTTCATAAGGTTGTATTGACGGGTTTTATGGAAACTATTCCTTATCCGTGAGTGCAACAGTGATGGGCACAATATATTCGGCAACGGTGATGGTTTTAGGGGTTGTGACCAGGGAAGTTTACGTTGTGTCACCTTATATTTTCCCGCAAGGTCTTAAGATCAATGCTGTAGCATACCTTAATGTCTTTAAAACCTTCAAGCCATCGCTAGATAAAGTATATAGTGGGAGGTCATATCTCATTTGAATAAATTCTGCACTTGTAATAACGCTATTCTTACCCATGACTTCTTATCAGATAATTTTTACGACTATTTAACTTCCAACATGTAGGCCACTAACTCGCCAGATTGCAGTTGTTTGAACTTTTACGAGTTCAGCTTTGTTGGAAGGGCGACTAACTGACATTTTTGTATAATATTGTTGTGTATTTAACACACTAAAATATCATAAAATAGCCCTCACAACCGTATATATATATATATATATATATATATATATATATATATATATATATATATATATATATGATTATATATATTTTATCTACATACGTATACGTTTGATAATTTCAAGATTTATCAGTGTAGAGATAATTATTAATACTCTCTATATATATTCGAGTAAATCGTTTCAGAAAAATTTATGACAATCTAATCAAATAAATAGTTCCTGTGATTTAAAATGTATAAAACTAATGTACAACAGAGTGTGTACATAAATTATATACTAGGTAATGTCGCTCTTTTATTCCACGCTATTCCATCGTAAAATAAACGTACTTTGATTAATTTACTTAAATACACTTCATTTTACAAAGTAGATCATGAAAATACATGTATTTATCTATTTTGTCAGCTTTACAATTTATCTTTGGAACTTATTCATGAATTCGAATCAATAATATAAATCGATAATTGTGTGAGATTACGTATTAACCTCATATTTTAAAAGTCAGTATGTGAACAAATATGTTATCTCTCTCTCTCTCTCTCTCTATATATATATATATATATATATGCACACACACATATATATACACACATATATATATATATATATATATATATATATATATATATGAAACAACATTTAAAGATACAAAAGTATGACATATTTATCATAAGTATATATATTTCAAAAATTCAGTATCGACAACATTTTAGTGTGCATATGTTTTAGAGAAAAAATGATTAAGTTTCTTTATCAGCACAAATAAAAGGGAGTTATTTTTACACATTTCGTTGATAGTCCAGTTGGATAGTGGATCAACATAAAGATCACAAATGCATTAAAACAAAGTTTCCAACAATATTTTTAAAATATACATTCTTTAGTAATATGTTCATTATGTTTAGCAAGGCTAGCTAGAAAAAGAAGATTTATAGAAAAAAACAAATCCTAAATTATATATATATATATATATGTATATATATATATATATATATATATATATATGTATATATATTATGTAGGGTTAGTTGGAGAGAACCCCAGCAGAGTGATCGATTATAAATAAAAATAAGATAAGAGCGTAAGATTTATTAATATATGTATTACAGAAGATCATAACAACATCGATCCCGTCGGTTTAAAATCTTAATAAAGGAGACATATAACAGGCTTTTTACCGGACTCTTCAGCCTCTGTGTATTGTAAGGAGATAAATATATCTTTACTATAGAGGCTTATTATAAGTCCTTTTTGTTAGGATTTGAAACCGACGATTCCGATATTGTTCTAATCTTCTATAATGCACCAACGCTCACATACACACGCATACCCCCACCCCCTATATATATATATATATATATATATATATATATATATATATATATATATAAGCAAAACCAATAGTATTGGGATATTATCACAATAAATTAACAAGTACATACAGCTTGCAGGACTGATTGAGGTATAGTGGCTATATAGCGTATATAATTCAACTACTAAAATAGTAGCAGTCTAAATTAAATGGAAACGGACGCACTCAAATTGCAGCAGATCGTGAATTACAACATTCGAAAGCACACATATCTCTCAGGATAATAACTGTTTTTTTTTATTCCTGTATGAAGAATGTTCCTATCACATTCGTAGAAATCCAACTTTAACATGCTCCTGTGAATTAAGAGGATACTCGCCCATCAGCAAGTCTAAAAGTCCACAGTCGTCCTAATATCCATATAGACTAATCCATAATCAACGGGTGATTATCATGTCAAAACCAAAACGAAAAATAATCATAGATAGGAAGAAAAGAGTAGAAACTAAGGCAGATTATTTCAACCTAATTTCTATCTTTGTGTCTTAATAGTATTTATTCATACTTACTATTTGTATTCGTTGTTATTATTTAATAATGTTAATGTGTTTATAGCCCGGCTATTTAATCAAGTATTAAATGAAGGTAAGCATAATTATATTTAAACATATTATAATTAAGAAAAAACAGTACTGTGATGTAGTCAGTTAAAATATATTTGCTGCATATTGACAGAAACATATTTTCCATGATAATTATATGAAAACTCTTTTTTGCAATGATTTATTTCGCGTCTTATGTGTGGCGTAAATGAGGCAGCTTAATCCTGAGAGAAAAAAAGCAGAAAGATAACGAAGGAGAGTATTTGTTGATAAGAAACGAAAACGTGTAAGTAGAGAGTGAGATAATGAAGTGTTAAATGGTGTAGAAATGTTTGTTGCATGAAGACGATTTTACCGTTTTGTTAGTCGTCAGGCGTGCGTAGATCGAGTAGTGGCGTCAAGACAACAGAAAAAAAAGTAGGAAAAAAATGTGTGTATGATTTTTATTTTGCTGTCTTATTTAATGATCACACCCGGTCTTTCCTTGGATGTATTTCTGTTACTATATATGTGTTTGCACATATCCCTTTGTTATTGTTTTTCAAAAGCATGGTACGCGACAACGATTGCTACCAGAAGACGTCACCCGTAGAGTGTTCTAACGTTTAACATAGTATTTATCAAATCACAATTGTCAACATACCAAAACAAATATAGTACAGTGCTCAATCTTAACAAAGTGTTTAACCATTCAAGCGATTTCTGTGACTTCGTGATAGTTACGTGACATTAAACACGGAAGAAGGAAATATATCAGTATTTGATGTCAGAATAATGTAATATCTGAACGAGCTCATACAAATGCGTATTCACTTTTTGCTCAGAATTGCGAAGATTTACCTATTGTTAATATATTTATTCACACCCTCTGTAGAATGTTAGACCCACGGTCAGGCGAGTTGGTAAAACCAGCGCAAATTGATAAGTGCACGCTGGTCTACAAAAAAAATGTCGTCAGAATTCTCCAGTAGAGGAACGATATACGCTTAGCAATGAACTAACTTTTTCTCAAAGAGAAAACTAAAGTCTGGGGATGTGGAACTCTTATGACACAAACATATTGCAGCCTGATAAAAGCAAATCCATTGTCTGACTGGGTATCGAGAACGTATCCTCGACTGGTGTGTAAAACAAAACTGCACTGGTATATAATTCTATCTAAATACTTACCATTACTCTAACTGATACACAGGTGTTCTCTATCCGTTTACCTTGTATCCCCAACACACACAGTAATGCAAATTATAACATAATTAATACTGCATGGCTCTCTCTGCCTTATAATGCGCGGACTCAGAGACCATCCACCAACATTTACTCCCAAACCCATTTGATATGCTCACCATCGCCCAAAATCCAAAGATAAAATCACACCTGACAACTTAAATCTAAAACATTTATCACACATCGGTCATGTAATTGAGGACTTACTTGGGTTACTACAGAATGACTATACCTCTGTCATTCGCTTTCCGTTAGCTTTCGAACGTATGCGGAGAGAACTATTGTTCTTTGCCTCCAGTCAACACCCGTGACTGTATCCTGACGGTACCATACGGCGAACCTCGGATATCCATTCATGCTTCATTAAACCTTTCCATACGATGGACATGGGGGTGTCTTCGAGAAAATGGCCCACTGCATTTCGCTTAGTACAAATTCAAAACCTGACCCAAACCAATTACTTGAAAAAATTAGAACACGCTAATGACATATTTTATACCACACTTAAATATATTAGCCTTTAATTTCTAACTGACCTACTATGCTTGACTATCCAATAAACGTAGTTTTTAATAAATAACTATTCAACATGAAGTGAAACACATGTTTACTGGTAAATCCCAGACAATGACAATTTTTAAAGGATTCACGGCGGTCTCTCTTTACAACACAATTTACAACAATCCAAATTATATAATGAAACAGAATAGAAAAACAAAAAATAATTTCAAGCAAATAAGGCACTATTACATTTCTAATGTAATACGAAAACTAGAATACAAAACATAAATGACAACATATAATCTGCACACTATCTTATAAGCTCGGATCTACAATATATGTGTTTTATTTCACGTTGTCTTATATGTGGATAATTGAAGAAAATCCAAAAATAAAACGCGTAAATATGAGCACTCATATTTTTTTTATTTATGTCTTCCACTCTCAACCTCCTCTCTCTCATTTTAAAAACACATCAAGCTTTCACCATCGAACCTTTCCCTTTGTTCTATCGAAAACAGTCGTCAACATGACCAACCATTAAAACACAATGGAACAAAACACATTACAAACATGTACTGCCCTCCTTTCATTTATTTTACTTCAGTTTATATTGCCTTATATGTGTGCATGTGTCACTTTTAATATTTATTCAAATGGACGACATAGCTACTGTTTATTTAAATTCTTTTAACATCAAGTCTAACTATTTCAGTTTGTTTCTCTTCTCCAGTCTACTTTTTGTCAAATGGTGCTGTTTTTATAGCAACTTTTTTCCTTAATAAAATGTTCGATAAATGTCTTATCCTTTCATTTAACTTTTCATTTTATTGAATGAAGCTCAGCCGATGTTCTATTTCTTTTTCTTTTTCTCATTTTTTTCATTTACTTTCATGCGGTCTCTTCTTTCATCTCAATCCGTATTAATTAGCAACATGTAACAATTCGTATTTAAAAATATACAAGCATCTTACAATATGTGTTGATTATTTTATTTCTCTCTCCCTCCCCTCGTCCTTTTCTACTCTCTCTCTTTCTCTCTCTCTCTCTTCCTCTCTCTTTTCGGGCTTCCTCTTTTGTCTTGTACAATAACTTACCCTGTCTTTCTTTTGCTTTATTTTCTTTGTTTCCGTCCTGGACTTACGTTTTCGCAATGTCATCCACTTTACAAACTGCCCTCATAAGAAGAGCCCTGACTTAAACGTCACAAAATCAACATTATGTTGCATAGATCGTTAAAGTCCTCGTTACTTAATCAATATATGTTACGTTTCTACTTCTTGTAAACGTTACAAAAAGTTATTTTAAAGCGTTTTCAAGTCCTATTTAAGATATCCATATTCAGGTGTGGGTGTACAATCATTAATGTATGCGAATGTTGGTGTGTTTGTGTTCCGTGTTTTTTGTCTCTTTCTTTTTTTCTCTTTTACAAATGTTCGTGCAATATTAAGTGATATTTCCCTTTTATTTTCCGTCGTTTCTGTTCAGGCTGCCGCGATTCATTGTCACTATTCTTTCGTCTCTTTTCATGCCCTGTTTCGTCATAGTTGTCGTTGTGTGTTTATATCATATCTTCTTTCTTTTCGTTTCCAGTGTCCGTCATCATCAGTGTGTCTAGAGAAAAAAAGCTTTACATATATCAATAAAAGGGAATCGGAAGACAAATTCCCGAAAGGTTCAAGGGTGTTGTATTCTCTCTAAATTAAAAACACGTAAAAAAGAGAGGTCTGATTCATCTTGACTTTCGTTTTATATCAACTTGCTATTTATTAGAGGGAAATTACGGACTAGTCAGACAAGCAGGGAACTCAACTTAAAGATTCAGCACATCGTTTTCACATCTGCCTCGTCTCATTTCCATTGACAAACTTCCGTTTCTTTGTGCGCGACTATACAAGTTACGTCGTTGCGCCTGTAGCCGATCTGTTGGCAACTATTTTTGACCTTTATTGCCCCCAATGGGTTGTACTGTGTCTGTAACTTACTCATAGTAAAACCGATTAACTTTCCAAATGTTTGTGTCAACCAGACATGCACCCAGCTATATAATTACGACCGCAGTTACAATTCGTGCGAGCTGAAGTACACATGTTGAACATATGGACAACCATAATTTAACATGACTTATCGTTTTGTTTATTAAATATTCCGGTTTTATTAGACTTTATGAAGTATGGTACATATATATTGTTAAATGTATAGCTACTTTTACTTTTCCCATCGCGATTAAGATAAAATAAATACATTAATTAAATTAGAATATTATATATATATCTTTAATAAGACCAACAATAAAGTTACTTCGAATAATTTTGGGGTTAAAAAACGAACAAATACGTATATATTTAAAATATTTATATAAACACCGACACATTTGACTTGATTAAAATTAAAATTTAGATTTGAAATAAGGGAAAAAATAATTTAAAAAATATTAAGGAAAAGAATAATTGTTTAGATTAAGGATAGTAATTAATTGAATGGGTGAGAGGAAATAAAAATAAATACTTAAAATAAAATATAAATAGAAGACTTTAATTTTAAAAAGTATTAAAATCTGATTAGATTTCAAATTTCGCCATATTTGCGACGAGATCGCGTCCAGACTGCTTACTGCATATTCACATTTGAACTTGAGTTGAACACAGATCTGAGAAAAGGGAAGATTTCACGAAATATTATACCATACGTATTTTACATTAGACAATGTTGATGCAGGTATTAAATAACATTGTAACATCGTCTATATATATATATATATATATATATATATATATATATATATATATATATATATATATATATATGTGTGTATATATATATATATATATATATATATATGTGTGTTTGTGTGTGTATTTAGACATTCTATTAAAGGTTAAACTATATGACTAGTTGAATCTATTATGTTTCATTTTGCTCTTATTTGTATCTATCCGTCACACGTCTGCATTGTGTTTCACTCTAAGTATCACCTTACTATATACAGGTAAACAATGCTTTAAGCCAACTACAAAAATGTATTATTTATATATTTATGCATATATATATATATATATATATATATATATATATATATATATATATATATATATATATATATCACATACCAGATAAGAGTTATATAATACTTTTATTTAATGTAACTGTAAGGGAAGAACGTGTTTTTTATTAAATTAAATGGTATTTAACAAATTTAAGTAGTAACATAAATAGTTTGTCATTAGAAAATAATAACCAATACACTTTGCGCATTGCTATTCTTTCAAAACTCAGTCTGAATAGCTGAGGTAAAATCAACAATAAATTCTTACATTTGGCAGCCAACGAAAGACCCTTTCTTCGATTTTGCAGAATTTAGTATGCAAAATGTATGAACTTACTAATATCTAACATTTGCATATGGGTCCGCAAGTTTCAGATACTACTGCCCACGACCAAGCAAAGAACAATATCGTAATCTAAAGCAGCTCGTTTAAATTCCATGTTTCAAAAACTATCAGAGCCTTCAGGGCAATTCAATAAAAATAATATAATTCCAAGCATTGTTTTGTTTTGCGTCGGCTAATAACATTACCATCGTCGGCTTTAGCTATTGATTCATTATAATATGTCATACATAGGTGCATGAGTCGAGTGGTTCAATAGTTCTAGTGTGTATCTACATTCGTATCGGAGGTATGAAAATATCGAATATAAATATAATGCCTTATAAAGTAAGTGCTCTACAAAGTAAAACCAATGAACGTCTTGCATTTTCATTGGCATTAGGTTGACCATTATTTAATTCTAAAATTATATGCAAGGCTAGCTTTTTTACTTCGGGATCAAAAATAAGTTTAGGAGTAAGAACAACCCCAAGTTACATTGGTTGTAAAAGTGATATGAGTCTTTGACGTCTCTAAACCCTTTTAAAACAGCTAATTATGAAAAGTAAATACTTGCTTTGAGAGACATGGTTGTCGACTTTCTATTGCGATGTTGACACATTAAAACGATGCAATATTGTATTTTTACAGATTACTCTTTAAATTGGTATCTCATTACCAAACTATTGATCTCTACTTGATTACTCTCTTCTGTACCCCGCCCCTCAGACGCACCATTTTAATGAGGTCGCATCCGGTTGGTTGTTGAGTTAAAGTCCGTCGATAATTATTTTTCTATTTTAGTGGCCTTGGATTAATTGAATCATCTGGAAGTAATTTCATGTATTTATTTTGATGAACGGCGAAATGAATTTCATTTTGTCTTTTCGTTATTTCTTGTGTTTTTACTTTTTTTGCCTACCGATGGTCAAATGCATATTATGCCGGTCTCTTATTAATAATGGTGAGAAAAAGAAGAGAAACACGCAAAACGCGTTCGTGTGGAGAACAAAACACGTTTACTCTCACAAGGTATCGGCAATAAATATACTGCATTACTGTTTGGGTTAGCTCCTGTTTATGATAGTGTGACTGCCTTTAAGCATGTTAATTAGTATTCTTAATGTTATTTCATACGCATCTCAATGGTGTTTTTTGCTAAATATGGTCAAATTTTATTTTATAATGTTTGAGACAAGGCGTGTTCATAAGTTGTAGTATTAGCAATTAGTAGTAGAAGTAGAATTCATTTAAAACAGGCGCACTTAATGCTAAGTTATGTGAAATCCACCATTGTTTACGTTTTCATCTATTGCTAATAGTACTAATAGTATTAGGGGCAATATTACTAATATCATTATTAGTAGTAGAACTAGTAGTAGTTGTAGTAGAGATAGTAGTCGTGTTAGTAATACAAGTAGCGTTTCATTTTAATCCACGGTGCATTCCAATGTGTCTTTTACTTGAACCAAGATCATCGTATACCATAGTTTATGTTGATAATATATTTGGTGTAGAACAGTACATTAATTTCACAAGATGTATTCATTATTGTAGTTCTGAATGAGTCCATTATTAATCTTATTAATTATTATTATAAATTATTATTATAATTATTATTATTTTTATGCTTATTATTATTAGTTGTACTCACTAGGAGTGTTCACACAGGTCATCATCAGTGATTGCTCGCTGATCATAACCGGTGGTGTTCACTAGAGTCGGAGTGCCAACAAACACTCCCAAGTTTCCAGTACTCTCCACTTCTTTTAGACAACCATTGATTTATCGCTGGTAACAACCATTTGTCTCCTCTGGAATTTGGATGGCGATAAGCCTCCCCAAGGTTCTAGTACTTTCCGCTATCTTCCAGTCGATGTCTGGTTAGTGCTTTCCCTCCTCGGTCTTCCCACCGTCCTTGACCCTTCTCAACTATTTTCTGTGGTATCAGCCGAGGCGGGTGGATTCACATTGGGGGCGGAACGCAGAATATAATATTTCTTGCAGTTTCTTTTCCTTGGATTCCTTGGTTCGTGGAGTGGTGTACTTCCTGTGGTTTTGTTCTTTTCCTATTATAACTTTGATGTGGATGGTTACCGTTCGTAGCTTATGTGGGATGGTTTCCGATATGGAAATTTTCTCTACGATTGAATCTGTTTTCATCATTATCGTCCTTTATTTTATCTCAGTGATCCCTTTGATTCCAATTTCTCACAGTAGTTTTCGATTTTGGGGCGGAATGTTCATAGTGCTCCTACGATTATTGATATGATATTGCTATTCTTTGACCTCCATATTCCTTTCAGTTTACTAACAAGTTCCGTATATTTGTTTTGTTTTTCCGTCTCGTTTATCTTCACTCGGTGATCTACTGGAACGGTAACATCTACGAGTTGGCATATTTTTCCTTCTTGTTCATTATTATAATTATGTTTACTCACTAGGGGTTCTCACACAGGCCGTCATCAGTGATTGTTCACTGATTATCACTAGTGGTGTTCCCTGGATTCTGAGTGACAACAAACATCCGCACATTTCCAGCGCTCTCAACCTCTCGATAACTACTGCAAATAGAATTTGCGTTATCGCAACATACGCTTACCATCGAATTCTCGGTGCAAACAATCATTTGTCCTCTCTAGTATGGGGATGTCAGTAAGCCTTCCCAAGGTCCACGTGTTATCCGCACTTTTCCAGCGGATGTCCGGTTAGTGCCCTTCCTCCTCAGTCTTCCCATCCTCCTTGAATTTTAACGACTGTTTTGTGTTGTATAAGCCGAGACTGGTGCCATCGCTTTTATTTATTTTTTAGGGGGGGGGGGTCATTAAATTTCTAGCAATTTCTGTTCCTTAGTTTTTCTGGTGGTCTTTACGTGATTTTGTTTTCTTCCTATTGCACTTAGCATGTGATTGGTTAGTATTCGTACCTTATGTGGGAGGGTTTCCACATTCAAGGATTTTTGTTAAGATTATATATGTCTTTATCATTGCCATTCGTTTCATAGCCTCTGTCTTTCCATTGATTCCGATTCCTCCCAGTTTTTTTCCAGGTTCTCCGGGACTCTTCCTAGTGCTCCTACGATTATTAGTATTATATTTTCTTTCTTCATACTCCATATAATTGTCAATACTCTGGCGAGTTCAGTGTATTTGCTTCGTGGTTCTGTCTCCTTGGTATTCACTCTGGGATGACAAAACCTTCGGTTTGGCAGGATTTTTCTTACTGACTACTATGCCATCCGGTCTCCTTACTTGTATGAGTTTATCTGTGTGTACCTGTATATCCCAGAGGATTTTGTGTTCGAGTATTGTTTATGGTTTGTTGTTGTACCATTTGTCCGAGTTTTCGAAATGTATTTGTTTGCATATCTCCCCACGCAGCCATGCCTATTTTTGTAGTTTGGGGGGACACGTTTTAGGCATTCAATTATTATGTGATTAACTTTCTCGTCTCCTTGTCAGCAGAATCTGTATTTACTGTTTTCTTGGATGTTATCTATTTTAGTTTTAATGTAGTTGATCCTAATCGCATTGTTTTGTGCAGCCGTCAGTAGGGATTCCACTTCTCTGTTCAGGTGTCATTTTCTTCTTCTTCTTCTTCTTCTTCTTCTTCTTCTTCTTCTTCTTCTTCTTCTTATTATTATTATTATTATTATTATTATTATTACTATTATTATTATTATTATTATAACTCACTAGAAGTTTTGACAGGTTTAGCAGTGATTGCACTCTTATAATTACAAGTGGTGTTCCATTAGAGTCTGAGTGACAAGAAGTCTCCTCAGATTTCCAGACTTTCTCACTGTCATGGTGCGTACCTATGACGAACATTTGGACTCGTCCGATCACAATAAATACTGGAAACATTACGCTTCTCACTTGTCGCGCACAACCCCAACCCGATCAGTCTTTCATTAACTTCGGTTGATTGAGGACGTCAGGATGGGGTAATACCAGTCGAGGATCCGTTCTCGACAATCAGTCCGGTGCTACGGTATACTGTCCTTGGCTTTCCTAGGAGGTGCACCCTCTCAGACCTTTTCTCCCCTCTTTGAGGAGGAGTAAGTTTATTGCTTGCTGCCTGATGCGTCTTCACCGGGGATTGCCGACGGGGTTATCCAAGCTATTTTTCATAGGCCAGGGTGCTCCTTCTTTAGGGGTGCTGGGATGATCTCCCCACGTTCCCGACGTTGTGTCACATATTCCTGCCGTGGGAGGGAATTAAATACCGTTGCGTACATCCCCAACCTGATAAGTCTCTCATTAACTTCGGTTGATTGAGGACGTCGGAATGGGGTTATACCAGTCGAAGATTTGTTCTCGACAATCAGTCCGGCAGGAACTGGGCGATACCGGTGGCCTTTTATTTGCCGGGCTGAGGTATACTGTCCTGGGTTTTCCTAGGAGGTGTCCCCTCCCAGGCCTTGCATCCCCTCTTTGGGGAGGAGTAAGTTTATTGCTTACTGTTTGAGGCGCGTCCGACCGAGGAATACCGACGCCGTTGCCCAGGTTATTTTTGCTAGAGCAGTGTCAGATATTCCTGCGGTGTCAGATATTCCTGCAGTGGGAGGGAATTAAATACCATTGCGACAACTACAGCCCGTTCAGTCTCATTAACTTTGGTTGATTGAAGACGTCGGGAGAGGGTAATACCAGTCGATGAATCGTTCTCGACAATACGTCCGGCGGGAACTGGGCCATTTCAGTGGCCTTTTATCTGCCGGGCTGAGGTATACTGTCCTAGGTTGTTCTAATAGGTGCATCCCGCCAGGCATTGCCTCCCCTCTTTGCGGAGGAGTAAGTTTATTTCTTACTATCATAGGCTCTCTGAAAAGGAAATGCGGACGGGGTTGCCCAGGTTATTTTTTGCTAGGCCAGAGTGCTCCTTCTTTAAGGGCATTGGCTTGATTCTTTCCCACCTTCCCGATTTTGTGTCACATAGTGCTGTGTTGGGAAGAAATTTAATACAGTTGCACAACCCCAGACTGTTCTCCAATATATTTGGTTTACCTAAACACCGTGTTCTCATTCCGGCTTCCAAACAGAGGCATACCCATTGCTGAAGAGATATTCGTTTCTACACGAGATCCCGCCACCATAACACTTACCTCTTTTCTATGACCTTTGCAAATAAGTTCACGTTATTGCAACAGCCGTCTCATACGATGTAGTTACCGAACGTAAGTTCGATGCGTGAGCTATTAGCATGCTTACTTACTATGTTAGTCTTTTGCGTGTTCACTCATACGTCTCTTCTTTTTTAATTCTAATTGAAAAGAGCCGAAATGTCCCTCGATTAAACGCGTGTGTCAGTGTGCCATTTCATGACTTTTTTTTCTTCGTGGAATCTCTTAGTTTCCTCGTCGTTTTTTTTCCTGTCAGATCGTACTATCGCTTGTTCTCTAAACTTGTGTCGTAAACTTCCTCTTTTCTATGGTCGTGAATCGTCATCAGTCGTGCTAGGAATTCATTTGCAAATATAATTATTTTTTCATGTATAGAACAGAAATCAAAGACAGTAGATTTGAGTGTATTTAAGTTTTATTCAGGATAGAAACATTCACGTTAACATATTAAACAATATCTCGAGAGAGAGAGTAACTACATTTCTTATTCTTTATAGCTTACTAGATATATAGACATACAAACATAACAAACCAACATTCATTTTGATGACTACACTTCGCCTTCTGGCGGTTTCAACTTTTTATAAGTATTACACTTTATTATTAAACGTCATTCTTGCTTGGGCTTCAAGAGGGAACTATTTTTAAAACATTCGTACCCTGTCAATTCGACATATGTGTCGTCATTACTTTACTTTCCTTTAATATATCTTTGATGCCCAACCTTTTAACTACATACACTGTGTTCTGAACTTACAGGTCATACCTGTATATTATTTAGTGTGGGAACCAGTCTGTTTTGCAAATATTATGTCACCACGGCTTGCACTGTTCGCGCGACTCAAAGATTCATACTAGCTCATGTAAATGTTATCAAACATATGTCTATCAACAATGTAACACGCCCACTATTTATTTAGTGCTTGTTAGTGTGTTTGCCCCTCGGTTGTTCCTCATTTACCCTCACGATCATGTTGTATTGTATCAGCCGAGGCTCATGCCACGTTTTGTGTGTTTTGATCATTTATAATAATAATAATAATAATAATAATAATAATAATAATAATAATAATAATAATAATAATAATTATTATTATTATTAGTATTATCATTATCATTATTACCATGATGTGGTCACTAGAAGTTCTCATCCAAGTGACATTTTACAAATGACCAATTAAATATAACCAATAAAATACAGTGGTTCTTCCTGGGGCAATGGTTAATACAAGTCTCCCTAGATATCTAAGATAACACGCTAATTGTCCCAACCAATATTCTATTACTGCGTTTTTTAGAGGTAATCACATTATAGCTTACATTTATATATTTACCCGAGTTATGTCAAACGCCCTGACTTCCTCTTAACAAGTGTAGCAGCTATTTGGCCCTTGTCCCATTTAATTTTAGGCTGTTATCGGTAGGTGTGATCTGGTTATATGGATAATTATCCACTATGCAATCTTTGTTTCTATGCAAACTATTTTCATCACTGATGTGGTTCCATTACGATATTAAACACAACTATATGGGTTATTCGTATACAAGTCAGCAATTATATTAATTCATTAAATTGTAAATAACAAATACACCTCTCCCAAAACACTCACACACATCGCGGTCCCGTAAACAAGTCAGTGTGTACCAACTACTATGTATTAATTTAATTACAACATAAAATCCCTCTAATAATGCATTTCGGTTCATTCGGAAACAAATGAACCGTATTTTGCTTTTATTGAATTGTAAATTAGCAATGCATTACAAAGGAAAACGCACACACATCTTACAGTCAACGAAACAAGTAACTTAATTACATTACGTCAGTGTCATTCGGTTGCGAGTATTTTAGCACTCTAGGATCTGTGTGTATAGGTGAGTTATTTTAATCACTTCTGTGTTGTGTATGGTGTTAATCATGGCTGTGTTTTACATTTCTATCCAATCTTCTTTTCAATGTTTTCCTAACTGTCATTGGTAGTTATACAATGTTTTACATGACTCTTATTGTTCTCTTTTACGTGATCCCATGTGATTATTAGCAAGTGTCATTTATATACATAGTTCTCTCTAATTTAAAAAATATACTGTCTATAATGTTGTCTTTCTTTTTGCCTATCTTGTTCATTTCGGAATTTGTGTTGTTTAGGTCACGTGCTCTTTTACGGTTGTTCATTGCGATGCCATTCTTATTGTCAAGTGTGCTTCTTCGCATTGATTTTAATGTTTTTTCGCATGCTATTTCTTTGAAAAATCTTATAGATAATGCACGTATTTACATTTTTTTTAATTTCACGTCTCTCGCATTTTGATTCCAGTGTCATTATTTATTTTATACTGTTCACGTTGGCGCTGATTGTTGACGGTTGCAATAAGCCCCTGGGTTATTTTATACATTTCATTCATATTTTATCAGTCTAGCCTCCGTATTCTTCAATACTTAAGATCTTACTTGATCATTCTTTCTCTTTTTACATAAAGTCAAGGACCATCATAATACGAATCTACTATTTCCTGCATAGTCTTAAGGTTTGTATACATTGGTTCATTAATTCTACTTTTGTATGAATTATCCTTAATGGCGATAAGTATTTTTTTAGGATTGACTGTCGACAGGAGTAGACGTCATTTGACTACATACCATACAATGTATGCCTGAACTGTAACAAAAGTGTTTGGAAATTTGAATGTGGAAATCTGAGTCGAGAATTAAATGCGTTGAAATAAAAATACAATCATTTAAAATGGATATAGACAAAATATATTCGGCCATGTGGCAATTGGCTATTTATTACCATATGAAGCTAAGTAACCTGAATAGCTATTCTATTTCTGAAACATATTGCTCTCTTAAATCAAAATCAAAATATAAGAAAACGGAACAAGAAAAAAGTATATATCTGCTAATTAAAAACGTAAAATATGAAAGCACGTTAAATGCTATTTCAGGTGGTTTTAAACGTTTGCCCTTGTTGCATTATGTTTATTAGAAACGGTGTATGTATAAGCAGTATGTCTCTCAACAATTAAACCGATTTTCTTATGAACTTTCTACTCAGGTAGGCATATTGTCTATATGTTTTTGGTATTCTCTTTTCTTCTTAATGTAAATACATGTTATTATTTACTATACACCTGTTCAGTGTTTTCAATATAATCTGTGTCTGTATTTCTGCGTTACCGTCGATGTTTTTCGAAAACAAACACGATTTTTTCTACTTACTTCATGTGCTTTCCGTCTATCAAGTTTCTCTTACATAATTCAGTGTTATGAAGTTTTACGTTCTCTTTTAATTGCCTATTTTATTTACTTATTTGATAGTGTTCGTTCCAAGAATTTCCATATATATATATACTTCTGAATTCGCTTAGTATTCTCTTTACTTCGTGATCGACTAGCGTAGTACTTCCTTATATTACGACCGCTTAATTCTTATTACATTCGTTGGTATGGTATTATCTATATACAAGTAATGCTTTGCTTGTTTTATTTGTCGAACATATATATCAGTTCATGCAAAGTGTTTGTTAAGAGTGTATATCTATGTACACATGTGCGTCTGCTTAAATGCGTTTTTCTTATATGCACTCAGCAAAATCCTAAAAGTACATTGGTTAAACGGCAACAATTATAAAAATTTACAAATGGCGTTTTAAATGATAAAAATAGCAACCATCTATTAACTTTAGTCTTTACATCGTTTTTTCTAGATTGCATTTAATTTATCCTAAGTGATTAACTACACGCAAGTCCTCCGTCTTTATTTGCCACATTCTAGATTGTTCTATGTTAAAATCCTGATATGTTGAAAGCTTTTTCGTGTTTTTTTTAATGATGAGTCATCACGTATAAAGGAGAAAGCAACTCCAGAATGGAAACTTATGGTTGATTTGAATATGTTATTGATTGAATAATGACGAATATTATAGGCGGATAAAAATTGATAAATGTACTGACAAAACTGAATACTTATGTCAATATATGACACATATTTTTGACATTGGTTTTGAAGATGACAATCTTGTAGTCAGAAATGAAGTAACCCTTCACTCACATGTTGTACGCTGTGAATGTTAATAAAAAGAAATTATATTTAAATGAAATTTCAATTAATGTTAAGCACATGAAGAAAACAAATTTATTTTCAGTAGTGATTGCGAAGCTCTATTTTGCGGAAATAAGTCTCCCAGCTTTGATTATTCATTTATTTATCTAAATCCGGTTAGCAGTGTTTGGATTGAACAAGAAATATCATATTTTAGTATTTGAAAATTACTAAATAATGTAACTTTAGAAAATTGCACATTAAATTAGTATTTATGTTTACTATTAAGCGAATATTTATTTAAACAAAAATGATAATAGCTAAAATAAAATTAATGTTAAATTATAATCCCAAAAATTAATTACAAAAGTAAATTCATCATAATATATTCCGAGTAACTTGTAAAGCATTACGCCATTTTAATAAGAGTTTTATATTCTTTTAATGAATTATTCTTTCTGACCATTGGAACTTTGAATGCATTTGGAAAGAGTTTAGAATAGAAATTAATTTTGAGCTTTAACATTTATAATAGATATCCATGTATCAAAACATTGAAAGTTTAAAAAGCTATTTAAATTCATCATCAGAAATTAACATAACCTAAGAAAAAAAGGTTAAAAAATATTTTACCTCTGTTAATTATGTAGCCCTTTGAACATAGAACACTGTAAGACCAATTCTAGGCACTTGATCATTTTTGTTCTTCCATAAAAGCAAAACGGCCTAGCCAAATACAAAAATGTCATGTCAGGTGTACAGTGAAAGGTACTTTTGTTGAAAGAACTGCAAGGAAATGGTTCACACATCTGTGAGCGGAAGATTTTACTTCTAATCATGGTTAACAGTCAGGCAGACCATCCTTTATAGATGACGAGCAAATCATGACATCAATTGCGAATAACTCCATTTCACAACACGAGAAGCAGCAGAAATGTTTAACATATCAAAATCTGACCATGTATGAGACTTTTTAAAACGTTATTAGACACATCGATACGATATTTGGGTGACACATTATTTAAGTGAAAAGAACCTTTTGGGTTGTGTTTGCTCTGCTTTAAAAACGGGATGAAACTACACCATATCAATGCAAATAGTTATAGGCATTCAAAAATAGATCATTAACCGTATTGGTGTGAGAAAACGATCCTGAGGTAAGCGATTTCAAGAAGGTTATAATTCGTATTTGATGGGAGTTTAAAGGGAATGTGTACTATGATCTTCTGCCAAGTAACTAGAGACTTAATTCTGAAATATAATGCTTACAAGTGGATGAATAAAAGGCAGCAAGTACAAAAATGCCCACGATTAGCCAACAAGAATAATGCTGTATACCATCATGATAATGGCAGACAACCTATATATTTGGCGACAGAACAAAATTGTTTCAGCTTTGCTGCGATTGTATGATCCAACCATCTTAATTAAATAGATATTTCTCCCTCAGATAATCATTAATTTACATATTTGCGGAATAATCTGTATGTTAATGACTTCGATCTATAAAATGGTATAACATCACCTTGTTTAGTTTTTTTACATAAAACCACCGCAATTCTGAACAAATGAAATTCATGAGTTAAGGGGAAAATGGAGAAGCTTGTGAAACGAAATAGTTTATATTTGGTTAATTAAATATTGAATTGCACATATATATTTGATTTTTGATTCCTTTAACTTCGGCAAAAACTTAGCGGATAAACACATAGTATATTAAAAAAAGTACTTAGTAAGCAGTTTTCACATTTGACATTATTCTTCTAAACAAAAAAGTTAAGGTTTAGTTTCAAAATAAAAAAGACACGAATCATACATTTCTGTGAATAAGTATGCGTTACACTAGAATACCGTAAATATACTATTAAAATTAAATATCGTATTACGTATTATAATTAGGCCGGTATATATAAGGTTTACACTATCTTCATACACGAATTACTTATACTTTTAGAAAGAATGTATAGATAATACATTATTTCTTAGATTATTTGTCATATTCATAAATATACCACCAGATAAACTGTTTAAAAATAATTGTATGAATAATTATTTAAAGTTTAACTTGAGAAAATCTATATTTTCCATCAAATTAAATATCATTGACAGTGAAAGAAATGTATTTGTAGTATTAGGAAGAAGACATCTATATACAAAACAATCAATAGATGTGTGTATGTGTGTTCTATTCTTGTGTGTTCCGTATAGAAAGAAAGGTGAGAGTGTTACATTATCAATGAAAATTATCGCCACGAAAAGTCTCTTAAACGCTTCTCGAAATACGAAAGTTTAGAAGCGTTTTCAAACTTTTTCGTTAAGGCATTTTTAACACTCGGGTTTTTAACACTAATTTTACAATTACATTTTAAAATTATTTTTTTCTTTCTTTCTGCACCCGTGGAAACCTCGGTTCGTGTCAAATGTTCATGCTTAAACAACTGGTCATTTTTAACATCAAAAAGAGATTTGTTACATATACATCCACTTTCTCGTACATTCTCTTCCTCATCGCGTGAAGGTGCGCCGTCTCGATGTCGTCTAGTGGTTGAGTTCTTTTTTCGTTTCTGTACTGCAGTAAACATCGCCGTCCGCTATGTCTACAACAAAAACCCTCCCAACAAAATTCACGATGCAACAATCTTTTACTTTGATTATATTATCTTGAAGATGTTTCACCAACGTTAAGGGAGAGACCAGATTACTACTCTATCGTAGTTAATTCATAGCTTAAGTCGTTAGCCATACGAGGAGGGGGCAAGAAAGAATATCATGCCTGCATTCTCTTAGGGAATTGAATTCCCCTAATTATTTGAAGACTACGTAGATAAATCATCCGTTCGACTTGCTTCCAAAACCCAGACTCGCAAAACTCTGTTTCTCACACAACAGCCTGTGACGTCACAGAACCCCTATGCGCAGGTGCACGTTTACCCTTGACTTGAGGTCTCGTCAACATCTTTGAGCTCCGACTGTGAGAACAGCTTTATTTTGCGCTCGGTTGTACGGGTTCACCCGCACTAAATCGCACAAGCCAAACCAAACGATCACCCACACATACGCCTGGTCTCACAGGACCATTATCTAACAAGATGATCTGCATAAAAATTGTATGTTTATGTAAAATATACTGTGGGAGAAATTTGAAGTATTCCCAAATCTTTCAAGGCACCATTAAGTGTGCTATGAGGGCATAAACATTTTGAGAAAATATTGTGACTTGGTAAACTACGCTTTTGTTTAAGCTTTTTTTTAGTGGACAAAGTATTCGAGTATATTTATATATAAATATATATTATAAATATTTATAGTATTGCCTACATATACTAGTGTTTCATTATTTATGCAATCGTCAGTGTAGGAGATTATAATAACTTACGGTCGAAGGGCTCATACCCAGTCAAAAACTCACTTTCGACTTCGTTGCCTGCTATTCTACAAATAGGCCAACATTAATATACACGGAACGAAGAGAATTTAAAGTGTATAAATGTCAAATTTGCGGACAATGCATCAAGCTTTGTCAAAGAATGTTAAAATTACCGATATATATATATATATATATATATAAGGGTAGTTGAAATAAACCATCAGAGTGTTCGATTATCATTGTCTTGATACAGAATATTTATATATTCATGTATATATATATATTAAAGTGGAACGTATGTGTGCACGTCTGCCCATAAAACGAAAGCCATACTAGAAAGTTTATCTTAAATATAAGTCTATTATGATAAGAAGATTGCAGGTGTACATAATGGAAGTAGCGCTGAGTCTCAAGCCTCCCCTTCAAAGAGATAATGACATATTTCTAAGATGTTACATAATGAGAGTAATCTATTAATAAGCGTTAGTTTACGTGTATTAACATATATCTCTATAGTTCAGTGCGTATGATATCAGGCTGACAACATCAAGGGTGCCGTATAAGTAAACTCTACCTACTGTGATGTTTTATATGTTTATATCCCATACTCCAACTCAGGCAACGCCGGGTAACCCTGCTTGTATTGAATATGTGTACTCTTGTCAAAAAATTGTCAGGTTATATTTTTGACTTGAACTTAATTTCCGATCGTTCTACATTGTGAATTTTCGTCGTCGTAGAAAGTTTATTGATTCTTAACTAAAATGTTAATGAATTGATTGAAAATGCTAAGACAGATTTAATTAGTGACATAAAATATTATTTTCATTATATTTTCAGTAATTGTCAATTCTTATTTGTATAAAGCAAAATAAATTGTTTCACATTTTAAAAATAATCATTTTAGAAGAATAGAAAGTACACCTCGGGTTTACTTTCTGCAGCTTCCTGACTTTCACGCCCCTTACCGTGTCTTTTAATCATCAAATTACATGAGCGACGTTTCTGATAAAGGGGGGAAAATGATGCTACCTGGTCAAAATTTATCCATCTAACACTTATCGTTGGGTAGTGTTTGACCTTGAAGTAACAATTTGTTTTAGCTCCTGACTTCAGGTAGCTTCGCGCCTTATTTCCATAAGAAAATATTAGTGTTATGAATTATTTCACACGAATAAATACGTGGTTATTAATGTGCTTTCCGTTTCATCAGTGTAAGATTAAATAGAGGCATTTTTAGCACGTCTTTGTATTTATACTGCCTCTGGTTTTCGAGATATCATAACATATTTTATGTTGATGCATGTGACGTGCTGTAGAGGTTGGGAAATGATTAAACAGTCAGGGAACTTAAAATTAAAAGAAAAATATGAAACACTTATGACGGAGGGAAAATCGTAAAAGTACAACAAAACAAAATATCACTTACATTGTCCCTGATATGCAACTCAAATGATTGTACTACACGCGCATTTTCATGAATATACAACTGCCATAGATAATACTGACTCTAATGTTGTAAGCACTCCTTCGGGACAACTAAAATCATGACATGACTTAACGGAAATATTTAGATGAAAATTGATGATTTGTATCATTTAAAAGATTGGACTTTATATTCTGATCTTAGTCGTCGTATTCACAAAATGTACAAAATGAAAAGACTCGCTCTTTTTGTACTGTTTGTTAAGTAAGGCAGACGTTTTGTAGTTAAACTCTTTTTTATATACACAAACAGAAAATACTAAGAAACTCATGGTTGTTTTTTTATACATTGTTGATTACTGCAATGAAAGACACACACGCCCTGTACAATCACAGCTACTAAGATAACATCACAATGTCACATTATAGAGTCACGTATTGCTTCCACAGCTGATCATATTTGTTACGTGGCAAACATGTGTCCGCTGTGTAGCACGCCAGTTCATTGGAACTATATCCCCCTAAAAAATTTAAGATGCTATGTTACAGGACTCTATATGTTTAACTTGAAAAATAAGAGTAAAATATATAATTTAAACCATGTAGTTAGTTTGTTCCAGTCGTGTATTTTACTCATAGCTGAGAAGCAGCATTAATTAAGTCGGTATCAATTCATATATTGCAAAGCTACATAAAACAATTTCACTACTTCCTTTCCATTTTTTAGTTTTCAATTGACGGAAAAGAGGCGATATTTTTAAGCCTGCATTTTCAACAAATTACGAAAAAATATAAAGCTTAACCTCATTTCCAAATTAACAGACGAAGAAGTGAATATATAAATGGCCAAAACTGTCCTATTAATGGTAAATTGAGTCGCGGAAACTTGTTACAAATCGTTAAGTTTAAAATAAATTATAATCTAAAACATCTGGTGCTAAATCAATAGTATTCCCGAAAAGGTTTGTACTAATGTAAATATAATGAATTTAGATAGAGGCTCGA
>OY744519.1:95184395-95221895 GCA_963556195.1 Sepiola atlantica
TTGTGTACATTTTGTCAAAACATATTTTTTACTTATATTTTATAGAAAATGTGTCTGCATCCTAAAATGTTTATGTTGCTAAATAGTAATTTAACAATCACTGATATTTCAAGTATATTTCGTGTCGTCTGTTAATGAATTTTCGTAACAAACGATTGTGTTCGTCGAAGATCGCCGATTACAACATTTCCGTAATTTGAATGCGCATTCATATTTTATGTATATATAACTCAATGATTGTGTGTTTGTTTGTGTGTTACAGAAAACGCTATAGGAACAGTTGGGACATTGAACTACTTCATAATTAGGGTTATGTTTTCAAGGAATCTTCGGACACCATTGATTATTTTCTTTTTATTCAATTTCGTGTAACTAGTAACAATTATCGGTTAGACCCATAAAATACATGATATATATCACACCGCATTTCATTATATATATATATATATATATATATATATATATATATATATATATATATATATATATATATATATATATATATATATTATTCGTTACATGAAACAATAAAATTAAACTAACCATATAACAGTTAAGAATGTTTTAACATTCAAATAATTATTTTAATGGAATTATTATCATTTAAAATAATAAATTCGTTTCGATTTTCTAAAGCCATGTGCAGATTTTATTAGTAGTTTTTTTTATGAAATCAAACTGCACTAACAGCATTTGTATAACTTGTAATCAGATTACAATGTTTTTTAAGTTTTCTTTCGAAGTAAAAATTGTAAACCTGACTATATTGCAATCTATCTCCACACGGGCAACGCCGGGTTTATACCGATAGTAGTCTATAAATATTTAATGATAGTTGTGGCATTGTATTATTGAAGTAGTTTACGATACCAGAAGGTCGAAGATAACAGCAATAAAGTGTTTAGGATGGGTGTTTATAAATATATAAAGATCGACACAGTATTGTATTATGATGGTAGAACATTACTTGTAATTTGGTTTGAATTCCTATAAATATATAAAGTTCGACACAGTATTTCATTATTATGGCAAAACATTACTTGTAATTTGGTTTGAATTCCTATAAATATATAAAGTTCGACACAGTATTGCATTATTATGGCAGAACATTACTTGTAATTTGGTTTGAATTCCTATAAATATATAAAGTTCGACACAGTATTGTATTATGATGGTAGAACATTACTTGTAATTTGGTTTGAATTCCTATAAATATATAAAGTTCGACACAGTATTGCATTATTATGGCAGAACATTACTTGTAATTTTGTTTGAATTCCTATAAATATATGAAGTTCGACACAGTATTGTATTATTATGGCAGAACATTACTTGTAATTTGGTTTGAATTCCTATAAATATATAAAGTTCGACACAGTATTGTATTATTATGGCAGAACATTACTTGTAATTTGGTTTGAATTCCTATAAATATATAAAGTTCGATACAATATTGCATTATTATGGCAGAACATTACTTGTAATTTGGTTTGAATTCCTATAAATATATAAAGGTCGACACAGTATTGTAGTATTATGGTAGAACATTACTTGTAATTTTCTTTTCTTAATCAGATAACTTGCTATCTAGAACATACATTCGAGAAAAGAAGTTCTTACATGTAAAATTATGTCTTAATTTAATTACACAGCAATCACTACGACAGGCTAACTAATTTTGTTTGTCGTGGTAACATGTACAAAATTATAACACATTCTGACACAATTAAATAAAACACGTCTGAAATGACAAATATTGCAGGTGGTTTAGAATATGCGAAACGCACTGGATAACCGAAAGCATCAACAGTCAAAAGTATTCTAAGATAGAATATTAATTCGGTTAGACGATGCTGAACCTGAACAAAAAGTTCAGACACATTGGAAGCTTTTAAGATGATTAATTTGTTTCTAAATAATTATTTTAGGTTTAAAGTTAAACGGAATCCTGATAACAGATTCTAAATTTTGTTAATTACCCATTAACGAAATCTCTAATTATTTTTAAATATTTCATCTTGGAATAGGTTCATACATTCAAAAGAACACAGTGTCTATTTTCGAGAGATAACCCTTTAATTTACTAAATGTTTACTTAGAATCATTTTAGTTGTATATATCACATAATTAAAAACCAAGCTATAAGGCATATGTTCTTGTCAACTAGATCATATTATAACTTAGGTCAATCAAGTTAATCATAGTTATGAAGTCTTTGAAGGGGTAAATCGTATCTACACGTTAATCTAGAAATGTTTCATCCCATGTTATATATAACGTATTGCAATACATATCTATATATTTATCTATCTATCTATCTATATATCTTTTTATATATCGAGGCAAATGTTATTAAATAGAACAGGTTATTTGTTCGATTATTTTTTCTTTGTTTAGTCAATTTTCGAAATACTTTATTTAGTATTTCGGTCAAATAGATCTTTATAACTTTCGTGGAATTCTTGTTCTATTTTTTCGTCTTTTTGCGAGTACTAACGATTTGATTCATCATATCATTATCAGGAGAAGTTAGTCTTATTGTGTTTGCAACTATGTTTTGTAATGTTCAGTTTTAACGGCTAGGGATTTATAAATTTAACATTCTTCTATACTGATGAGACCTCACATGCTACCTGAATAGGGGTAATACGCTTTTACACTTCAAATAAATTCCCTTATTTTAACACGCCCTTGCTTGTATTTCTATTTAAGGTTTTAGTTTAGTTTATTTATTTATATGTTCATTGATTTATTTATTTATTATATGTTGTTAAACTATAGTAAATTTTAGTCTTTGTAAACAGTTGTTTGCTGTTTGCCTTCTACAGTTAAATAGGTTTCGGGGGTCTTTAAAGTTTAGGATTTCAGATTTCTGATTCATCGATAATCTACAGGGGTCGTCTAAATTTCTACTTGTACTGACCTGTCGTATTATTTCCCATTAGATTATTGGTTGGCGTAAACTTTCTTTGAGCTACCAATAATAGTCAGGTAGTGCTGATTTAATTCGGCGTTCTTGGTTTTTAAATGTGATGTTGTGGTTGTTATATTTGGTTTGAAAATATAGGGAGGACATATCCACGTAGTACGTCTTGTTATTCAGTCTTTCCTTAGCAAATATTGTGGAAAAAGTGTATGAGTCATGCAGTAACATCTTTTTTCTTCATTACTTACTTTTTCATTTCAATTTGGGTGATTGCTATTAGGGATAGGTGTATTACTATTTGTAGTGCTTATATCTCTGTTTTCTCTAGTGTTATTTTTGTTATATTAGTCACTTTTTACGCAACTTTTTTTTCTTTTCTGCTGTTCTCTTTTAGTGTGTTACTATTGTGTTCATTAATTATAATTTCTAGGTTTTCACAGTAGCTGTAGTACAGTGTTAGGTTATTTTTATTGCATATTTATGGCAGTGATTGGTTACTGGAATTCTTTTTTAATGAGATTTTAACATCTCTTTCCCAGTTTGAGTTTTTAGCATCTGATTATAGGCCAGTGTATACGAGCTTATATATTTTTTAATTTAATTTTTAATTTTAAACAACTACTGTTTTTAGCTTATTGTAGCCCACCTCAACTCCTAAGTTAAGCTTGTCCAGGCCTAGCATTAGTTTGTGGCTTTCTAGTGATGAGCAGTAACTAAACAATCACTTCCCCTACCCTTCTCCTAGTGTTGGATAATGGCCCTATTGGGAACGGACGCATCTTAAAAATCGTTTGGTTTAGCTTGCGCGATTTAGTGCGGGGGCTCGTACAGTCGTGTGCGGAATAGGGGTGTTCTCACGGTTGAAGCTCACAGACATGACGGGTCACCATTTTGATGAGACCTTTTAGGTCAGGGGTTCTAGGGAGTCAGGCCGTAACGAATGCACCTGCGCATAGAGGCTCTGTGAAGTCACGGGCTTTGCGTGGGAAGCATAGTTTTGCAGTCTGGGTTTTGGAGGCGAACCTATCAGACGTGATTTGTACCATGTAGTCTGCAACATACATAGGGGAATTGATTCTCTAAGAAAACACAGGCGAAAGATCTATTTTCCTCCTCCACGAATGGTTAAGGACTTAATTGATAAGTAATTACGGAAGCAGTAAATTGCTCTCTCTCGACGTTGGTGAATATTTCCATGCCGATAGATAACTAACGCGTGTAATAAAAAAGAATTGAAAGTTTAAAAGATTGTTTGTCTTCTGATTCGGCTATGGAGCTTTTGTGTTGCAGCGGCGTGGCTCACGGCAGAAAGAAAGAAGAAAGAATTCAACCACAAGACGACGTACCTTTCCACGCAACGAGAAAAAGATTGAAGGTGCGAAAAATTTAAAGGTATGCAAACTATATGATTTTTGGTGTTACAAAAATGACGAGTGTTTTAACGAGAACTGCCACGCCCCGTTCCGGGACGAGTATACAAAAGGAAAACTACCGCGGCTCAAGCGAGGGGCTATGGAACACTATTATCAACCATAATTCAATCCACTTAACTAAAAAAAACCTTACCAACACCCCTTATTCTCGCTCCTTCACCTCCACTTATTTACTGGCGTCGTTTACGACCAGAATCATTACTCTCTCACTTCTTGGATGCGATCGAAATCACTACTGTAATTCACGGGATAATATACACAATTAGAAACTATTTTCAATGTAGGTCCACAGAAGTATTTTAAAATAGCCCTAATTCTAAAAATTACATCCGAATAAGTGATTCTCATCTACGATTGAACTAAACACCTTACTATTGAATTTACTTTATTTTGGACATTTCTAACGCTGTCTATACGAAACCCCTTTTCTATCTTTAAAATTTTCCATCACCTGATATTATATAAGCGGACATTCACCAACTGGATAGACTCCATATGTTGTAAACTTTTTTATACGCACACTATTACTTTTCATCACTTTATATTTTTTTCAAATTTTGAATTTTGACTATTCAACTGCCAACTTATCCATCTACACAATTCCTCCGATGATAAGATTTTTATCTCTGAAAAGCCTGGTTATGGAAAGAAAAATAAACATGTTTTTATTGAGTACAGCTTGCATTGAACAATCGAAGATCAAATAGATTTGTCATCCGTACATCTTTATCTATTTTATCTTATATATATATATATATATATTTATATATATATATATATATATATATATATATGTATATATATATATGTATACATATATATATATATATATGTATATATATATATATATATATATATATATATATATATATATATATATATCACTAGATGAAGTGAAAGAATAAAATAAGGTGCCACTCAAATTTTATTTGCATTCAATGTTCAAGCAAAGTATATATATATATATATATATATATATATATATATATATATATATATATATATATATATATATATATATATATAAGTAAATTTCATGTACAACAGAATCGTAGGATAAATTTTAGAGGAAGCATTATTATAATCAATGAAACAGACGAGTGGAAAAAAAAGGAAAATTGTTAAAATTACCTTAAGGCCTTATCGTCTGACCCTCTGAAAGGAAACGTCAGAATGGTAAATTAAAAACTAAAAGTCGAATGAGATATGAGGGGAAAAAAACTTATTTCAGTTGGAGGAAACGATTGAGAGGAAAAAAAAGGTAACTCTCTCAACGTTATGGTGGCTTTGAATCATTAAAGATCTCTAACTGATGCTTCAAAATCTTTTGTCTACAAAGCTAGGTCGAGAGTTGTTAATGACTAACGCCTCAATAATATTGAGATGGTAGTTCGACCTGGCACTGTGTAAAACAGAAAACCACCCATCGGAATACTTGTCAGAACAACTATTTGTACTAACGAGGTGATTACCGATAACTGATTCCTGTGCCTGGAAGTTCCCGGATGATCTCGAAACCTTGTGTAGGCGAATATCACGTGGTATGTGTTGGGATATTCTAAATTCTAATCTTTGGGATGTCTTGCCAACGTAGTCAGCTCCACACTGACACATGCATTTATAAACTACAGAATTCTTTTGAATGGCTGGCAAAAAATCCTCACGAAAAGAAGAGAAAAAGGTTCGAGTCGTGTAAACTACCCTCAACATGGTTGCCGGAAAACAACAATATATATATATACATATATATATATATATATATATATATATATATATATATATATATATATATAATCAAGACAAGACGTACCCCAATCACTATTTATTCTACTTTGACTTCATTCTAAAATTCGTAAATTGAGATCGATATGTACATACAGTGTTATGGAATAATAAAAAAGATATCTTGTACATCATCATCATTTTTTATTTATTCATGACGCGTATTCATCAAAATCATTAACTGATTTTAATATTAATCTGGCCAACAGTTTTTTTATTATTTATTTTTTAAAGAGATTAGGAATAGCTACCTCAGTTACAGTAAAAAATCATTTTGATGTCATCTAAATCTACGGGCGCTTAGTTGATAATTTGTTCGATATATACAGCAAGTACTACGTACGAAATATCAAAACTTGACGAGATATACCTAAGAAACACAATTAAATCATCATAGTCAAAAACAATAATATTTAACTGGACTAATTGTAAATAAAACTAACTTTGAATATGTAATCGGCTCCTCCTCGCCGGCCACTCTATGATCAGCGTAGATTACGACGAACATCCCACATTTAAATACAACATTGTATATTACTATTGGTTTTCGATATCATGAAACTAAAGATGTAATGATTTAGCTGTTTATGGTAAAACTATTATATTATTAATTTGCCTGAGGTTTCTAATAGCAAGGTTTTTGCATATATAGCAGTAATCATAACATACTTTTATCCTAATTTGTAAATATACGAATTTACAATTACTAATTTTCTAATAATAATTGAGTTCTTAATGAATTTCTTAGTAGTATACCTGAACTAAACATATGCCGCTGGGCAAGCATAATGAAATAAAAATCATGTTCATTTATTCCATTCACGCGTTAAATAAACACAAAACTTATATTTACAAACAATGGAAAATTTTCTACTTAGTTCTGAACATTTATCTCATGATATGTTTACTTATAATAAGCTACACATCAGTGTTTTATTTGGCAATATTCCACTGTCTCGTTCGTTTCTTTGTTCTATTTTTGTAATTTCCACTGCCAAATTATTACACATAAGTTCATCTTAGCTGGTCGTGAAACCTTCATATTTGTAATAACTAGCTGTTAGTCTCCAGCTTTGCCATATGGTCAATTTACGTTGTTTTTTTTTAGCTATTCCGTTTTTTTACCCCATAAACTTAACGATTCAGAAAAATAGCGACTCCGTTAAGAACTAAGTCAGCAGCAAACTGTGTTGGGCAATATGTAGTTCCCGTTATTAAACTTCTTATTTCGGCAATTCATATAAGTGATGCGTAAGTATAATTATTGTTAGAAGTTTTTAAGCAAAAAATTGCATATTTAGCAAAAGTAACTATTTTTTATAAAATACCAAAAATTATTATTGTAAAATAACGTTTTTGTTAACTAAAATGCGAAATAAAAACTCAAATAGCAGACGTTTTATTATATTTGCAAAATAACATTTAAACCAGATATTTGATTACTTATTTTTGTAAAATAAACTATTTGAATTAAAAAATACATTGTATGAGAGTTTACTAAGAAAACCGATATAAGTGTATTCTTATTTTTGTAAAAGAAATGATTTTTGTAAAAACACCAAAGTAAACATTCACATTTTATTATATTTTCTAAAAAAAATAGAACCACATATTTGATTACTTCGTACAACACATTTCTTGGTTTTCTCTATTTCTTGACCTCCAATACACAGATGACTATATGTCAGCTATCACGGCTTGGCTTTGTAAGATGTCCTGTTTTTGGTTGCTAATCTTCTGGTAAGATATAATATTCTGTAAACCTGTTTTAGTTACGTACACAATTGATATCGAAACTGTTTTAGGCATTCATCCGAAAAGCTAAAATAAATAAGATGATGTTTTAATAATAAAATAAAGCCAACCTTTTATTATCAAAAATTCTTCGAAATATCAGTGTCTAGGAAAAAGAAAAATGAACAGTCGACAGAAAGCATATAGCTACAAAGATTTGTTTCGTTTTCATTCGTTTAATTTCGATTGAAACCATAAAAATGTGATATAAGAGGTTAATTCGATGCCGTTTGTCGAAGATCGCCGAAAAAAAGTCACCTTAATTTGGATAAATCTTCACATAAAGATATAAAAGTATACACCACATTGTATTACTGCACACTACTTAAAAGTTAACATTACAAATAATAACATATTGCAGGTAACACCGTACAGGTGAAAGGCAAAAATGTGATGTTAAAATAAGAAATATAACTATAAAATAGATTAAGACAAGAGAATAAATCAGATTTAAGAGGAAACAGTAGATAACTATAAAATAGACGATTTTCAAATACTCTCGAACTACGCTGAGTATGGACAGCTTGTGATATATATTTTCTTTTATAATCTTCACCGGAAACTTCCTCAACTCACAGTCTACTTTGGGAATGTTAGTTGGTTGTCTTCAAGCTAGCAACCTGTCCATTTTTAAAAATCGTGTTATATAAACAGTCAAGGTATGTCAAATTAAAATTCAAGTCAGACAGAATTACGACTGTACCCTAGCAATAATCCCATGACAGATGCCGATAAAAGCTTCACTGAAAGAGTCGGCATCCCGAAGCCAAAATTCTTTCTGCAAAAGCATTTACATGCATTGGATATTGGAACGTGAACACTGTGTACAAATTATACATACTTGCACAAATCATCAACGAAATAGAGAGTTACAACTTGAACATGTTGGGTCTAAGCCTGCTAGACTGATTCCGGGAAGTTTATACACGAGAACAAAACCATCCTATTCTCAGGTCGAAAGGATGGTATTATGTATTGCGGTGGAGTTGCAAACATCATAGACAAAGCTATCAACAATGCTCTTAATGAATCAACATCTATTAATGAACGCTTAATAACAGCAAGATTCACCACTTCTCATGCTAGGGTTACTGTCATTCAATGTTGTTCTCTCACTAATGATCGATACGACAACTTCAAGATATAGTGCAGAGAGCGCCAAGGCCTGATATCCTAATCACCATGTGTGACATCAACACACAGATTGGGGTAAATATAATAGGATTTGAAAACATATTTGGTAATTAAAGCTTTTAGACACCGCACTGACAATGAGGGCAGGTTCATCCAATTTTACAACATAAACAGCATGAAATCTGGCTCATTATAAGTGCATTCTTTCCTCAATCTTTGATTTTTCATATCAGTTTAAATTGCAGTCTTCAATTCTGTACTGTTAATATCATATGTATTTATTCACCGGAATTAGCCGACGGCGTTTGGAAAAAATATTTTAGATACCCGTTTTTGTTTACTTTTTAAACTTTAGACGTGTTCTTTACCAAACCAGAACAAACAAGTTAACATACGTTTCTGAATCGTATAAACGCTTATTTCGTTCGATGAGGTCATTTTTTTATATTTACGTAAAATGTTTTTTATACAATAGCTCGCGTCACTAAAAGTCGTATTAGGCATCTTTTTTATTTGATTTAAAATGACAGTCTTCTTATAGAACTACTGTAGTCTCTAAATCAAATAATAGCAGTACGTGTTTACGCAGAGTGACACGCTCTCGGGTCAGGTTCTTATCACCGGTCATACAGCATTAAGCAGAAATGATGATCGGAACCATCCACGAGGGAGCACGCCATTTACCTTCCCAGTAAGTATGGTACGTATTTGTACACGTGGGTTGAGTGTGTGAGAGAAATTACGCATTATCAGGCTTGAAGGATGAGTATTTGCTTCGTGATGTATTAAATTTAATTAACGAATATTTACATTAAACAATTATATTTCAAAGAAGTATCTAATAAATCAAAACTAACGCCTTGTAGTACATAATCAGATTTAACTATCGCTCATGGGTATGTATTGTTTTCCTGAGTTGTGTCCGTGTTGGCTACCACATTTTACAAGAATTCTACCGGAATGTAGTCCGAATAACTTTCTCATCCCTCAACGTAAATACTCACAACCAACCCTACTGGCAGAAAAATCTCACCCCGTCACTAAAGAAGTAATCAGATGTCAGGAAACTTTCGACTCTAATCGATTTTCTTGCCCGATAAATTGCTTATTGAAGTCTTACCCTGTTCCATTTTTTCACTACTACATGAACATAGAAAAAAATAAATGTAACGTGAACAAACATCTTGCTGCACAACTTCCCACTTTATATGCCCTCTATAAATCAAGCCTCAGATTACAGAAGTCCCTTACATCTCAGTGAAAAAGTGCTTTGTTCGGTGGTTAATAATAGTGAAAAAACGACAACATATAGTCGCATCATAACATTCGGTTTGCATGTTTTAATTGGAAAATACTTTTTACAAACTATTATTCTGCCTTCAAAATTTGATTTTTCATATGAGATTAAATTACAGTCTTCTATTCTGCACTGTTAATATCATCTGTTAGTTATCACCGGAATTACCCGACGGCGTTCGTAAAATATTTTAGATACCAGCATTTTTCTATTTAAGTACTTCTATAAACCATCAAATAGTATACTAAATATGAGTTAATGACCGTTTGCTACCTAAGATTTGTTACTATATATTTTAATCACACAAAATGCACGCTAACATATTCCTCAAAGCTCGAACTAAGTGAACATTTAAATAAAGCGGTACCATTTTGATTCTTCTAATGAGCCAAACTGTTCAATTAATTCGCAAGTGACTTTTTTCTTACTATGTTTATTTCTATCACGTACACTCCTCTAACGTACGTGTTTGGCTCGTGCTCTTGATTTATACCGTCTACAACTTCCTCCTCTATCACTCATTCTTTTTTTTATTAACAGTCGGATGTAATCATTTCATTTTCTTCGGCCCTTCATTTAACCATTCTCTTCATCATACTTAACCTTTCAATATTTAGGAGGCGAGTGTGTTGGAAAAAAAGTAGTTATACTATTTAATTTGTAGCTTCAGAGCTAAATAGAAAAATAAGATGGAGTAAACGAGAGAGTGAGATATAACAAGCATGATGAGACTAATTATTGTAATTACAATAATGTTTATTTCATGCTATCTATATATGCATCTCTTTCCCTTTTTCTATTCTCCTCTGTAACTACAGATTGAATAGTATCATTCTCCTCCTCGCCAGTATCGCTTTTTCAATGATATATTTTTTTAATTCAACGAGGTTTTCAAACTCACCCATTTCTGAGTAAAATAATAACACTTGAAATCCATATATATATATAGCATAATATGAAATGAAGTAATAAAATAAGGTGCGAATCAAATATATTAGAATTCAATGGTCAGGCAAAGTTGAATTCTAATAAAATTTGATTGACACCTTATGTTATTACTTTATTTGATATCATGCTATAAATGCTCTATCCAGTATATTGAGTATCAGTTATATCCGGATGTTCTACTAATTAAAGATATTAGTTGCCTCTTATATCTTTTGTTGGATTAACTTTTCATATACGTATATATATATATATATATTTATATATATATATATATATATATATATATATATATATATATATATATATATAATACACTATAATAGTGTATAAATAATAACAATACCTCGAGATAGTGTTTGTCTTAGTAACATTTATTCCTTTGTAGCTTTTATTTTTATAAGCGCTCGCATGTAGAGTTAGTATTCATTAAATTACACAACAACACTTATACTAGGTTATTCAACCGTATTCATAGTTTCATCAGCTACAAGATTATCTTAACTTTGTAAACTATTACAAAACTATAACCAACGAAACACACCTCGATAAATCGTGGTCGGTTGACGTAGGTAAGACTGAGTGCACTTGATGACAGGCAACTTCAACAACCGAAAAAATTCCATGATGTAAGTGTAATTTGGTGCGATGATAATGAACCTGAAAAGAAAGATCAGACAAATTAACAACTTTGGAGATAATTAATTACTTTAAATAAGTATTGCGCACGCCCTTATATCACTTCCGTAAAACCGGTTTTACAAGATCCAGTTAACTATCTATTAAATGTGTGAATTATCATGGATCGTATCTACATTTGTCACTCGACTCCCCAACTGGGTTGCAGATAGAAAATGACACCGTTGCTGATGTCACACATATATGCGATGCCTTTCCAAACGTAATGAAAACATACACGTATTTTAAAATTGAGTTAGTCGAGTACTTTCATTATATCCATATAAAATAATTTTACTAATATCTATGTATATTTATTTCTCATAAAACGCTGTAAAATGGTAAACCAAGGTGTGGATAGTAGACCAAATGATGCAAATAATACATAATATCAGTCATCATCTAAAACCATCTGCAACGCAAGTATTCTTTCACAAATTAATTGTGAAAGAAAAACGTAAAGAAAATCTTATAATAAAGGTTTGGTTTGGTAGTTTTGTTTTACGGCATATCAACCCTTTTTAGGTTATTTAATGCCGAATCTGGTCATTATAGTAAAAGTTTTTATGCTTCAAGTTCTTTATATCTTCAAATGTTTAATCATCGTTTTTTGTTTGGTAGTTTTGTTTTACGGCATATCAACCTTTTTGGGTTATTTAATGCCGAATCTGGTCATTATAGTAAAAGATTTATGCTTCAAGTTCTAAAAATAAAATAAAAAAGGGGAGGGAGAAAGGGAGAGGGGCTGTTGTTTTTGTTTTTGGTTTTGTAGAACATAATTAAGTTTTACAAAAAAAAAAAAAAAAAAAAAAACGTCAATGTAGGTGAATTTCGTCTCAGGGAGCCACAGAGCAGCCTGATCTGATATCACCAGCTTATAATAAAGGCAATTGTTTTAGTGAAGACAACATGGTTTTTCAAACGGATTAATATCAAATACAATCTGATTATCTGAAGATTTAAAACGATTAAAGCCGTACATATTTAGTAAGTAAATACCAGGACAAAATATTTTGCTATATGCATATTTACTAATAGTCAAAATAACTTGTCTATTCCTGTAGGAAACTTTGCCTTTCATCATACAAGTGTATTTTTTAATGAAACTAGTTGAGTTTTCCAATAGTTGTATTCTTCTATTACTTTTATCATAGTATAACCATATATATTTGAGATAATTGATGTAATAGCGTGTTACTGTTTTAGTACTTACTGAGCATGAACATTTAAACTCACATTAGATATATTGTGTTCGAATTTTATTTTTAGTATGATATTTGACCCCAAACAAGGCAGGACGAAACTGTACACGAAAGGGGCTATTCAGAATTAGGGAGTAGGTTTAGGGTGTCATTTTAAGTTGGGAGCTGTGCAGCGTAATGTCTGTTTACATTAGTTTTAAACCTCTGCATGTCGGTACTCTCGAGGAAACAGGGAACAGGGAGGGAGTTCCGGATGCCAGTAGCACGAGAAAATAACCTATTGGAGTAGAAGGCTCACCGGCATCTGGTGATCTCCACAGTGAATGGATGGGATTTAGCTGATTGTCAAGTTGGTCTAGTGAATTTACGTCGATGGGGCACCAGAATAGCCAGTTCATTGGAGCACAATCTATTGAAGTATTTGTAAAACAAGCACAAGGATGCTATATTGCGGCAATGTGACAGGGGCTGGCACTTGTTTGTACAGTGAGGGATTTATTAAGTTGGTGACTCTGTTTTGGACGTTGTCAAGGAGGGGGAGATTAGTAGATGATGCACCAGCCCAGATGTGACAACAACACGCTATGCATGGGCGGATGGTGACTTTGTACAGATACAGTATAATGTCAGGTGTAGGGAGTTTACTATCACGGTAGAGGGAGCCCACCATTGCTGCAAACTTTGCAATATATTCAATGTGTTTGTTCTAAGTAATGTTACCTGTGAAGGTTAGGCCGAGGACTTTGAATGTTGAACTCTCATGTAGGGTGTTATTTGCCATGAACATCGGTGGTTAGAGAGGTTTCTTGTTATTATTGAAGGAAAGTAGCGTTGTAGTTGCGGCATTTAAAGCTGCCAACCCTTTATGGCCCCATTCGACTACAGCCGGTATGTCATTTTCAAAAGAATTAAGTCATTGCCTCGGATATGATCGCGTCTGTTTTGCCCACATAACGAGAGTATAGCGTGGTGTTGTCAGTAAATAAACCAATCTAAGACTCGATGTAATCAAGGAGATCGTTTATGATAATCAAGAAAGATAAAGGTCCAAGCATAGATACCTGGGGTACACCAGCATTTATGTCATGTTGCTTATATGAACGGCAGTCGAGCACAACCTGGATCTTTCTTCTGGTAAGGTAAGATGTAAATATATCAAATAATTGCCTAGTAATACCGTATGAGCGTATTTTCAGGAGAAGCCCTTTATGCCATAACTTGTTAAATGCTTTGGATATATCGATTGCTCCTGCCTGGCTTCACTTGCCTTGTCGCGTGTATTATACATGCATTCAGAGATGACTGTTAGGATGTCTGCTGTCGATCGTGCTTGCCTAAGTCCATACTTGCGGTGAGAAAGTAGTCTAGCATTACCTAAAAGCCTGACTATGACTGGATTGATTAAGGATTCAAAGATGTTAGCATAGATCGGAAGTAGACTGATTTTGCGGTATTTCTGAGGATCGGTTCTATTCCCAAAATTCTTGTAAACTGGTACCACAGAGGCCCTCTTCTAGCTATCGGGGAAGCAAGATTCAGCTAGGCATTTATTGTAGTATTTGGAAAGTGCAGTGGCCAGTTTAGCAAAGCATTTCTTTATTACTATTACAGGTATAAGATCAGGCACACAAGCTTTGGAGTTGTCACGGGTTTTTTGGTGTCTCTGACATAGAATGGGGTAATGACCAGGTTCTCAAGTAGGGCATCGGTCTGCAATGGGAATTTTGGGAAAGGGTGGTTTTCTGAGTCCAAATTGGAGTTAGATGCAAAACGCTGGGCAACTAGTTTATCCCCATCAGTTGCCGTGCAAACTACACCATTTGGTTTGATAGTAGGCGAATTGTTCATTGTCGATTGTTTACAACACTATTGTCGATTTTCCAGAAATTGCGAGTACCTAGTTTCTCTCACTTAATGCGTTTTTGGGTTATCTCTGTATACCTTCTCTTTTGCTAGACCTATCACTGCCTTACAATTATTTATGTTTATTAGTAGCTGACTTATGGCAGCCGAATTTACAGAATCCTTGCTGCCTATCAGTAATGGCAGCTGCACATTCCAATGTGAACCATTGGGAGAGTGGTTCTTGCTAAATAATGTTCGCATGGGAACATAGGCTTCAATGCCTGCTTTGACCCATTCAGTTAACTTATTTGCACACTTGTCGGCAGGGAGTGAGAAGGTTACCATCTATGTGGCGCCGCTGATGTGATCTCTGATTGACTCAAGATCAGCCTGCTCGTAGTATTTCGTTATTTTAAGCAACAGCTCATCAGATTTTGGACGACTTTTTAGAGTGATATGAATTATTAGCACAGTGTGATCAGCATTCCCGAGTGGGCTATTAGCTTTCATCACACAAGCCTCGGGCATTGAGGTCAATAATAGGTCTAGAAGTGGGGATTGGTGGTCTACTCAATCGGGGATGCGGGTCGGGAAATTGACAGTCTGAGAGAGTGAGTGAACTTTCTATATATTATATCTTTGGCTTATGCTGCCGAGTAGTAAAATCTAACATTCTTCTTTCTTTTAATTAAAACCGAAATTTTACAACATTTTTCGCAACTAAATTTGTTTTTTCACGAAAATGCGCAAAATACGTGACTAAAATACGTTAACAAATACAAATGAAGATTACTTCAATCCACTAGTTCCCATTTTTGTTGTAATACATTACCAAACATATTTAGTAAATACATATTTAAAAGCTATTACTTTCAAAGATTTATCTGACTTTTAAGGATAGTAACATCATTCATTTATACTATGTACTAGTGGGATCAGTGTGTTGACTTTGACCATCAAAGTATATGCAATAAAGAATTTCATTAAACTACTGGAGTGAACTAGTACGTGCAATGTTAATATTTATATATTTATATATTAATATATTTTGAAATAATTTCTAAGTTTTTTTAAAAACAGCAAAATGTTACCTGAGAGGTATATGCGAAAGTAATTCCAACCTCTGAATTATAAAATAAATATCTGTCTGTTTTTGGCCCTTCTACACAATTCTAACCGGACCCACAACCCTACCCTAAGCAAAACCTAAACGAACTTTATAGAAAGTGTTAAGTTTAGTTCGGCAAAAGCAGGTTTAGATCAAATTCGTTGGAACACTTTTCACCACCGGAGGAGGCTGTATATATATATATATATATATATATATATATATATATATATATATATATATATATATATATATATATATATGGGAAGAGAAGGATGAAGGTAATCCGACGTGATGGGAAAATGAAAAAGGAAAACCAAAAAATGGATGTTTTTTATGTGTACATCAACGTTTCGTCTTTATTTATAAGACTTCATCAGGATGATAATATAGAGAAAAATGTCATGCAAGTACAAACACATGTAGGGTTTACATATTGGGAAAAAGGGAAGAAAATAATGGCCACTACTGGGTGGACGTCCGTACTTGGTGAGGAGTGAAAAATGAATGTTGATTAAAATGAGTGGGGAAGAAGTGGAAAGATGGGGGTGAACAAGGACTACTGTGGCTGGTAGTAAGAGAAAGAGGTGGGGGGATGAGAAGGAATAATGTGGATAGCAGAGATAGAGTGGAGGAGAGGGAGGACGGAGGTGTTTTAACAGATGGCTGCGGTCAAGACTGAAAGGGAAAAAGTAAGTTGGAATGTTTGTGTGTGGGGGATGTATGCAGAGAAAAGGAGGGTGGGTAGAGAAGGAGGGGGGATGTGATTTTGGTGGATGGACGAAAGTTATGGTCTTAGAAAACGTTTTGATAAAATGAGGGGATTTAAGAAGGGGGTATGGAAGAGTGAAGGTACGAAAGAAATAGTTGAGAGGGGGAATGGTTGAGGAGGAGAGGGTGGATTTGTTGTGATAGGGTATGAAATATTTTAAATATTTGGAAAATGATGGAAATGAGTAAGGGAGTGGAGGGGTGGAGGAGAGGGAGGAGGGAGGTAATTGAACTGGTGGTTATGGAATATTTGAAATATTTGGAAAATGAGAAAGTTTCATTGGACTGCAGTGTTAAAAATGTGAGGGAAAAACGGAATGAGTTAGAGAAAGTAAAGACTCATAGAGAAAAAGGAAGGGGGTGAGTAAGTGGGAGAGTGTCATAAAGGTTAGAGATGAAAATAGATGGCTTCTTTAACCTATCACCCTTAATAAGCAAGATCATCCTTACAGAACAAAAACTCTTGCCTGATCATAGATAACATTTATTTTCATCTCTAACCTTAATGACATTCTTCCACTTACTCACTTATGTAAATAATAAAATGATTGTGCGTGTGCAGTATTATTGTAAATGTAAGAAAGCCGAAAACGATATGTAGTTTTCTTTAAAATAAGCATGTATTTACCTTACTATACTATATCATATATTTAAGATAAATAAATGTTCATTTGAAAGAAGAAAACACATTGATTCCGGCCTTTTAAATTCATAATAATAATTTAAATACGAAACGATAGTTAACAGTGACAATATATAACTTCATTAATAGTTTATGTTTGTTTTCTTCCGGTTAGTCTGAATTCTAAAATAATTGTGTGTGAAAAAACAGCAACATTCTACGTTAACGTTTTTTGAGTCGGGAGTGATTTTGGAATATCTTTGATGATGATAGGGGAATATTCGCCGATTAGTTTGCGTTGTACAATCATAAATGCATGCTGATGTTGAGTTAAAGTTAGTTACGCGGAACCGAAAAATAATGTAACGTAGGCGACATACAAACTAGCTCTTTCGGCTCGTTCGACGTACTTTGAAAGATGTTACTAAAAACATTATACAAATCCAGAATGTGTACACATGCATGTGGAATTATCGGGTATAACGGCTGAAAGAAATAATCTTTATCACAAAGGAAGTAGGTAATTTTAAATTAAATTCTAGTATAGTATGTAGACGATACTAAAAAATGGAAATAATTGCGGTGATTTTCATCTCGTGATGAAAGGTTCCCGGTGAATGTTAAGAACGTGCCAGTTTATATTAGTATGAGAGTGAAAATGGCTGTGACCTTATTTGTGAAATACTTAATGGAAGCAACAGCTTTCCCATAAAATATGTAAAAAATGTAAAATACAACGAAATGAACGCATATTTGCTTAGGTTGGTGACAAAAGAAATTATCATATAAACCTTTCCATTTTAAACCTATTATTTCCAATGAGACAGGTGAAGATCGACTTTATTTCATTAAACTATATATAAATGTGTGGGTTGTATTTAAGAACTACTTTCAAAAATAGTTTTGAGTCAATAACAGATAAAACTGACTGTATCCTTCTACAACAGCTTTTTACAGTATACTAACACTGAGATATCAGTGTTTCCAAAATACATCAGGCAAGTGTTACAATTTAAATAACATTCAAATCATTACGACTATCTGCAGATATATCTGAAAAATATAGATTTTGCTGAAATATGGTTACTTATGTTTCTGGTTTCAAAAAGACAATAGTTTTAATGAGTAAAATGAAGATATTCAAGCAGAGTAAAAAGCAATATTAGTACGACAGTTGATCTCCCTATGATACATAAAGAAAAATGGGACAAAACGAGACAAAAAGAAAAAAGCATAGCAGAATACAATTTCATCTTTAAAAAAGTTTCCTTGACAGAAAGATTACTTCGACAAGCATCATTGCAGAACTGATACAATGTAATGATAAAAGTGTATAGACATCCTAATTGAAGTGCGACATATGTGAAGTTCTAGAAATCACTGTTGATGAAGAAAAGAAAAGCCAACTGTGCTAATGGGTAAAGGCGCATGATAACTGGACAATAAAGCAGTGGGAAAACGAATAACAAATAATAAATAACACATTTAAATTCGAAATCTCGAGGTCAATTGAGTGTTTTTATGTGCGATGATGAGTCGCTTAAATAACTGCAACCGTAAATCATAGGAGAGGATCTGATATAGTTCGTGGGGCTTTACCAATCTCAAAGTCAGTAATCTGCACCAAATGAAAGATAAATTGAATCTGCATAATGCGCTCCTAACTGGAACGTGGTGTTTGGGCTAATGGTTTGTAATCATGCCAGATAATGACTAAAAGCATACTAGTAAACTCTGATAAACCGACTGTACCAACGGTGATCACAACCAGACGACAAAAAATGTAAGGTAACATTTATGTGTTGCACATTTTTGGGGTCCTAATCTGTTAAGCTGAAAAAACTAAAACCGAAAGAAAAAGTGCACCATGCTTAATTTAAAATGTTTGAAAAGAACTATGTTTTAACGAAAAATGTTTTAATCAGTAAAATGCTTAAAAAGTGGGGTGTAACAGGACTGACAGTTTAAAGGCTTAAAAGTGCCTTAAAAATGAGTGTTAAAAAAGTGACTTAATAACTTGTTTAGAAAGTTTGAAAACGCTTCCAGATTTCTCATAAACCTTCGTATTGTTTTCGGCTTCCGAGAAACGTAAGAGACTTTACTTTTCAAGGACTATTCAACAATACACAATCTCAACTTTTAGATGTTTTTAGTTAGATTTTTCTTTTTTAAACATGAAGTCAATTCCCGTGACTTCAGACATTCAAGATGTACCTTATCACTTTTGCCGTTCTTAACAGGCAAGCCTTTTAATGAATTGGAAGGTAAAGTGTCTCGTCAATCTATTTAATCCATTTATGGTGGCTTTTCGTTATGGTTCCGAGTGTTCTAATTACAACTTATTTACTTCTTTATATTTCCATTGTCTAACTTATTCCCATTTTAGATATTGATATTTATTAATTTATCCGTGTTCTTTCTCCTGCACTCTGGTATCGAAGGGGCAGTCTATATCAATGATTAAGCAAGTTATTTTGTTTTTATTTAGAAAGATTAAATCCGGTTTTGAATGTCCAATAACCTTATCAATCAGTATATGCATTCCCCAATGTTCTTCGGTACTACTTCTAGCTTATGCTCATACCACCTCTTATTTTGGTCCAATTTATAAAGTTTGCATATATTCAAGTGCAGCACTTGAGCGACTTTGTCGTGTCACCATATTTTATACTGATGTGCTAGCATAGGGCAATATGCGTCTTCGTTTTATTTACACAATCAACATATCGTAATTCTGCAGTTTTGTCAATGTAATGTTTGATGGACCTAGTTTGAGTGGATTGTTCTTTGGCTGCTATTAAGGTGCTCTCGGTAGATCTTTTGAGATCACCCATAGCTAACCAATGCCAACTGTTATTATCGCTATATGCAGTATTCTTTAAGAATACATTGTGTAGGCTATTTCCAAATAAATTTAACTATTCTCTTGTAACCTTTGGGTTTTTTTTCACCCCAGTTCTTAGTATTTCCTTTATTTTCACTTCACGAAGAAGGATTTTATTACTTTCAAAATTATATTTATATAGACAACTTTCTCCCATATTCACAACATCTTCAATACTAAGTTAACCTAAACAACCTTCCTTTCTAGGTAGATACAATCAATCTGTATCTCCTTTCTTTGCAAAAGCTCCATCTACATTCCAGAAAAGTTACTCGACCGTCCAGTCAAGTATACCGGCAGTATATCGAATGGTAGCTACTGCCCTGGCATTATTAGCATAGATTGTATTCTGACTGTGATTTAATAATAATAATTACTCTTCTGTTGTATTCAGCTGTTTCCTGGTTTTTAATCTTATATGCCTCAGCATTCCCAAGTGTCTGTAGCCCCTATCAATGTCTAAATTCTTTATCAGATCTGTTGTTGGGAGTTCAAGCTCATCTGAGTGGACAAGGTTACCTCTGTTTATAACAAGAATGACACATTTAGTGATGTCAATTTCCATTCGTATGTCGTCACTAAATATTTTACCCGCATTAATTAGGGTACCAAGTTGCTTTTCATTCTTTCAAAAAACTTTAAGATCATTCATGAGTAGTAAATGGTTGACTGTAGGAAGTCCTTTCCCAAGTTCATATTCTGTCTTTACATTATGCAAGAGAAGTGTCCTTGAGATCAAACTAATAACAAAAAGACAAAGGGTAAACACTATCACCCTGGAAAATCCCTCTCCTTGATTTTTGCATCACCTCCTGGTGTTACATTGATTTCCCAATACTTCCCGCTATTCTTCAAAGCTGGTTGAATGTTTGAGGTATTCCGAAAATCTTCAATAATGTATGTATCCATGAATGAGACACTATTTCAAATGATTTCTTGTAATCCACCCACCACATAGCAAAGTTAGTAGTTCTTCTGTATGCAGTTTCTCAGGATCATTTTATTGATCAGAAGCTGATCTTTGGTGGCATGTGAATATTTCGGCAGCCTGTCTGTTCCTCAGGAAGGAAATTGCGTTAGTCAAAATGACCATAATTACCTTCAGACAATATGTTAGTGAAACGTTTCCACATGACTGAGAGGTACCTGATTAGTCTAAAGTGTGTCCCTTCACCGCATTTTTCTTATTCTTTATGATCAAGACTGTAGTGCCTTTTGTTAGCCATTTACAGAAGCTATATGCCGTCAAACAGCCATTTGTCATTTCTGCAATAAGTTTGTGAAGAGCATGGAGGTGTTTAAACTAGGATCCCTGGACACCGTCAGGTCCAGGTGATTTTTTTAGTTGAAAGCTGTTTAGCACTCTCCCTCAGGATCTTAACGGTGACTGTTATATTTGTTTGTCGTTCTACTGTAGAGGGAACCTCCATTTCAATATCTGTGTCTTATTTCTGCGTCACTTTGATGATTAACTACGTTTTCCCAAATGCCTTTCCAAAATGCACTAGATTGGTCAGCATCAGGTATAAGGTAATTTCCTCTATCAATACCTTCTAGTTGTTTAAAAATGAGCTTCTGGTTGTTCTCCAACAGTCTTTTTTGTTGATACTGCTTAATTATATAGCTGTAACGTTTAAAGTTTACAGTCTTAGCTACGACACGCTGTTTCGGTTCTAAAATTCAACCTTGGAACTGCTTTGGTGTATGTAAAACTTACGGATTAGTCTTTTACAAGCGCTGTGACTTTTTGGTTTTCCATTTTCGACAGCTCGAACTTTACTTACATTCTTTATGACTATTTAAACGTTTTCTCCAGCAGAGCTCTTTTTGTACTTCTTGTTCTGTTTATCTATTTCGAATAGATTTGACACAGTATTGTCAGCAGATTTAATGCTTTATTACACCGATCAAAGTTATTTTCTAATAAAATGGCAAGAATTCATTCACTTTAAATCTTTTGCTATTGACTAATCTCATGTTTGGCGGCTGTTCTAAATTGCCAACTATTAGCTTCTCGTCAAACAATCTTAAACTATCAATATATTCTTTGATCATCCCATGTAATATTATATGATTTACGATTTCAACTATGGAAACAGCTTGATTACCATTAGTTACAATATGTTCGCTCTCAGAGGTTGTTGTTGTTTCTGTCCACCACTTTACTTCAACTACATCAAGTTTGTTTATGTCCCCAAGCTAGTCTTAGTCTTCTCTCTCAATTTCTCTTGTTTGTTCTTTAATTTCAATAGCAGATAACCATTCATTAGTGTTAATCAGCTGGGCTTGTCCCGCAAGTTTTTGTTCCGATAATTCAAACAGGCCTAGCTCATTCCAGCTTCGGTGCATTCGTTGTCTATATCCACTCGTAGGAGGATCACACTTCAAGTTACATTTCATCACAATACTATAGAAGGCCTTAGTCCAATTAGCTCTATTAAATGTATTAGTTCAATTAGTTTATTATTATTATTATTATTATTATTATTATTATTATTATTATTATTATTATTATTATTATTTATTCACTTGGAGTTCTCACACAGGACATCACCAGCGATCGTTCACTGAAATAACCGGTGATGTTCCCTGGAGTCCGAGTGGCAGGAAGTGTCTCCAGAATTCCAGTGCTCTCCACCTGTTTCAATAATTGTAAATCATTTAGCGTTATCGCAGCAGACACTCACAGTTAGGTTCTCGCTAGCAATGACCACTGTTATTCCACAACGCCTGGTTAGTAGTCTCTCTCCCTCATCTTTCCAGCCTCCTTTACTCTTCATGACTATTTCATGTGGCGCTGGCCGAGGCTAACACCATTCTATAAGTTATTTTTTTAAAAATGTTATTCATCTTTCATGTAACTTGCTGGTATTCGCAGTTTATAGGTTGGTTTCCACATTCTAGGATTCTCGTTAAGATTTGTGCTTTTTTTATTGTTTCCGTCCGTTGGATCGTTAGGCCTTCCCTCTGATTCTAATTTACCCCTTTCGTTTTTCGAGTTGTTATGTATTGTTTCTATTTTCCCTGATTATTAGAATTATCTTGACTTTCCTTGCGTTCCATATTCTTTTCCGTTCTTTGACTATTTCCGTGTATTTATTTCGCTTGTCTGTCTCATTGATATTCTTCCTCTGGTCTGCTGTGACGGTGAAATTTACGATTTGACAAGATTTTCTTTGTTATTTGTAATGATAGCCGGTTTTTTTACTTGGATAAGTTCATCCGTTTGTACCTTAATGCCCCAGAGGAGTTTGTGATTTTTCTCGTCCAGTACTACCTCCGGTTTCTGTTTGAACCATTTGTCTGGTTGTCCGAAATGCAGTTATTTGACTAATTCCAATCTTGTCGTGTCTTTTCTTATATTCTTTTTTGCACGTTTGCTGCATTCACTTATTATGTGGTTTACTTGTTTGTCTCTTTGTCTACAGAGTCTACATTGACTGTTTTCTTGGGGTTGTTTTCGATCTCAGCGTTTATATAGTTTGTATTAATCGCGTTGTTTTGTTCGGATGTTAGAAATTATACAGTTTCACTGTTTGAGTACTCTTTTTCGCAGCCATGTCCAGGTTGTTTCGTGAGCTTCTGATCTTGTCATTCCTAAGAATCGTCCATGTAGCTGTTTCTTTTACAGCTTTTCTCGTATAAGCTCATGCCTCTCTTTTTCCTGCATTGTTCATTTTTACGGTGATCTTTACTGCGATTATAAGCCTTTCTGCATTCTGTGTTATGTATTTTCCTAATTCTTATCTGTGTAATTCACTCAATCTTCTATACGAACCCGTCATCTACCTTCGTATTTTCTTTGCACGTAGAGTCAGTCAACATCACCCTTCGAGTGCAGTGCATTGTGCATGGCCATTAGTGTAATAGTTTTCGGGTCGCGATCCTCATTTCTTCCTTTTTTACAGTGTATGAACGGTCCAGAATATATTTTACTAGTGAAAATGCACAAGTGTTTTTTGTTCTTTTTTTAGCTTCCTGCTATATAATTTAGTTTCTAGGAGTGTTCTTGTTCCTCTCAGGTATCCTTTTCTAATCTTTTCTTTCATTTCAGTTGATTTTATGATGTCTGCTTCTAGGACGTCTAAATATTTGTAGTTATCATGTTCGCCTAGTGTCTTTATCATTTCTTGGTGTGGTAGTTCACTGTCCTCTTCGGTTGAAGAGTATAATTGTGTTTATAAGCATTTCTAGTTATTGTCTGCGTATCGCAAATAGTTTCAGGTCGTCTATGTACATGAGGGTTTTTTATCCTTTCTTCTATATTAGTATCCGATTAAATATTGCCTTTGTATGTTGTTAAGAGAGATAAAGGTTATAATAGACAGTAGTGGTCATAGAAGAATTTATTTGGAAAATGCCTCTCTGTATTTTCATCTTAGTTAGATAGCCAGGTCAAGTCTCGATGTTCCTATTGTTTGTAATCAAATTGATGATCTTATCTGCTTATTTGTACATCATGAAGCACTCAATTATCAATGTATAAGGATCATGTTGTAATCAATAGTGTAGTCGATCATGTCATGGCTATTTTCTTTTTTATGCTTACTCAGGATCTTTTGATCTATTTATCATATGTCATACATCCCTCGTTTTTCGTTCCAATAGGTGTAGTCTACGATTATTAAAAGAGTTATACATATTCTCTCTCAGTTTTGCTGTCAAGATTTTCCACATGGTTGCTAAACAGATTATTGGTCTGTAGTTGCTGGAGGGTGTAATGTGGCTCTCTCTTCGGTCATCAATTCTGATACGTCTGTTTCGTGGAAACATCTTTTAAGATTTTGCGTTAGTCTTTCATGTTCTTTCGTAATTATTTTGAACCAGTATGCGTGTATTCCATCGTGACTTTGTGCTTTTCAATTTGCTATTTTTTAGGTGTGTTTTGAGCGTTTCCTCGTAAATTTCAATTTGTTGAAACTCTTCTGTATGCTTTTACGCCATTCAGCATTTCTTTTGTTGTCTGCTCGCTTTTCTCATATTTTGCTCCAGTAGAGTTTTCTTTCTGTAAGGTCACGTGATACTGTTTGTATTCTTCCTCCGTTTACGTTTTGATAAAGTTTGCTTTCATTGTTTTCAAAGATTGTTTTTGGTGTGTGCTTCTCCGATTGGTATCTGTATTGTCGCAATCTTCCATATTTTGCTGCTATATTTTGCTTTAGTTAGTCATGTTTCTTATTTAATCTTTCTTCGTTAGTCATATTTCCGCTTTTAAATCTGTTTCTCCTGTCTTTCATCCGATTTACCGTCTTGGTTGAGTTTCTAACTTTGTTGATCTGGGTTACCAGTCTGATTTCCCATCTAGGTTTTGTTGTTCTATTTGTTTAGAGGAGGAGAGGTTTGTTTCGAATTTAAATTTGATACTTAATGATTAGGCTCCTTCCTCAATTAATTATGTTAAGTTTGTGATAGTGTCAGTAGAGATTAATGCGATGAGTTTCTTCACTTTTTCTGTTTCTTCTTTTAGTTCTTTACATGCATGGTTCATTAAGGATGGGATCTTTGTTTTTTGTTCGTTCATCAGTCTTATTATGTGTTCTACTTTAGCTGTTTCATCCTCAGTTTTGTTGTTTCGTAGTTATCGGCCTCCACATTTCCAGTGTTAAAAGTCTTCTATGTGTGAATTTTCTATGTGTGGATGTTCACTAAAGGGTGTTTTTGATCGGTCTCATCATTAGGGCAAGGTTTGAGAGGCAGTCTTTCTTGAGGATAGCTCCCGCTTGGTTATCAGTATAATGCCCAGATTTAAAGGTTTAGGCAGATGACAAAATGATTACACTCTACCGTGACACTTAAGATAATGATTACCTGTTAAGCGGGTGTGATGATGGAACATCATAGTAATCCAAACTCACACTTGCCAACATGCTCATTGTAGGCGTTAAAAAGTTGCAGGTTGACACATTTTCGTTGAATATTATATTAAATATGTATTTTATTGGAATGGGTTATATCTGAAACAAACAAAAAAGATTTAAGGGTTAATATAAGCATCCGGATTTCATTTACTGTGCATTTCGGTTTTGAAATTCACTTAATAGTACTTACTGTTCTAGCTACAATTTACAGTTGATGTCGGTGACTATATATACGCGTGGGTGAGTGCGGACGCGTGTGTTGAAATCGAATATGGCGTGTAAGATTACTGTTGACACGGGGCCGTGGAAATCTAAATGCTGTGTTCTTCATCTCTTGTATAATGATTTCTGGCTTAAAATAACATTTCCATTCCATGGACATCTGGTACAAACGCAGACTCCAAGATATTATTGTACAACCTATGTGCAAACTGAAACACACTTATGTAAGTACTATGGTTATGTAAGTACTATGGTTAATGTAGTGTAAGTCCTAATAGTAATAAAGAAATGATCTGCTGAACTGGCGCCTGTCCTCTCCAAACTCTACAATAAATGCCTAGCTCAATTTTGCTTCTCGGATAGCCTCTGTGGTACCAGTCTACAAGAATTCTGGGGATGAAACTGATCCTCAGAACTACCACCCAATGAGTCTACTACCGATCTTTGCTAGTATATTTGAATCCTTAATGAATCTAGCGATAGTCTGGCACTTAGTTAAGGCTAAACTCTTTTTTGACCGCCAGTATGAATTTGGACAAGCACGATCTACTGCAGACATCTTAACGGTCATCTCTAAACGAATGTATCATACGCCCGACAAGGCAGGTGAAGCTAGGGCAGTAGCGCTTGATATATCCAAGGCTTTTGACAAGGTGTGGCATACAGGGCGTCTCCTGAAAATACGCTTATACGGTATTACTTAATATAATTAGATATTTCCTAAACAAAAAAAAAGATCCAGGTTGTCCTCGATGGCCGTTCATCTAAGCAACATGACATAAATGCTAGTGTACCCCAGGGATCTATCCTTGGACCTTTATTGTTCCTGATCTGAATAAACGATCTCCCTAATGACATTGAGTCTGAGATTGGTATACTTGCAGACAACACCACGCTTTACTCTCGTCATGTGGGAAATACGGGCGCGATCATATCCGAGGCAATGACTTACTTCTTAGAAAATGACATGCAACCAGTGGTCGACTGAGTCATAAATGGTTGATAACGTTTAATGCCGAAAATGCAAAGCTTGTTTTCTTCATTAACTACAAGAAACCTGTCCAACTACCCATTCCCTCGACAAATAATACGCTACCTGAGATTTCAACATTCAAACTCCTCGGCCTAACCTTCACAGGTAACATGAATTAGAAAAATACTTTGAATATATTGCTAAAGCTGCAGAAAAGGTGGGCTCCCTCTACTGTGCTAGTAAACTCTTACACCTGACATTATTCTGTATCTCTACAAAGCCACTATCCGCCCATGCATGGAGTATTGTTGCCACATCTGGGCTGGTGCATCACCCCCTCGTCTTTCCCTCGTGGAAAAGGTCCAAAATGAGTTGCCAACCTAATAGGTTACTCACTGTCAATCAAGCTCTAGCCCCTGTCACATCGCTGCAATGTTGCATCCTTGTGCTAGTTTTACAAATACTTTAAGGGGTTGTGCTCCGATCAACTTGCTTCTCTGGTGCTCCCTCGACGGTAATTAACTAGACAAACTCGACAATCAGCTAAATCTCATCCATTCACTGTTGAAGTCCCAAGATGCCGGAGTGGCTTCTACTCTAATAACTTCGTTCCTCGTGCTGCTGACCTCTGGAACGTCTTCCCTGATCTCTTTCCCCTGACAGTACCGGCATGCAGAGGTTTAAAACTAATGAAACAGATATCTCGCTACACTGCCTCCAACTTGGGTGACACACAAAATCTACACCCAAATTCTCAGTAACCCTTTACGACTACTATGGCGGCATGCCTTGTTTGAGGTTAAATATGTTTAAAAAATATCTGGTTATGCTGTTCTATATCTAAGCACCTTTGTGACATATTTTTATTTTATTTACGTCCGGCGTGTACGCAGATTCTCGCAATTGTTTTACCATATTTTGACGGAACAGAAATAACACTTTGATCATCAACCGAAATACACAAACATTCGAGTTTCACGTTCGACAGAAGAGCAACACATTTATTACATCTTTTCCAATCGACAATTGTGATCCTAAAGAAACGCGGGAGAGTAATCACCTATATATATATATATATATATATATATATATATATATATATGTGTGTATACATGAAATTGCCTTATCGTATTTTTACGGTGTATTATATATCATTGGTAACTGTCGGATTGCTTAGGCTGGCGCTTGTGCGTATATTTCAAACCAATCGAATATGACCCAGAATATTCATACTCTAAGGTGTGGCTTTAGCTGATAAATATCACACCGTGTATTACGGTTGAAATATTCGCGAATATTATTAATTTGATTTGTATTTAATTAAATATACCTGGGTGTGTTTCAAATGCATGACTTGAAATGATGTTAAATGAGGTTTTGCTTAAAGTTTTCATAAGTATATAACATTGAGAAAAATCTACGGAGCTGGCAAGCTGTTGTGTCAATATAGCTGTGTATGTAAAGAAATTATATCAGTCGATGTGTCTATGTATGTATAAAGAACATATTAGTATATAGAGTATAGAGAAGAGTCCACGCAATTGTGTATTTACTTCCTCTGCAAAAGGTAAGAAAAAAGGTACGGTGGGTATTTAAAAAGCCAGCGCACTAGATGAAGTGAACTCTAACCGACAAAAAAAGCCTGAACAGTCCGTTAGTATTCCCCGTTAGAGGCGCCTCAGGCGATTAGCAATACACTAATCTATTCTCAGAGATTAGTTTTAGCCTGTGGGGTTGAACTTTCAGGACTGAACAGAACCATACCTCAACCACTATTGGACAGCTTATGACCAACATATCCCTGACTGATACAAACAACGTCTACGCAAGCTCTGTCGGCAAATTTAAAAATCGAAAATTAAAACGAAAAGTGGATATCCTGAATGATCGATATATCTGACCGAAGAAAGTCGTGATTATAGTTACAAATGTATTATAAAAATTGACAATCTTGGACAGATTTATTTCAGAAGTGTATAAATAAGAACACGATGGATACTGGACGGTGTTTAATGTCAACAAGTAAGGAAACAACTTTCAAAAAGGTGTACTAAAATTTATTAATATTAACATTCACACATAAATAATTTAGACTCTAGTATAATTTTTTGAGAACACGTGGTGTCGGATCATTGTCCAAACATAAGGTTAGGTCTCATTAAACGGTCTGTCCTCCACTTTTAACCCAACAGATTGAATATTTACAGAAATATACATATACCAGAGAAATTGTTGAGGTATAGCAGTTGAAGCAGACTAACGTCAACCATGAGGAGGTGCGTATGCGTGCTGACGACGAGGATTTAGAGCTCATGTTCGCTATTCCGTATTCCAATAAAGTTAAGGCTATTTAACGCCCGCGGCTTCAACTCTTTTAACTGTTACGGAAGTACAATAATATTTGCTATTTAATTCAATTGTAGAACTTTTTGATTAATTGGGGTTGGGCAAATTAAGGCGTCTACACTGTTGTTGGCCACTTACAGAAACTCACACCATGTTAAACTCGGTCGCCAGTAAAGCTTAACGAGGCCTGGTAAAGGTGTGACACTGTGCTAAGAAATGCAATAAAATGCAATATATATATATATATATATATATATATATATATATATATATATATATATATATATATATATATATTAACGCTGCTGTGTTATTGTTTTGATTGGCGATGGACCACTAGTGTGTTTTTTTAAGTATATATCTACTACCTAAGCGGTTACGAATATGCAGAATACTGCATCCAGTCGACCTAAATAAAGTGTCTCCTGAATTTTATTTTATATATAACAACTTAGGTAGCAGATAAGTACTTTAAAAAGCCCACTTGTGTTCTATCGCCAGTAAAAACAATAACAAAGCTTCATAACATCATAGGCGATAAGTAGTCGTACGAATATCGGGTAGGGCGTCCCGGCCTGGTTGTACGGCACAATACTATAGACAATTACATCGAGGGTTCGATCCCTGCCCAGCGTAGCCTTGCTGATAACGGCTAATAGCCAGAAACACGTGTCCATAGATGTGTTATGTACTTAAAAATTAATTAATATTATATATATATATAGAGAGGGGGGAGAGAGAAAGAAAGAGAGAGAGAAACTAGTATCAGTGCAGTATCAGTGCAGTTCGGCCGAGAGAAAAATGTATATTTAAAGATGTGATGGTACCAACATTTGTAAAAAAACATTTTCAACAATTGTGTATTATTTTATAATTTCATAATTCTATAACGCGTTTCATTCATTCGTGCTCTCTTCACGTATTCTATTCATTTAAAGAAATGTTTTTATTCTTAAATTTTGCGTTTCTGCGCATGTGCGCGCGTGTGGGTGTGTATGTATCTGTTTTCATATGTGTTGCTTCTCTGGGTCAAAGTTATGTGTTTTTTCAAGTATGTGTACTTATAACTTTTATCCTTCTAGTCATATCGTGTGTGGTTATTGAGTATATTTTGGTCAGAATCGCGGCTTATAGAATTGCCCTTGAGATATTATAAATCTGTCGTCACTTTGTCTGCATGTGTGTGTGTCGTTTGTTTGGTGTGTGTACGTAGGCGCGTCCGCGCGCATACATCTGTTTTTGTTGTTTATACATACATATATACACAATTATATGCATACATACACACATACATACACACATGTACACTCATATACACACACATACATGTACACAAATATACACTTTTACGAGTAGAAATAAAGACAAACAGAGGGCAGTCATGTATATATGGAGAATTTAACTTCGGTACTTGAGCAAAAATTGATAGATAGATAAATAGACACACACACACACAGACACGCAGCCACATCCAGTTTAGTACGGATTTATGTGCAGACAAATGCATACATCAAACACGCGCGTTCTATGTATGCGGATGCGTACATGCACATGCGTGCGCGTGCATATAGATGCCCGTCCATACACGCACGCTCATTCGTTCTTATATGCACGTGGATGCGTGCAGTCTGCATGTTGTTTTATTTGGGTTATGTTTTGTTTAATGCTGGGTTGAATTTAAATATACATTTTTTTCTTATGTGAGGAGTTATGAGTAATTCTGGGTTTGAATGATCAGGGATTATCTTGAATGTACCTCTGTTGCATGAATGCACATGCTGAGAGACAAACACGATGTTTATGTTGATGTATGTAAAGCAAGTCTATTATTAAATGTTTTGGTGGAGCCTATATAAAATGTGTTGCACGTTTTACATTCTAGTACATATATCACATTTGGGGGGGGGGCAGCTTAATTTTTTGTTATTGTGAATGTTTGTGTTTTAAATGTGTATACGTTCCCCTCTAGTATTGTACACGAACCCCACACATGTTCTTGTTGCATTTTAGGACCACTTGTATTATGTTTTGCGTGAGTTTGGATGAAGTTAAAATTTGCTTGACGTTTATTGGTTGGCGTTTGCATTTAATTATTGTCGGTGTTTTTAATATGGTGCTTAGTTTTTTGGGTTTTATTGTTGAGTAGGGTCAGATTTCTTGTTATATCTGTGAATAGTTATATATTGTTTTTGTTGTATGTAGAGACGTATGTAAATATTTTTTTGTTTAGTTTTTTGGGCTTTGCAGTTTATAATGGTATATTTTTCTGCTAGTTCTACACCTCTGTATATTATTTGCAGGGCTATATTCTTCGTGTTAAGGTCTTTTGTAGTTTCTCCAGCCGGGCAATCGGGGGATAAGGCGATTAGCAATAAATTTACTCCTTTTCAAAGAGAAGGTAAAGCCTTATACAGTGTCTCTCCTGAGACTGAATAGAACCATACTTCAGCCCGACAGCAACAACGCCATTATCAAACCCATTTGTTCATAATCCGATTATACAACATACTTCATTTAGAACATGATTTGAAACGATTTATATTGTCATATATATATATATATATATATATATATATATATATATATATATATATATATATATATATATATATATCAAATATAGTAACGCGAAATTACATAATCATAGATGCAATAATTTATTTCAACCTAGTGGTATTTTCAAGCATCCGATTTAGACTATTGCATTTTTGAAACTGAAAGAAAAAGTTTAAATTCACACTCGACAATTCAAATATAATTGGAGAAAGAGGGGGTGACAACTTGTGTAATACATATTCAGAGAGAGGGGGAAATTTGAAACATATCTGATATATAAGTATAAATTGAGAGGGGGAATTGCATAATTTATTACCGACAGGGAAGGGGAGGGCATATGTATGAGTAGAAATTGTAAAAGCAGTGAACAAGCTACACTGCCTCCTTTTTTCACATCATTTATTAATCTCCTCTCACATTCTCTCTGTCAGGGAACGTATCGGGCCGGGTAAACGGACATTCAGATTTATTAAATATATATGTTTACATTTGTATTAGAATCGATAGTTAATGTGTTACTGTAAATTATGAAGTTTAGTATATTTTCATCTAATCAGTATTTGTTATAGATTGGTTCCGGTATATATGTTTCATTATATATATATATATATATATATATATATATATATATATATATATATATATATGTATATATATATATGTATATATATATTTATATATATATATGTATATATATATTTATATATATATATGTATATATAAATATATATATATATATATATATATATATATATATATATATATATATATATATATATATATATATATATATATATATATATATATATATATATAGTGTTATTTTCTATATATGCTCCAGTTATAGATCTATATTGGCTTTTGAGAAAAAGAACATTTTCGGAATAATTCTAAGCACGAATCATTATTTCGATAAATGTTTGTTTTTTAGCGTTCATTAAAGAAATACAAAAAACAACAGTTGTTTGAAATATATCTCTCACCCAAAAAGAGAAAACTTTATTCGTGCTTACAATTACTATCCAAATTGTCGGAATGTGTGTGAAATTAAAAACTAGCTGTTTGTCGCATATTCTATAATAAATAATTAGCATACATAACAGAAACAGAAGTTATCTTTAGAATTTCAAAACAACTATTCGTAATGTTAAACGTTTTTAGTCAATTCGTTGTAATTAATATTACTACTACTTATATTATTAATATTAGAGGAAAAGTATATGATGAAAGTACGATAGAAAATAAGAAATGAATTGTGAAGAATATTAATTCATTTGATAGAGTGAATTAAATTATTATTCAAATGAAACAAATTGGTCAGTGTTCTGTTGGGTATATATATATATATATATATATATATATATATATATAATCTGTTTGAAAATATTTAAATGTAAAATTGAATTAATCATGCTTTGCGTGTTTCGATATAAATATAGTCTGGATTAATAATGACATGTTTTCGCATTTATTCATTTAGATAAATACTATGTACGTGCAATAAATACCCGTCGCTTGTACTGACTATAGTTCTTAAAAGTGTAATTTTTAATTTTTTAAAGTAGTTTTCGATTAAATTTTTATTGTGTTTGAACGATAAAAACATGTTTATATCTAAAAGGTAACTGATGTATATTTACGTGTGGAAAAAATTAAGATTAAAAGATGTTATCAAAACAGCGAAAAAAAAACGAAAAATCACTTAAAACTGCAGATTCAATAAAACGTGTTTAAAATTCGCTGGAAAAATTAATATCAGTTTTCTGAAACGGTTTCAAAGACGATTATTAAAATAAAGACTTAAGGCAGTTAATTACAAAATAATGTACGATTTTTCTTACTAAAAATTTCTTAAATATCAAAAAAAAGAAGTGAAAGTTTGGTTATGTACATATTTCTCTTTGTTGCAATTGTTAACAGAAAATACGGTAACAAAATCTATTTGTATGTGTTGTGAAGTAGTCGAACAGTAAAGAGAAGTCAAGTCGAGATTGGATTAAGATAATAAGTGTATTAACATAAAAGGTACAAAGTTAAGGAAACTGACTAGCACTTGGCTAGATAGTTACAAGTCTGTCATTTTTCTCTCTTCCGTGACTCTGGTGACTCGCACTATTTATAGTGAGAACCGGTGTAGTTTCTCTTCTGTAGAACGGCCGGTGTAACAGTATGCAAGCTTCAGTAATAGTTATGTTTTTATTTTTACGTATCGAACTACGTAAATTTATTAATTATGTTTACAGGATTTATCAAAATCTTTAACAATTACATTACTCGATGTCTTTTTTAAGAATTAATGTAATTTCAAATTACATCAATTCTTAAAGAATAAATAACTAATTTATTGTTACGATACATGTAAGAATTTCGTATATGTGTCGTAACGATAAATTACATTAATTATTTTAAAATAAAGCTAAGAGACTATTTTCTTTTATTTTAAGTGTGAGAAAGTAAATTGAACTCAATGACTATAATAGCAATATTCATTGAAAAAAAGTAAAATCATGAAAAAATATTTATTAATAAATAAATAGAATTCAATTTTGACAGAAAATGTCATATCTAAATTCTTTTTATTTATTAATAAATAATTGTTTTAAATTTTTTAAATGATATTTATTAATGAAAAAATGACAAAACAAATACAAACTAACGTGTTATCTTTCTAAATAACTGACGGGGAATTGAGAAATTAACGAACTTGTTGAATATCTGAAAATACATTTTTGAAGACGGAGTAGGGGGAGTTAGTTGTGGTTGGTGAGCTAATCCCGCCTGTTTGTTACAAGACAGAGCCACCATACGAATCCAAGTGTATCGTTAGTAGAAATGATCGAATTTTTAAAATTCTTTTTTTCGTAATAATCCTGATCCTTATACTTTTCAATTTTTATTTATTTTCAAGATTATAAAAATAATTTATTACGCTGATGATTGCACGTCTACGTACGAAACAGAAATATAATTATATCGCATTAAATATTTTACCAGAAACGTTAATCATTAAAATCACATGAAATATTTTTGCAATTACATAATTTTTTCGGTGAAAATATTGATAAAACAATGGTTTATTCAATGATAACATCGCCAATTCAAGAAATTACTTTTTCTTCGAGTGATATTGATTTTATTAACATGGAATTTAGGGGCCTATTTTATAATATATACGAAATAATTTTTGTAATTAATTTAAAAAAATCTACATTGCTTTATTTTCATAATTTTTTTTTTAAATCATGCATTTTTTTATTAATAGATACAAATATTACTTTAGCAAATGTGTATTTTGTTTGCAAAAAATAATACAGTTTTGCTAAGATTTAAAATAACGGTTCCATTATATTACGTCATCATTGGTTAATACATACGAAAGATGTCATTAAAATTGGTTGATTTACTGAATTTCTGCGAATTTTTAACTGAAGGGAGGGTAAAAATGTGTTTACATTTTGGTGATCCGCTATTGATTTTGCACGTACCTAAGTAATACAATTTATTTCCGTACTTGTTACATAACGGTTTGAATTGGGCTACTCGGTAACAACGCTCGGAATTGAGTGAAAGGTGACTCGTGTTCCGGAGTTTGATCATAAGTATGTTGATTATTATTAAATATTTATTATCAAAATGAATATATATATATATATATATATATATATATATATATATATATATATATATATATATATATATATATATATATATAAGAATAATATTTTGGAGGCGATAACAATGCGTTGTTGAAGTGACACATACGACACGTGGAATCGTAAAAACAAAAAAAAAATTACAATATTGAAAAGTCAATAATTTTCAAAAAATTTTTTTTTTATTTACCAGTGTATCGTTGACCGTGGTGTTACATTGGAGTGTGTCCTTTTCATTTTTTTTTTTTTTAATTTTCGAGGATATCCCTCATCCTCAGAATAAAATAAATACTACCACTCGTTGGAGTGTGTTTTTTTACCAAAAGCCGGGGCCGGAAATGCTGGTTTGTTTTTAGTAGTAGGTCCGCAGAAGTTTGTTTATATATTTTTTATTTTTTTTTTATATAATTTATTATTTACTATTTTAATTGTTGCTGTTTGTTTTGTTAGTAGATATACTGAGTAATTTATTTTATTTATTTATTTATTATTTTTTTTATAACGTTGTTGTTTGTTTTGTTAATAATATACTGAATAATCATTATCTCGGTGGTAGAGGCTTGATAACAAGTGTGAGTCAAATTTTGTTTGTGGGAGTTATGTCTCTTTAGAGTTTTAATTAATTTCGTTCTATAAATTTTTTTACCGTCTGTGTGTGTAGTAGTAGATGTGATTGGGTGGGTGAGGAATCCTGGGTATGAGGGTGGGGCGTCGTTAATAGAGCCTTTGGTATATATATGTGTGCGTGTGTGTGGTGGTGTATGTATATATGTATATATATATACGTATATGTAAAATACATACATGCATACATTTTTATTTTGTTTATTTATTAATTTCTTTATTTATTTCTTTATTTCTTTATTTTTTTGTTCGATTCTATATTATTATTTATCTATATTATTAGATTTTGTATGTGCAGTCGTGGTATATAATGGTCGGAATTTCTAGTTAATAAGTAAGGCGGGCAACAAGTGCAACCACGTGTCCGAGTTAGCAGCAGGTGCAAGTGGCTGTGTGTGCACTAGTGTCAGTAATTGGGCTAATAATATGGGCCTAACTAACTTCATTTAGTGTTGTTATCGATTTGTGTATCATATGCCGAAGATATCATTGAAAAAAGGGAATATAAATGCAAAATAATAAGAGTTATTCAAAAATTATCGAAAATTAAACGTAATCGACGTAATTAAAACAATTAATTGACTGGCCGTCTGTTATTGTTTATTATGATAACCTTCTTAATTTGGATGTAAAAAGTAAAGGTCGCATAACCTGGACGCGCACGAGTGTCGTTGCCGACATCGCACACTGCCCATGGCCGTAGCGGCGGTGATTTGTAAAGAATCACCGTGTCTAGGGCACAGCATATGGAAGGCGGAGCCCATCCCTCTCCTTCAGCTGCCTTGAACCTTCCCTGAGTTTTAGTAAGGTACCCATTTACTGCTGGGTGGATAGAGGGAGTTTCAGA
>OY744519.1:95226895-95474395 GCA_963556195.1 Sepiola atlantica
TTATATCTAAGATTAGGAGCGACATGTATATTTGTTAAAATATAATCATCTACGGCCACGTGTTTCGTGTGTGTGTGTGTGTGCGCGCGTGTGTGTGTGTGAATGTCTCTTTCTGCTACATATCAACTTCACAGTCATCTGAGTATTTAAAGCGTGTTATAACTGTCTGATGTGTACCCTGGCATCACAATAAGATCAAATACCCCTTTTATACTAAAATATAAAATAATAAATAAATGGACAAATCAAAAACTTAACGGTTAATAATATGTTTTGAAGGGATCTGAATTAGTCGTTAGAATTTCAATATGTTTTTAGTTTATAAAGTTATCTTTTCTCATTCCATCGAATTAATCTTTTAAGACCTTGAGGCAACTCTATAACTGTATATTTTAAAAACCTGTAGCCGATTAATTTTATAAATTAAAAAGCGTACCTATGAAACAGCTCTATCTATTATATAGTACTCTGATACAAACACAGTGATAATTCTCTAGAAGTATACCGTGTACATGTAAACTTTACCTTGCTTACTATATATATATATATATATATATATATATATATATATATATATATATAAAAATATTCCAACGTGATGGAAAATGAAAAAGAAAAAAACAAAATTGTATCAACTGTTTTTATTTTATTTCAAGACTTTCTTAAGATAACTGATATGAAGAAATAACATTGAATCACGATATCCGAAAATATGTTGTTCTTTTGTGAGGTGAAACGAATCGTTTTAACGAAACATAGTCGTCTTACATTTGAAAAATATGGTGCGATTATGATGTGAACAAAATGTGTTGGTTCTTGTTTCTAACGAAGCATAGCCATTAGGAATCAAAATGTGTTGTGCGTGCGTTCTATATTTAATAGCGATGTCATCTACAAAGATTTGCTACTAATGTGTTTAATGGCTGATGTCGATATACATCTTTTCTTTCTGATTAAACTAGATCGATTGTAGTAACCGTTACGCTGTTTTATTGTGTTTAAGTTAATAATGGTTTCTGAGCTGAGAAACTGTACAACAGTATAGAAGGTGTTCGTCTTTACAGAATATTTGCCGAGAAAGGTAGATTTTAAGTAAGGTTTTAACTGATACACGTACGATGATTCCTTTTATATATATATATATATATATATATATATATATATATATATATATATATATATATACCTTTGAGTCATTTGAAACAAAACAAAAGTAAAATGCAGTTTAAATTCCCAGAGAAACTAACTAAATCCAAGATATTGCAGACTTAACATTCTGAGGAAAATTAATAAATAAAAAAAATAAGTAAATAAAAAAAATAAAAATAGGGGGGGGGTTAAGTACCTAAGAGTGAAACAAAAACAGGAGATCTTAAGCGTCTAATATTTACACGGGGATCATGTTACTGTTTCGGAGATTTAAAAACAGGACAGTTATAATATTCATGGCTCTCCAATGGTACTGATTAAACTACCATTTCCCCAATAATCAAGTGTCGAAATAATTCAGCTTAAAATGTCACTAATATATACATAAATAAATAATAATAATAATAAAATAATAATAATAATAATAATAATAATATATTACTCTTAAGACTACCGTATGATATGATAATTTGCATATCAAATAACATTATTTATAACAAAAATAATAATTTTAAAACAATTTTTTTTAAATTAAAAAAAAAAAAATTAATAATAATAATAATACTATCTAAACACTACACCCAAGAACTATTCTGCAATATGGTAGCTAGCAATAAAATTATATATGAATTAAAGTTGCATTAAAAAATAAATAAATGAAAAATAAAGCTTTAGTACCTTAGGTAACAGAAAGGTAATCAGATAAGAGGAAGGAAACCTAGCCATACAGATCTAAATACCCAATATATAGTCTAAAGAAGCTCTGAGTCATTTGAAACAAAATAAAACAAAAGTAAAATGCAGTTTAAAGAGAAACTAACTAAATCCAAGATATTGCAGACTTAACATTCTGAGGAAAATTAATCAATAAAAAAATAAGTAAATAAAAAATAAAAGAGGGAAGGGTTTAGTATCAAAGAGTGAAACAAAAACAGGAAACCTTAAGCATCTAATATTAACACGGGGATCATCAGCTGTTTATTATGTAACTGTTTCGGAGATTTAAAAACAGGACAGTTATAATATTCATGGCTCTCAAATGGTACTGATTAAAGTACCATTTCCCCAATAATCAATTGTCGAAATAATACAGCTTAAAATTTCACTAATATATACAGTAATAAATAATAATAATAATAATAATAATAATAATAATAATAATAATAATAATAATAATAATAATAAAATAATAATAATAATATATAACCCTTAAGACTAGCGTATGATATGATAATTAACATATCAAATAACATTAATTATAACAATAATAATAATAAAAAAAATTTAAAAAAATTAATAATAATAATACTATCTAAGCACTACACCCTAGAACCATTCTGCAATATGGTAGCTAGCAATAACATTATATAGGAATTAAAGTTGCGTGAAAAAATAAATCAATAAAAAATAAAGCAACAATTAGTGTTATATATATATACTTAAAATCTACACACAATATATTTGATCATCTTTTAATATCTTATGTGTAAACACTAAACAATGATTATAAATATATACTTGATTAAATATACTTATTTCGAGGTTTCTTGAAATCGACCTGACTTCCTGGATAAATCTGTCTTTTAGTTAAAGTGTATATTATTAAAAAATTATAGTGAAGTAACCGTAGTACTATTTAGTAAGCTGTTTACATGCCATTACACAATGATTTGCTACAATAATTATTTTTAATAAATTTTATCTCTTTCTCAAAATAATTTTATCAAACATTTGTTTTAAATAAATGAAATAGTTACAAATTATAACTTTTGCATTTAAGTTCATTAGAGCGCATATTCAATATTCAATTGGGTTAATCTAGAAAAATTAATTTAAAAATTGTGACTAATTTAGCTATAAATAGCTGGAGAGAACAGACCATGAACTTAAAAATAAATATTTAATCAATTCTAAAAACACACTTAAACTAATTGGACATTTTATTTCTTATTAGTTATATCAATAGAAGTAGGAGGGGTTTTCTTTTTACAAATAAAAACATCGACCACCACTCATTGAAACCTGAATAACATTAGTAACAGTTATGTGTAGCTACACAGCAGTATTTGAAATTAAATGGAAATAATCGCAAAATAGATTTTGTATGTTACAAGTGTAACAGAATATTAGCATTTTCTATTTAATTTAAATAAATACTATTCTAATATCTATGAAGTAAAAACATTGAAAATAAAATACCCATTTACTCGCAGAGTAATATAAATGGAGCCAGAAATGCCTAACCATAGGTAGTTGTTTTTTTTATTTACGTACGTCTTTAAAATAAAATTGAAACTGCGATTTATAAAAAAAAACTGACAAATTATGTAAATATAGTTTTAAAACATCTAAAAATATTAATGTAAAGAATAGAACAAATAGAGTAAAGATAACTAATTTAATGAAGTGATACTAATTTCACAGCTTATTATTAAGGGAAGCAAATGTACATGACTCTTACATCCTTGGTTACGAGTTTCGTCCCTTGCAATTGGCTTGCATAAATATATACGCACATAGGGCAATACTTAAATTAATTAATTAGAATAGAATAGACACACAAAACAATAATAGAATTATTACTGGTAAAATAAAATGTTATAAAAATAATTTCATGATGTCAACATATATGCAAGCTCACGTTTAGACAATGGTGTATGTATTTTCTGAAACAATAATTCACTATAACTGATAATCTCATGCTCAGTCTCGCATTATTCTGGCCTCCTGGTAAAAGCACACTTAAATCGATTGATTACACATATTCTTCTTATCTTTATGTAGATTAGATATACGCCGAAAATTAAAAAAAACATAACACCATTGATACCATCCTCATTCGACACACCACGTTATAAAAAATGATTATCGAAAATTATTAAAATCTTTTCTTTATTTCATTTATTCTGTTCATCTCGTTTCGTATCAAACGGCGTTTTCTACTAAACTGCAGAGCTATACCCTTCAAACACAACTTCTTACATACTACGCACAATGCTTCAAGAAAACTACAGCATCGTTCTCTTATATATATATATATATATATATATATATATAGTCAGCTATGAAAGTATATTTATGTTAATTAAGCTATACAGAGGCATCCGCGTTTATCCCCGGAGGAAATAATCAGGCTAAAATGCATGGAGTTGGTTTCACCAGATGTTTTATATATACGTCTAGCTAGTGAAGCAATCAGAATCTTTGTGATTCTCCCAGCCAATCGTTGGGCTTCTCACAAACACATGGTCGGTTGTTTTTACTTCCTATTTACTTTCATATTGTTCTGATTTATTTAGGGTGGCTATTTCTTATTTCTTTATTGTTATCTTAGCCAATCGTTGGGATTTTCACAAATAAAACTGTTCGGTTGATTTTACTTCTTTTTTCTTATTCTATTGTTCTGTTTTCCATAGGGTGCTCTACTATTGTGGCCTTGTTGTGTTGAAATAATTGGTGACCCTTTTTTTAGGACGTGCTTGTCTGTATTTCTGTTTGAGGTTTTAGCTTTGAAATGTTTCGGTTTTAGTTTTGTTTATTTATTTATCTACTATGTATTGTTAACCTAAGCTAAATTGTATTCTGTGCAGGTAGTTGTCTGCTATTTCACTTCTACAGTTTAATAAGTTTTAGAGGTATTTAAAGTTTAAGATTTCAAATTTCTCTTTCAAACATAATCTACACGGGTCGTATAAATGTGTACATGTACTGACCTGTCGTATTATTTTCCATTCAATTATTGGTAAGCGTTCGTTTTCTTTCAGCTCCCAATAATAGTTTGGTAGTGCTGTTTTAATTTGGCGTTTTTTTTTGTTTTTAGCTGTGCTGCTGTGATCGTAATATCTGGTTTTAAAATTGAGTAGTTCTTGTTATTCGGTCTTTCTTTGGCAAATATTGTGGCTCAGTAAACAATACTTTTAGTTAAGCATTTATTTTGTAGTGCACGAGCTATGCAGTTTCATCTTTTCGTTTCATTACTTACATTTTCATTTATATGTGGGTTATTGCTATTGGGGTTTTGGTTATTACTATTTGTAGTTTTTATATTTTCGTTTATCACAGTGTTATCTTTGCTATATCGATCACTTTTTACATGCGATTTGTTATTTTTCTCTTCTCTATTGTTCTCTTTTAGTATTTGCTTAGAGAAAATAGAGAAACAGGGATGATTTAGCTTATGAAAATCAAACAATAGAATAGGGAATAAGAAGTAAAATCAACCGCACTATTGTTTGTGAGACCGCCAACGATTGGCTAAGAGAACAACACATATTCTAATTGGTTAACTAGCTGGATGTGTATATAAATACACCCGGCAAAACTAAATCTATGCATTTTGGCCTGGCAATTCCTCCCCCCGGGGATAAAACGTAGAAGTTTCTGTATAGCTTAATTGCCATAAATATAGTTTCATAACTTACTACTTAGCTCTATTTACGTATCGAGCACTGTTGAATTAAATACTAAAAATTGATACACAAAAAGTATATCTCCCCATAACATTGTATGTGTATACATGAAATAATAATAATATATATATATATATATATATATATATATATATATATATATATGTGTGTGTGTGTGTGTGTGTGACAATATATGTTTTAGCATATACTTTCAATATTTTATATTTAGCAATTTCTAGCAATGTAAGCTTATGATTATCACCTAGTAAAAACAAAGCATATATAAGTTAGCAAAGTACAATTACATTCGAAAAGTTTAGATTTTATCATATCTTACGAAAAGTCTTCAAAACAGATACTTGTTAGTGTAATTATTATAAAATCTTTTTTCCAAACTATTTGTCAATTTATAAACCACCTTGATATTTTCATTAAATATAGACCAAATTATATCCCCAATAGTAATAAATGCAACACTAGTTGATCCCATATTATTGGACATGTGTAGTTTTGTTTTTACTTAGTGTATCTACCATAGAACTGAAAATAAGACTACGCCAAAAATAGGAAATATTAATGGAAGGCTATAATTATGAATATAAGAGGTAAACACTTATCTACACGTAATATGTATTATAACATATTGAAAACAAGACACTTAAATGTTCAGAATAACCTAGGGATAAGAGATATAATATACAAGCAGTTAATAAGTAATGTCTGGCTATTATTATTTTTCATTGAGCGAATAGCTGGACTAAAGAGAAATACTAGCGTATTTTGTCAAGATAGAACTGTTCTATTTTAACCCATATATTCGTGGGTTAGCATTTGTTTTAATTAGGAATTCGTGTAAATTTTACAAGTACTAATATAATGTCTATTTATTAACAAAATATTCAACCAATGTATAAAATGTTACTCGATAGGAGAAATATCTCAAATAAATGTATGTTCTGTTTTAAATAGCACAAATACTAAAGCAAATTTACATGACTTTCGTAAGTTTAGTATACTAATATTTAAAATTCATTCCTCTATTGTGGATACTGCAAACTATATAGGAAATGTTACCTACAGGTTACTAAATGTATTTTATTTTAAATTTGAACTATCATGCTATCTAGCAAATTTAAATATAAGGAATTAAGAAAAATATCCCAGTAATGGAGTACATATGTGTATTAACTGTTCACTTAGTGTCATATTCAGATGAAGTAAATAGATACGCACAATATTAATGACGTAAATTATTAAATGATAAGTTATCTTAAGTATTTTATAGATGTACAATAATTATCACATCGCTAATACGGAAGAATAAAACTAAAATTAGAATTTCCGGAGTAGGTTATGCGAATTAGTGCTGTCGCTGATCTGCCGTTTCACGATTGCGGACTGCCATATATGGTAGAGCAATGCCGAAGGGCAAATCACAGTTCACGGTTTATTTTGTTGACATTTATTTTTCATGTCATGCTACGTTATATAACTTTTCAAACTTAGAACTTTTGGTGTTTAGGTAGGGGCAAAGATGGCATATTCAATATTGACATACTTGTGTTTGTTGGTCTAATTATAGCCAAACAAATTCGTAAAGCAATTGCACTAAATAGTATCGGTTTTGAAAATGTTTTTGTAGGATGAAATAAAATCTTTACTTTTGGAATGTAAATGACTTTATATATATATATATATATATATATATATATATATATATATATATATATATATATATTCTGATAACGACTCGTAGCCCAAAACACGTGTCCATTACTTTCTTTCGTGTACGTAAATATTTAGTTACATAGAAATGCATAAACACCAGTCAGGCATACAAACAGCAAATACGTATTCAAAATGATCCTTTTATTTTTGACTCTACAAAACAAAAATACTTTGCCGGTAGATATACACATTTTCGTCGGGCGAAGTTCACTATTAGAGGTCTAAAATTAAAGTAGCTAAATAGATTATGCACTATGATTTGGCGCAGACATGTGAGTAAATTAATAAATGCAGATGTATATTTATGTGTTAAATTATCAAATTATAAGTTGGGTTACTTCTAAGAACACTCAGCGTATATAAATACGGACATTTAGTCCGTCTTCAGCTGAGTAGAGAAAATCGTGGTCACGATTGTTCTGTCCTGTTATAATTACTTATCACTTACTTGTCAACTACACTTACCACATTAGCAGCTAATTTCGTACTTACTTCTACTTTCCCCCTTGTATTTGTGTTCTATTTATATAAAGTTCACACCTCCTTCCCGAACACATTTTTGCGTAAGCGTGGCGGTGCTTCTCACACTGTGTCTCTTGTATTCACCAAAGTCTTTATTACTTTTAGACACTTCCTGAACCCTTTTACTTTCTGAAAACGATACGTATCCTCAGAACAAGTATAATTTTGTTTTCTACGTTTCTAAGCAACCCGTGTATATATATATATATATATATATATATATATATATATAATAATCCAGGTAAAACATCCACAGGGTAGTAATCCAAAGAATTGCAACCGGGTTTATAGAAAGTGGGCAATATCAAACAGAGCTTTTAATCTTCCTGTTGAGATCTCAATTTATAATAGCTGTTGAGCGATAATATCGACATGCCAGTGTCGCAGATTTTGTACAATTCTGCGTAAATAAAAATAATCATATATATATATATATATATATATATATATATATATATATATATATATATATATATATATATGTCAACGTGCTTTTATACGCCTTATTTCTGTGTATTTTTTATGAGATTTCTTCTATTTTCTCTCAGATACACACACGCAAAAGTAGTGTCCCCCGTGTGATCGGAACACGTAACTTACTAATATACATGCCTTCTAAACATGTTAATAAACGTTTTATATATCTTATTACAGTTAGTAATACATTAAATCTACCAGAAAGTATTTTTGCAGATTTCTAATATTTTAAAATAGTTTTTATTTCAACTTTGACAGTCCCTAAATGCAATGATAATGAAACACTACTGGCAATTCGAAAATAATTATTATCGACCATCTGGTCAGGGTGAAAGTATAATATATGTTACTTTCGTACTTTCTAAGTCAAAGGAGGATAAATCGTTCCCGTTTAAGTAATTTTTATTTTGTCCCATGTAGAGTTTCCCTTTTGGGGGTGATAAGCCCCGCATAAACAGAGTGTGTCTAACTTTGCTCTCGTGGGGAGCTAAATAAATAGAGACAACTTGAAAGCATTTTAAACAGAGATGGGTATTTCGCTAGTAAATTTTGATAAATTATATCTCCAAAATGCATGAATAAAAAAATGTTTTTTTATTATGGCTAAAAAGAAATGAAACCCCAACTAAAAAATACAAGATAACATAACAAATGTTTATATGAACCAATAATATCAGGTATACCTTGAAAATCAGCCTTCAAGGTTTATTTTCCTTGGCTCGAACTCAGACAACTGGTGCCGGCATAAGAAATAACATAATTATATTTGGCAGACGGAAGCGCGGGGGTGGGTGGAGATAGCAAGACAGTTACCCTAACTGTTTTTCCAATAACCCATTTCATTTTTTACGGTTAATTTAAGAGTGAAATTGCTTGAGTGTTTAGATGTGAGAAAGAATCAAAGCCTTCGCACCTCCATCCGTCTAATTACAAGCAGTCTCAACATACAGACTATTATAAAACGTTGCTTCCCATCCCCATCAAACGGGCAAATGGCTTTCAGGACATAAAAAAAACATGGAAACATAAAGGAAATAACGATGTATGAAACTATTAATTACAGCAAAGTCATTATATTTTCACACATTAATGCCTGAAATAATTTATCGCTTTTTATTCGCCATTTACCGCGTTTTGTAAAATTGTTCTTATTTATTTTCTAATGCGCTTGTGTTATCAGAAATTACAAAATACTTTTTCATGGTTTGCTAACTGAATCGTATTAAAGGGATTTGAAAAAAATAGTTGTTTTCTTGTTTACAAGCAATGTCGATACTTCAAGTTAGCTGCATCGTATGAATCGCTTGACGAACCAATGTATACATACATAACCATCAACAAGCATATTTTGCTACTACAAATTGCATAAACGTATTTAGATGATATAGTAAAATATATTTAAATTACAATACATTCCTTTGGCGCAATTGAACACCTTCTGAAATACGTCCCCTTGGGATACGAATTAAATAAACCATCTCCCAAATTAAAAATCAACGTGCTTACATAGCGTAGTGGGCATACACAAATATATCAGCCTTGATTTAAAAAAAAAACTAAAATGAGATGTCACACTGAAATAGGAAAACAAAAAAACGCATACCACCTTAAAGCGAATACCAATTTGGAGAACTTCTAGAGAATACGTAAGACATAGAGAAACCTATACATATGTGTATAAAGATGAACATGAAGTTTAAACAACAGCTACTCGTTTTTATGAACAAATAACTATAAAGATTCCTATCAACTCTACAATCTTAACTGGGAAAATACAAGAACTAAACACGCCAATGTATTTCGTAATATAATCACAATAAAAACACTTTATATTATGTGCAAACTCGGTGTCTTCCTTCATTGCCTTAGAAAAAAGGAGTTCGAAAAACCTATACATTTTAAAGATATTGGGAGAATATCACAATTTTGTTAAAGAGTTGTAATTTCCGTCTAGATACTAAGCAATGCTGACATTAAATATTGTGAAAGATAAATCAACCCCAAAAAAAACCTTCACAAGGATATAATTACTATCAAAATACTATTACAGAGATTTAAACAGCAAAGTCAAAGAATACATCAATCTACTTGACAAGCTGTATGAGACACGTTTTCACCAAAACAATTTGTATTAACATTAACCCATAGTCGAAACGGAAAATATAAAAATGACAACCGATCGAAGGCACATACCGAATTTACATGTATGTGTATCGGTCACACAAGACTGACCTACACACATCTGCTTCTAGACAGTGGTTGTCAGTGTAATCATTGCAATTTAGTACTTGCAAAATGAAAACTTATATTAATAAAATGCAAAAGTATCCAATTATAAAAAAAATAGAAACAAATCTTTATATAGCTTAGCCTCAAATAATATAATGTTATCATGAACCTATTAGTAAAAACATACTTAAAATAATAAAACCTTACAAGAAACAAATACAAACTGAACTGCATAGAAATGTAAATGTTTATTTTACTAAGAAAATAATTTAGAAAAATTATATTCAAAACAATGCGCCAAATAATATCTTAAACACTCCAGAAGAAGAAAACAAGCCGTCCAAAATCTACGCTCACAGTATGAATAGAAAAATTATATAATCTAAAGACCGCTTTAAAAAAAAACATTGTCAACACTGACTTTTAAAAAACTGTTATAAAATCTATCATGATTTGATGATCGTAAAACACTAACAAAGAAAAACAGCCTGCGGGAACTATCTACTTACATAAAACTGATATACTGGAATTCAATTGGAAAAATCAGTTATCGATTACATTACAAAAATATTAATATTCGGTAAGCAGCTATTCATGCTTCAGTTCGCTAAAGTATAGATGAATTACCTCCCTTAGTTTAACACGCAAAAATATATATGTATACATATAGATACTAAAACAGAGAGACAACCGATATTATGTTATATATGGTTCTCTTGGATATATATTTACTTACTTCCCTTAAATGTACATATAGATACTGAAACAGAGACACACACAATATAAAATGATGTGTTGCTGTAATATATACTGAATTGCATACGTTAGTGTTACTTATTATTGGCTCAAACTTTGCGGTGCTACTCATCTAATTACATTTGTATTAACTTTCTTATTGAAGTAAATATAATATAGCTTGATTATATACTTACATGATGGGTATGCACAGTGACTAAGTGTTTAACGACGCAGACTGAAGACATGATTGTGCTAGGTTCGAATTCAGTTCGTTCCAAAGACCCACATTAACCAAACCCCACCCTTGACCTGGTCGGTGTCTAACGTCCTCTAGTGCAGGTAATCTAAATACACTTAATTAATAACCTTTTATTTTGGCATATATTCTTATATATAGATATTTAAACAGAGGAAACTTATTTTCTTAGTGGTGAATTCTTTGAATATATACTGTATTACTTACCTCAGCATTACGCGCACACACACACACACATACATATATATATATATATATATATATATATATATATATATATATATATATATATATGTATATATATATATATATATATATATATATATATTTGAATGACAATATGGTTAAACTTCGTTAATTTAACAGGTATTCGGTTGTGGAAATACTTTTAAGAATTTTTCTTGTGATATTTGTTTTCTTTTGGCTGGAATAAGTTACCTTTATAGTCTGTTGTTGATTGCATTTATTGCCGAGTATTTCAGAATATTTTGTTCAGATGATATTTCGGTGTTTAAAAAATATGGCCTATTGTATAACTTAAAATGAATATTGTCTTGAACAAGCTGCAACAAATAAAATACATTCTGTCTATATATATATATATATATATATATATAATCAACAATAACAACTATGTATTCTTATATATATATATATATATATATATATATATATATATATATATATATATATATATATTCCACTGAATATAGAACTAGATAATTGTATCTGTAGAAAATTAATTTATTATTTCCTATTTAATTATTTTTACGGTAGTTGCTACAGACAAGGCATGAAACCACTTGATGAGCAAAAACAGAATACTACTTCAAGGTAAAAAACTAAAGTGTGTGTGTGTGAAAGAGAGGGTAATATGTGTGCGCGGGGGTATTCATATGTATGCATGTATATCTGTTTTCTTTATTATATATATTGTCTTAGAAAATTTCAACCATTAAAATTCGATGAGAAAAACACACTTTTGTCTCAAGTCCTTCGTTTGAAAACTACATGCTAGTAAGCTAATTAATATTTTGCAATCACTACATTAGTGTTCGACCAAAAATTTACGCTAGCCATAACATTATTGTAGGGATAATCAGTTGTTTATCATGAAAAACTGTTTCGTGAATTTATATATATATATATATATATATATATATATATTTATATGTATTACTGAAACAAAGACACAACGTGTATTATAATATTATGGCGGTTATTTGGAAAATCGATTGCAACTCTTCGGTTTGTGTAAAGGAGTCGGTTTGTGTGGGTTTGATAACGTTTAATTTCCATCGTGATCTATTTCGTCTTCGGTGTGGTTTGTGCTAATGATATTTATTTGCATGTATCCCTTTTTTTCTTTAAACTGAAATATCTAAGAAACAGCAATATTCACAGGATGTCAACTGGCTATCAAAGAAATACGCGTCGATCTTGAACTCCACTGATTTTATATTTCCTTGGTGTCATATTCTTATGGTGTACTAGGTGTATGTTCTAACAACAATCACAGGCTTATTTTTCTTGTGATCCTGTCAACCTCATAGTGCTCATCTATCCCATATGTAGAAATAAGAAAATAAGAATTACCTATCGCACACTATGTACATGTTAGATGTTTACAATCAGGAATGTTGATCAGTATGTGTTTCACAGACGTTATACCATCGATTCGCCAAACACTTTGTATAATATATTATTTAGTTATATACGTAAGTACTTATTTTTACCTATGTATTCATAGACATAGCATTATTTCATGTATATACGTACATAATATTATTACGTGATATGATATATTTTGTATATATATTCAGAATTTAGTTCGACAATACAATGACCTTCGTAAATAAAGACCGGTGCATTGATTCAAGTTTTTTTTACTACTGACATCACGGCGGTTAGTATGCTCAGCTGATAAACAAGACGATTCTGAAGATAAAGGTTATCACAAGACAACACACGGACATTTTGTATTTAAAAAAAAGAATATCGATGATTGGGTTGATGTCTTTTTCATGGTTGTAAATCTCATAGTGATTTATAGGTAAATTTATACTAAAACTGATAGACTAAATTCAAGATTGTTGTCTTTATATGACAAGCTTAATTAAAAATATCTGTTTTCGTCTCTAAAATTTGAAATATATTTTACTTAATACCTGGCTCGCATGACATAAACCTTTTCGTTTGTACGTATATAAAATTAAGTTTTATCTTTGCTCTTCGACTGTCATAAAAATAGCAACTGAAAATTCGGTAAAAAAATTGTTTCTTTTTGTCCAAAAAATACATTTTTTTTGTCAAAAGTTCTTTGTGTATAATAAAATTCTAAAACAGTGCAAATTTATTTAATGCTAGAAGAAACAATGATTAAAACATTGAATTAAAGTTATGAACACATTAAAAATAATGTTATTTCAGGACAAGAAATACATTCTAAAGCAAGTAAAATTTGCAATGAAAAAACTTTTTTATGTATTTGTTTCTAAATAGTTTACATTTTTATAACACTTACAAAATGTATTATTTGATCAGGTGTTTAATGATGTATTGTTCTCATTTTTATATTATTTAGTGCTTGATATTTTGTTTATTTATTTAATTACTGTGGGCTGTCTATTCTTTATGAAAGCGTTAGGAGAGTCTTAAGAGTTTTCTTTGCTCTATTTGCTAATCTCATTCATTGTCGACAGTTTGACAGATCTCGCTTGCTACTTACTAGCATGACGTCACTCATCAGTGCACCGGCCTTCATTTACAAAGATTAAGACACTACTCAATATGTTAGTATAGTTTATATAAACCTAGATATAACGCATATTATCGTTTTAGAATGTTTTCACTTTTCTGAATATTTATTTTGCATCATCCTTCAAATTGTGTTCTGTGTGATAAAACAGCCATTTCCAACAGCCTCCACACCACAGGAAACCAATGAACACTATGAAATAATTTATGATATAAACAATTATTATGTACCAGACGATGAGGTCTTGTATCACCAGTTATTTTTAACTTTCGTTCTTTGTAATTTCATTTTTATTTTTTCTATTTAAATACACTTTGATAACATCTATTATTTTCGTTCTTTTCTTTTCAGACACGCTGGACTGAACAGCGATTAGGTTTCAGAAAATGATTCCATGTCTAATCACAATAGATAATTACCGCGCTACGTTGGTCTAGCTACAGAAAGTGTGTTTCGCATAACCGTTAACTGCAGGTGTTGCTTCATCTTCAAAGGTATCGCATTTCTGGCAATACTATTAGGAATAATTACATAAGTGGTTAAGGCTACAAAACGATAAAAGTAAATACAGACGAGTTGTTTTGCACAAAAAGTCTATAAATATGATGACATTGTGTGCACTTCATGATCATCATTATTAGCAGCATCAGAAGCTACCGCATCATGATGATCATCATGATCACCACTATTACCATAACCATCATCATCATTACCATCATCATAATCTTCATGATGGTATAATTTTGTTTTTAGTCCCTATTGTCAAGTGAAAGATAAATTCTTACTTGTAGAGTATGTCATGAGGCTCAATGTGTTTGAAATCGCATTTTTACGAATGATCTTTGGAGTAACTTTGCGCGAGAGACGAAGAAATGCAAACATCAGAAGGAAGCTTAACATTCATCTGGATGAATCAACGTTATTTAAAAAAAGATAAACGTGGCTTAAACATGTTTTCCGACTATCAGACTGCATCTATACAATGGAATAATATCAAGATTCTCTTCCAGGAAGATCAAGAGGACAACCTGCGACGTTTACCTGTAAATGCGTTGGTGTCTCTGGACTTTTGAAGATATTTGTTTCACGGAAGACTATGAAACCATGCATATATCGTCTGGTTACTCGCAGAATGGACCATGTGAAGGCTGCCTTTAAACGCTCAATCGTCTGAGGACAGGTGTAGATGCTTTAGCGTGTCGATGAAGAGTTGGGGCCCTACTGATGTTGCCCAATGCGAATGTGTTGACCCGTATAGACCGTGAAACACATCATCACCAGCTGCCCCAAACACCGCCCACTAGTCAGGCGATTAAATTCTGGACAGGCTTGCTAGAACTGAGCTGAATGTCTAAAAATACATACGTAAAAAGAAGATGACGGCTACCAAAGATATTTGCTGAACAGATAAATGTTTACACTCTCATGCTGCAGCTGAAGGACTGGTATAATTGGTGATAAATGCCTGTATTTTGTTATCAAGTGTATGGTGAAGTTCTCTAAAGTATATATATATATATATATATATATATATATATATATATATATATATATATATAAAGTGGTGTACTAAAAGCGAACTTTTAGGAAAGGTAAAACCTATTGTGAAGCATATACAGCCCAATATCCTGGATAGAGCAGGTAGATATGAAGAAGAATGGAAAGGAATTAGAGAAGCAAAAGCCAATTCAATTGCTCAGAGCAAGGTATATTCCGCAAAAAGGCAATTGCCTTTTTGCGGAATATACCTTGCGCTGAGCAATTGAATTGAATTTTGATTTGGCTTTTGCTTCTCTAATTCTTTTCCATACTTCTTCATATATATATATATATATATATATATATATATATATATATATATATATATATATATATATATATATATATATACAGGGTGGCGCAAAAGTAGCGCATTGGTTTGTTTAGGTGATAGAAATTTGGCTTTTTCTGATAAATAATACATCTACTCGGTAATTTTGTTGCAGTAGTTTCTACAAATAATATCCTTTAAATGGACACCATTTTCGGCCTCATAAAAACGGGCTCTAGTTAGGGCATTTTCCATTACTCTCCTTAGAATAACTGGCTCTAGATATCATGTCTGATATTGTTTTTAAGCTCTTGAATCGTTGTAGGCTTGTTCACATATACCCTAACAGAAAAAAGACAGGGGCTGTTAAATCTAGTGAACATGAAGGCCAGTTAAAATCAGAAAATCTGCTAATTAAGCGTTCGCCAAACAATCCTGCGAAAGTCACGCATTAGTTTGAATCAGCTGTTGCTGTCAAACTAATGCGTAACTTTTGCGCCACCCTGTATATATATATTTGGAAAACTTTTTAGGGTTCCAGTTTTGGAGGAAAGATTTTGGGGGAGAGATAATTTAAGAGAAACATTTTTAAGGAAACCCGTTATATGTACTACACACATGTCAGAAAGCAAACGAAAGGTTATGTGATAAACACAAACAAAATAATGAATCAAAAAGCATATGTTCACAAAAGAGATATTGTATATATGTTTAAAGATAGAAGTTTACATCGGTAAGAAAAACATAGAATATAGGTTCATATGTTGAGAGTGTTTGCATAACAAGGTGAATTCATTAGCTGAGATATGTAGAAAGTTTGATTCAGTAATTTACGGGCCGTGAATTGTCAACTGGTCTGTAAAATCGTAATTAAATCCTTCTAACTCAATTTCATCAATTACATTTCATTAAAACTTATTAATAAGAGTCAATGATCATTTGTTTGCAGTGTAGACATTTCAGTAAGAAATGTAAGGAGTATTAAAATGAATAAGGTGTATACATTTGTTTTCGATAGGAAGACAACAGAGTTAACGATTTAATGCGCTGTGTGCGTTAGTGTCAGCGTGCTTATGACTGTGTGCGTGCGTGCGTGCGTGAGTTAGGAAATGTATTATTTAGCTTTCCCAAGCGTCCGACAGAGGAGCGAGGGAAGCTAGCGAAATCACGATGTTTGATCTGTCGTGGTCTTTGGTTTTAAAATTTATTGAAAGAAAAAATTGGCTTTTATGTACTCGGGGTAGAGCTAAACAACCACATGGATACATTCAAGGAAATGCATCTGATTGATGTGATATGTCTTGTACTTGTTTTTATTAAATCAGGCGAATGTATGCGTTGAGCTACAGGCACAGAAATGATTTTAAGCAATTTTATTTTAGGTACTGAGGGTAAACTCTGTCCGTACGTATATTAATCAGGTTATTATACTAACTGAAAGTTACATATTTCGTTTTTAATAGTTGCAAATATTTTCCATTGCAGTGTGTTTTATTTTCAACGTGTGAGTAAGCATAATTCGAAAGCTGTATATCCGCGGTTGTTATGTGTGTTTGTATGTGTGTGTGGGTGTGCATGTTAAACCATTGCAATGTATCGCTACGGTGTTACGCTGGTTATCTTATACCCTGGCTCTCCTGTCGTGTGATTTCCATTCTCTGGAGCTTACACAAACTAGTTAGTGATGGGGTTTCACTTGAAGCGTTCTAATTCGTTAACAAGAACGTGATTATTGTTTAACGACAATAATGGTTACATTTTTTATGATGAGTCGGGTTAGAGTATAATATAACTCTTCACTTTAGTAATTGCTATTGACATTTAACTTTTTTCTTTCTCATCATAAATCATAAATTAGAAAAAAAAATTCTTTTGACATTTTGAACTATCAACGTATCTATATATCCTCTTAATCACTTTCTCTTTCACTCACTCTCTCATTCTCTCCCAAGTTATCATTGATAGATTTTATTACATATTTTGGAAATGTTATCTCTTTTTTATTTCTCTTACTTCATACACCTCCCCTTTATACACACACACTCTCTCGCTTTTGTTATATCCCCACCACACATATCCCCCTTATCCCCATAAATTATATTTTTATATTTAGAAACCACTCTCTCTCTCCCTCTCTCTCTCTCAACCCCGCTTATCCTTAATCTCTTATTGCCTTTATCTATACTCAACTTCTTCCTTTGTATTGCTTGAGTCGTCTCTTTCCTTATGCACTATTTCTCTGCATTTATGTTTCCTGATGTATTAGATGAGGACTGATTATTTGTATTAGTTTGATTATTCGGACTACTAATCTCATATGGGATGATATAAAATCTTGTTACACTGATATGTTATATTGACTCCAAGTTACAACAAGTCTCACATGATTTCCAGTAATTTACACTTTTTGCCATAATAATTTCAAGAAGCTTGGTGTTTCCGCACCTGCTGTTTACAATTGTTTTTTTCTTGATAACAGTACGTGGCGTTATCTCGAATTGAAGTGACAATGAGCCTATCAAGTATTTCAGTACATCTTGTACGTTTCTGGTCTGGGAATGAGCGGTTATTTGCCACTTCGATATTTCTACCCTGTAAGATTCTCAAGTGCTAATTGCTGTAGTGCACACATATATTGTTGTCACTACGTTTTTTATTGAGTTATTTCACAGAGTATTTGGTAATAAACACGATCTCAATATGCAAGTGTTTCGTAGTATTTATATTTAAAAATACATTGTATAATTTGTATTTAAACTGATTATATGTTAATGTAATCATCACCATCAACGTCATCAGTATCATATTGTAACGTGTAGCTGTTCATTTTTTATTTGAGGTGAAAGGATGTTTACGTATCTTTTTATCCAATCTGTTTTTTTTCATTATTTAGACATCAAAAAATTATACGTTTTTATATATAATTAAAGACGAAGCGGTATATAGAGTAGCGATACTTTTTCGTTATAGCCTATCGTGGCATCTACGACTTATCTCGTTACACTCCACATCTACACGTGCAGAAAAAATACAACATAGCTATAGTGTATTTGCCGTTTATGTGTTATTAAGAGCCATCTCTTTCAGCAAGTTAGCTTGTTAATATGCATGGGCATAGAGTGAAAACGGCGAATTTAGAAAAGTAAAGCTTTAACAAGAATCTTTATATTCTTTAAGTTAGATGTTCTGCAAAATTCATTAGTTTGATTCTGGATTGACATCGAACCAATTCATCATACAAAAAAGACAAAACGTAATCGCGGCGATTATAAATTATGATAACATATTTCATTGCACTTGAAACGCTACAAAAAGGGCTTAAATAATAAGATATACACATTTTGTAGAAGTAGTTTAGGAACTATAATAGCCTATAAATGTACACACATGTATTTATCAATGTACATAAAAATATCACAGAAAAATAAAACAAGCTCACCAACAAAAATAGAAACATTAAATTACATTAGATTTAAAACAAAAGACAAAACTTTCACATAACCAAAATAATACAATTAGTTAAAGAAACAAATATACTACGTGATGAGCTTCAAATTAATATCAGTGAAATAAGAAATATTCGCAATAATAACTTTGAAATTGCAAATGATGTGCACAGCATTATAATTTCGCATTTTCTGAAGATAGATCATAATAGTGTTCCGTGAAAATGAGCGTCGAAATCAAATAATTTTAATTACACATCATTCAAATATTCAGCTACCTAACACGCTAATATCTGAAAAAAGGGACCAGTCTCTAAAGAACAAATATGGAAGTACAATTGTAAACAGTTAAAATGTATACTGCCACAAACAAGGCACATGTCCACTGACGCGTAAGGGGTCACTCTGATAGACGCCATATGTATAGGTTCAACATTAGTGGGGGTTTGGACAGCAAGTTTTTTTGATTATATGAAATTTAAATCGGCAAACGAATGCTTCGGTAGAGAACACATTGCAGCTTTGTGGAAGATCACTTCAGTGAGCGGCGAACCGTCAAAATGATTTGGTCAGCCGTGTCGTTGTCCAGTACTCAATATACATTCAGCAAGTACCTCTGTTTAACCTGCTAAATAATACATGTGATGACACAATAAAATAATTGATATGTGGGGATAGTTTTGTTCTCAAGTACGTGGCAATGATCTACGGTGTCTAGATGGATGGATCGAAGATGATTAGTCTGCAAATAGAACAATGTTGCACGTTAACGCAGACAATCATTTTTAATTGCGTACGCTGTATTTCCTTAGAGCTGATTCTCTTAATCAAGATATCTAGGAATTATCACTACTTAGTATAATTAGCATCTTATTTCTACACGTGTACATACTGACAGAAGTTATTTCACGAAGTTTGCAGTTGATGGCAAAGTAACCTTCCGTAGTTCGTATATGCTGGGCTTTGCAGATATGGCGTCAGCACATTCATCATCATTTTCTGTATCTCGAATGTTCCCAGGATTATTTGTACTCTCTTTGTATTACGCTACAGCATTCTGTCAACCTTTACTCTCGCATTCGTATATTCGGAAAGCTTTTCGAATTCGTTGACATAGATTAAGATTAGTTTGATCCGACATATCTCAGATATCTGCGATCATTATGCTGTTTCGGTTAGCATTTATCTTTCTTTCGCTATACATCACGAAATCCTATAGGATCGAAATCACGTTTGCCTCAGAAACTGTTTCCAGTTCATGCCATCTGTTCATATGAATAGCTTTGCGATACGTAGCAAATTAAGATATTGGCCAATTGGATCATGCCATGTGTTTTTCTCAGGGGAGGGCATTTTGCAACAATCGAATCAATAGTTTCGATTTTGCATTCACATAATCCGCATTAAAGACCCTCAATGTTTTAATTATATTGGCATGGTAATATTGTTATTATGAGCGATTGACTTTGCTTATTTTGTTTGTGTGTGTATATTAAAGTTGCATAAAATTGTAACAGACAGTATTTTTGTAATCCGGTGTGCATACGATTGCAGTTATCTTCATATAGAAATAGCAGTTTTCCCCGATACGTATGTTGATAAAACTATGCTTTTTCATTCAATGGATACTAATAACGAGCAACTTGATCGCTTGTTTGTGTATATTCATCACATAACATCACATAACATCCATGTAGCGATATTAAAGACGCGTGTGGAAGAATATGATTTGTTTCGCAAATTAGCTTCGCGAAAGACTAAGCGATGAGAAACGATTGCATGAAATGGTCTTCACACGGCGTTAAATGCGTATGCAAACGTGTGTATATATATATATATATATATATATATATATATATATATATATGTATGTATGTATATATATATATGTATATATATAAATAGATACAATTATATATAAATAGATTTTAAATAAATATATATACATTCGCCCTATATATAACTTGTTATTATCTCATTTATCATATACACACGCATGGATGCTGTGTAAAATAGCAAGCTAATATTTGAATTAAAGTTTAGTATTATTTTGCGGATAAAAAACATAAATTATAGAAGCCATAACGTTATTTAAGTGTGTCAGTTTATTAGAGCTTTTCAAGGGGTATTCAATGTTAATTATCTTAAATTAAATGTTACTAATCCAGCAGTGTTTTAAGATAAACAATATATCATGTTGTAGTACATAAAATAATTACGAATTTATGGAAATAATATATTCATGACACATTTTATGTTCGTCAGGCGTTAACTTAAGTGCATTTTGAGTTTCACCAATATATATTTGATTACAGTTATTGCATCAGACAATACATATTCTTTCCTGAAGTGTGGGTGTTGTAGAAAAATGTTTTGTTGCTTTAATGTCCGTTTCAGCAATTTTTTAATGGTTAAATTGATTTTTTCTTCATTAAAAATGGTAGGATTAAACTCAGGTTACAGCGGAAGTTTCAATTTTGTATTAGAAGATAGCTACGTGGCCTGGCTGTTACTTCATTGACACAGAAAGCGGATGGCAACAATCTGTAAAGAGAATCGTTTTATGTTGTCTGAACCATACAAATAGTACGATTGACTTTTGAATATATACTTCCTTCCACATGAAGTGGTAGTTGGGTGTGATTTATGCGTGTACATATATGTTTGAAGAATAAATAAAATACCCAAAATATGTTTAATACCCAATAATAGTTTTTGATGGTTCATTTTATTAATATGTTTCGTAACAAAGCTAATAAAAAGAAAACAGTAACAAAGAGAAGACAAAACGTAAAACTTAATTGTCACATCAGACCAGAACCCCGTCCAGTGAATACCATCAACGAAGAATATAAATCGTGGGGATCAAGAAGAATGCACCGTTATAGTCCAAGAACACCAAATCGTATCGCGTTAAGTTTCGTATGTGTGTTTGATAAACTGAAGTCAACAAAAGTTCTAGTGTAGTATATATAAACCACACTCTTTCAGTCGATAATACAACACTACGAAAGCAGCGATATTTATATCAGCTTCTCTTGGAGTAGAAAAGTTATTAATACATTTGTCCATTTGTTTCGAAGATGGTGCATTGAATGCGTCTTATGCTTTGTTTCTACAAAAATAGGTAAATTAGAACTTACTTGCTTTCTGAATTTGTTCGATTTTTTAATAACGAATGATTCGAATAATACACTTTCGCACATAATGACATTAGGTGGCTATTGAATTGCTCTCTTACTAGAGAAAATTGAAGAGATATCGTCCTAAAAAAGGGGCACTCTGAGTCGAGAAGAAAAAAATTGCCAAAGTTGAGAACAATTCATCCTTCTTTGGCTTTTAATAGAATATATACCTAACTTTAGTCCTGACCTGAATGCTTTAAAATATTATTATCATCGAATCGTCGATAACCTGGATGTGACGTAGGATTATTGTAGTAATTTTGTGCTTCCAGGAAATGTGATCCGATTAATGTACTCAACTTATACCCGCCAACCCATGATCAATATCACAGTTCTTATATGTATATGTCTCTAGATGCTAGAAGATGTTATACTATAAAAACTTCTTACCTCGCACCGCTTACCTTTGTAATTCCCTACATGTTCTATGTTTCTCCGGCCGTTGTAACATGCACAAATTTAAATTACATGTCAACAGCTTGTTCTAGATTTCCCACTCATGTCTCCTCCTATAATTATAGCGTCTATCAAAGTCACTCCTTACGCTCCAGTCGAAATATTAATTGTTTGGGGCAGTATACATTCTTGCTGTTTCAGTTTTATATCAGTATTTGTTATTTAGGAACTGGTTCCTTTCAAACAGATGGTTGTGTGTTATTTAGCATAATATGTTACGTGTGTGTATTTTGGATTTTTTTTAAATTTCGGCTCGCATTTTCACGGAACCCAATTGTGATCCATCTTCATCAAATACAGAACACGAATCAATAAGGCTGTGTACACCACTTTCAATTGCTAAGATAGTATTATTATTATTATTATTAGTAGTAGTAGTAGTAGTAGTAGTAGTAGTATTTCTTATTTAACTGCTATTACGTGTTAGCTTATGACCTAGTGTATTTTTGCTTCATATTCTTGTATCATTTCTGGTTAGGTAAGAGTTTGCAAGCTTTGTTTTAAAGTTGATATAATCACGTGTATATACTCTACAATTTAGAGAGTTTTATTTTTGTATCTTTTTTTACATTGATATGTATGTGAATGTGTCAATATAGGTTTATATTATAGTTTCCAATATATTTCTACAAACTGATTATTTAAGTTCTTTGAAGGTTATTCAGTGCAATCAAAGATGTTATCATAACTTATAGGCGTCGCGATTACATTTACTTTCTGTTATGTGTGATGAATTGGTTTGATGTGAATCAAGAATTAAACCAATAAATAAATCGAAAAACTCCAACTATGGGGTTACATTCCTGGGTTTACATTATGTAATACTTACATTATTGGGATTATATGATGTTATGTTTTCATTGCTAGCTTTATATCATGTGTTTCTTGCATTCTTGAGTTTACATTATATGATACTTACATTCCTCGGTTTATATTATGTGATTCTTACATTCTGCAGTTTATATTTTGGGAAACTTACATTCTTGGGGTTATATTATTTGATACGTACATTCTTGGGTTTATATTATGTAATACTTACATTATTGGGTTCACATTATGTAATACTTACATTCTTAGGCTTATATTAAACGAGTTTTACATTTTGGGTTGATATTAAGTGATACTTACATTGTAGGGTTGACAGAATCTGATACTTACATTCTTGGGTTTATAGTATGTGATGCTTACATTCTTAGGTTTATATTATGTGATTCTTACATTCTCGGGTTTATATTATGTGATAATTACATTTTCGAGTTAATGTTATGTCATACGTACATTCTTTGGTCTATAATATGTAATACTTACATTATTGGGTTGATATCATGTGATACTTACATTTATGGGTTCATATTAAGTGATACTTACATTTTTGGGTGCATACTAAGTGATATTTACATGATCGAATGCATTTTATATAATACTACATCATTGGGTTTATATGATGTGATACTTCCATTATTTGTTCATATTAAGTGTACATTCTCGAGTTAATATGATGTGATTATTCCATCTTTACATTTATGTTATGTGATACTTACGTTTTTGGGGGGTTTATATCATGTGATTATTTAATTCTTTTGTTTATGTTATGTGATACTTAAATATTTGGGTTTTTATAATGTGATACTTACATTCCTGGGTTAATATTATATGATACTGTTTATCTAGTTCGCAAAATTAGTATACTTGTCTTTGTTCACTATATTTAAAATATATTTTAGTCTTATTTACGAATTTCTATTTTCATATCTGTGTTTGTTCGTGTCACTTAACTATGGGTGTTCTATATTTTCACCTGTTTTCATTAATGTGGTGACTTTTATGGTGCAAACCCTCCTTCTAATTTTAATCTCTCATTGCTTATTTACTAAGTTTTTCAGAACTTTCTTACTGGTACTAGAAGATATATACATCCATCGGTCGCATATCTTTTCTACTACATATGTTGTATGTTTTGAGTGTGTTAATAATCAGCCGATTGTGAAATGTTTTGTTGGCGTACCTTAATTCCACAAAGGAGCAGAAACAAAGAAAGAGAATGTAATACGATAATGGTATCATGGCGAACGAAAATAACTACACTAGCATACCTACACGAAAGAGGAGGTTATGCTTGGCACGGTTTTGAAAACCATATTGATACTATAGTATATGTATAATAAGGCGGTAATGTCTGAGAGAATATCGTCATAGCGAACTTATATATACTAGTCCAATCCCCAAAAAAAGAGGGCAATGATCAAATTCTACGTATACGTGTATTCTTTTTTCTTCTTCAGCTGCACCCCGCAATCAACGGCGACGCCTAACCCAAGAATTAGCATACCCCCAGAATTCGAAGGATTTACTTTATTGGATAAAACTGAACTTTAAATGCGCCACAAAATTTCTAACCAAAACCAGCTTTCCACTTGTTGTGAAAGTTTAATATATGCAAATAAAGAAGAACTATTAATTATCTAATACATACAGTTGTTAATGCTAATGAGCATTGATTTAAAATATCTGCTATAGTACCCTAATTATATTAGTTAAACATATAGAAAATTTCATTTATTTGTTAACTTATTAATCACGACAGATTTTTTAATTAAATTATGAATCCAAAATTATTTTTTATTTCAAGAAAAGATCGTAATTCAACCTTCGTAAAGCAATTATTAAATAAGTTTGATATTATTCAACTTCCTTTATCTGTTTTTGACATGTTCTTCCAAATCTGATCATCATATTTCTTAGCACGAAAATACACCTTGTTTGCGCCCTGAATCACTCTCACAATCTCTCCTATCTCATGAATAAATTCATTCATTATTTGCCTAAAATATGCCAAACGGAGAAAAATTAATCCTCAGAATCCAACCTGAATAAGAGCGCACTAGTCATAAAATGATGAAAGTGTTTTTTATTTCTTTTACATAACCTGTGGGTTAGATTTGATATATTCCGAGTTTGATGGGTTTTTTTAGAGTTTAAATATATTATCTGATAATTTCGATAATTAACTCATGAAATTCAAATAATCTCATTTAATGATTTGAATATTTGCCTCCATTGCCAGAAATATGTGTTGATAAATTTCTAAATCGTATGAATAACTTATTCGAGATATTCTTGTTACTAACATTTCTACACCAAGAGCATGGCCAGTTATAGTGTCGGAGTATATATATATATATATATATATATATATATATATATATATATATATATATATATATATATATAATATATAATTGCTTGAAATTTGAATTATAATAAAATTTGATTGGCACCTTATTTTATTACTTGATTTTATATTATAATAGTAATGCTCTATCGAGTATATTGAGCTTCAGTTTTGTTCCGAATGTTTCACTAATTATAAGATATTAGTTGACGCTCATATCATTTGTTGGATGGATTTATATATATATATATATATATATATATAATGAGATTTAAATGTTACTACAGTTTGGAAGCGCCGTTTGGAACGATAATTTGAAATTTTAGAATCAGTTAACATGATGCGAGATTTTGTTAAACAAATGAAAATGAAATATTTATTAAATCATTTTTTTTTATATATCCAAATTTTCGGTTTTCAAAACCCTTATTCATGGTACGGAAAATTTTTTTTTCGTCTTTTTTTTTCATCTCCTGATGTTATGAAGATATTTTTTTTTTATATGTCCGATCCGTAGTATCGCGCACTGAAACGCGTGTGTCAGTAATGAGATGTAAATGTTACTACAGTTCGGAAACTCCGTTTAGAACGATAATTTGAAATTCTAGAATCAGTAAACATGACGCGAGATTTTGTTAAATAAATGAAAATGAAAAAGTTATTCTTTGTACGGACATTTTTTTTCATTTAAATCTCATTATTGACACACGCGTTTCAGTGTGCGATTCTACGGATCGGACATATAAAAAAACAATATCTTCATCACATCAGAAGATGAAAAAAAAGAGGAAAAAGAAATTTTCCGTACCATGAATAATGTTTTTGAAAACCGAAAATTTGGATATATAAAAAAATGATTTAATAAATATTTCATTTTCATTTTTTTAACAAAATCTCGCGTCATGTTTACTGATTCTAAAATAGTAATTATCGTTCCAAACGGCGCTTCCAAACTGTAGTAACATTTAAATCTCATTATTGACACACGCGTTTCAGTGCGCGATTGACGGATCGGACATATAAAAAAAAAACATATTTTCATAATATCAGAAGATGAAAAAAAAGAGGGAAAAAATTTTTCCGTAACATGAATAAGGTTTTTGAAAACCGAAAATTTGTATATATAAAAAAATGATTTAATAAATATTTCATTTTCATTTGTTTAACAAAATCTCGCGACATGTAAACTGATTATAAAATTTCAAATTATATATATATATATATATATATATATATATATATATATATATATATAAATATATATGAAAAAGTGGGGATATAAGGATTAGACGTGATGTAAAATGTAAAAAAGGAAACCAGTAACTATGTGATCTATGTATTCATTAACGTTTCGTCTTTCTTGAAAGACTTCTTCGGCATGAAGAAACCCATGTAGAAAAATCATACAGAATAATTATTTTTATTTGTCGGCATAGTTGTTTACGTGAACAAGCAGAGATTGAAAAACATGATTTTGGTAGTAGCGTTGTCAGCAGTGGCCGGTTTCCTTCAAAGGACGCGAGATGAATGGTATTTATAGCTTCAACTTGTTAGTTTATGGCTATTTTAGCTGGGAAGTTTGTCGGCGTCAAAATATGTTACAGTCAAGCTTGGCTGGCAGTAGATAGTGGGGAAGTATGAATCTGCCGTTTATTCTAAAATGGGAGGTTAAAAGATGAGAAATAATATGTATATATATATATATATATATATATATATATGTGTGTGTGTGTGTGTGTGTGTGTGTGTGTGTGTGGATTTGCGTGTGTATGTGTGTGAAAGAAGAGAAACGGAAATCAGGTTAAAATGAACGAGAAAAACAAAACAAGAGATTTGACCGGTTTCGTTCGTATTAACGAACGTCTTCAGAAAAATATATATACTATCTTACTATATCTTGAATATAGCGTGAATAAAAGAAAACGTGATTCATTACAACAGAGTAAGAGAGAGACAGGGAGAGTGAGAGGCTAAGGAAAAAGACCCGCTATTATATAATTTACGCAATTAAAGTGTGATTAATAAGATAAATAAAGAAAATGGCGAGCGATAGGGGAAATAAGAGGGGACAAAGAGAGTAGAGGGACGAGAAAATGGGTGAAAGAAGCAGAATCCCTTCTGTAACCCGGCTCACGTGGGTTCTGATGAACATTCACAAGGAGTTGTCATTAAAATCCGACGTATTCTTATTGTCTGAATCTCTGCGTGTGGTAAGCAAAAAGGTATCAGGCGCGAAGTCGATACTTAATGGAAACCAGTGAAAGTGTTAACGTTATTTCTGTGCTATTCTGTTGTGTGTTATAAACTACATCTACCCTCACTTCGCATGCAGTTGCTGAGCTTAGTAGCTCTTAGTGTAGAGGAAATAAGATGCACAATTGCAGGTTTATGTGTAGCTGCGATCAATGGGGAGGACTTCACGTAGACTAGATACTAAAGTTGAGGCACGATCTTCTGAAAACTTTGTAGAAATCAGACGAGATTGACAAACAAAACAAAAAGCATGATTTCGACTTTTAAGATTTAAGAAATTAAGAAGTAGTGTGATGAAAAAAATCTAAAATTATTGTGTAGCATAATAAATTTGGTCTACTATTGAATTGAATTTGATTCATAATCCTTACACAACAATATTAGTCAAATAAAAAAATCAAACTAATATAGAAATAGATAGGTTACACATAAAATACCATTTTCTTTTAAATAAACATTACATTTTTATGAATCTTATACAAATAGAGATTTTGTCCATCCGTCCGTTGGTCAGTTATAATGTTCCTGTTATTCTCAATTTCTTAAAACGTAATAAATACATGGCAGAAGTCATCTCATTTAGAAATTACAACATCGTAACTACTTTTAGAAATGGAAAATATGGCGATAATAGTAAATAATACATTCTCAATAAATAAAGCCGATGCATTGACGTGAAATCGAAACCGAAACCCTGAGATTCTATCACTACGATATTTGAATATTCTTATAAATAGAGCTTAAAATATTACCATACACATTTATAGCTTAAGCGTGACGTAATAGATTTATGATTTACGTCATTTTTCAAAACATGAATTAAAACATAAAAGTAATAAAAAAATGGAAATTATTTTAAAAGAATGTATTCTAATTTAACTACGTATCGGCGTTAAAAACAATTTATTTTTTAATACGTAGATCCCATAATTCTAGTAAATATAAAAAGGGATTATTTAATCACTTTCAAAAATACATTTTTGAAAACGGACACTGTCTTAAATATGACCTTAAAGTCGATACGTTGATGATCTTAAATTGAGAGCCTACAGGAGTGTAGCGTAACCTATTAGTTACCTGTATTTCAAGCCACACTTAGTAGTACACGTTTTGATATCAGAAATGTGATATATTCTGAGTAATAGAGAACACTACTGTGGAATTTTGCAACCATATGTGCTTAAAACTTCACCACCATCTCAACCTATAATCCACTGAAGTTATCTCCTCACGCAATCGTCCTGGCCCTGGCATAAAACTGTCTCCAATAGTGAATCTCCTAATTCTGACGCTTCAGTAAGTGTTGTGTTACCTCTAGCATTACTGTTAATACCAGAGCCATTCACATCCTAAGTAATAAAATAAACAGATACTGTATGTATAAAATATACACGACCTAAACAAAAGAATCTACGAACCAATCTAATACCAAACATACTATTTAAGCATGAATGTATAAGAAACTGTGCGTGTTTTAAAACAGAACAAGCTACGAACGACTAAACACTGCATCAGTTATTTTGAATTAACGGAAACCAAAGCAAAGAATATATAATATGAATACACAGATGAAATTCTTCTTTATATTTCATAAAATACACCCCAGACATGTGTTTGTAGATTAAGTTATAACAATATATTCTGAATTTTACTCGCTATTCCGAAAATAATTTCTATTTTTACGTTAATTAAGCAATTCGTTCTCAAATTAGTTTATCTATTACTGAGAATGATAACCCCTCTGTAGTGGATTTATTTCTTGAAATATTTATTTAGCTGGGGTCCGGACATAAAAAAGGAAATATAGATTAAAGCCAACGTAATATATCAAACACTCATTATGCTATATAGAAATGTTCCAAAAGAAATAGGAGAATATAAATGTACATGACAAACGTATTGAAAAAATTTCCATACACCCAATCACACTGTGGCCTTGCTCAGAATTATTGACATCATCGACCTAAACGAATTGCCTTGAAAAGTCGAGGTTTTTTGGCAATATATTTACTGTTACAATAACTTACATATATATTACGTTAGAGACATAAAATGCTAAAGAACTCTGGAAGCTTATGAAAGTTAAAATCCATCGAAGGGCAATAAAGATTTAACTAAAATGTCTACGTCTTTGTGCAGCTGCTCACGTAAAACACATCAAGCATCTCATCTAAAATGGGTTATTTGTATTTAAGCAGGCCTCTTCATATCAACAACTGTATTTTGTTTCAATTATATATGTGTACGTGTTAATTAATTGGTCTTCATTTCTTGATTTTGCGCGTCATTTATATAAGTAAAATATTTTATTGGCGGTAGTAATACAATATCAGCAAAATTGCTTGAAACAGAACTTACAATAGTTGGTTTAAACTAATTGTTTTGTTTTTTTAAGATATCTTCTTTCGCTTTATTTTGTAGTTCCGTACGTTCATACCTTGGTTTACGCGTATTCAATAATGTATGTGGTACATATTCTGACCGCTGGCGTGAAACGATAGAATTACGTATTGCTTTGATACCATGTGCGAGAACCCAATAAAACTCTAATTTTTCTCGTTTGGATTCAACTTCAGTCCGAAAAGACGTGCTAAGCACGTCATTACTCTGCTCACGACCGGGTTAGGGTTATTTCTATATAAAAATGTGGATTATAAATACAACTGTCAAAGCGCGATGTTGTCGTTGACTGAACCATAGCATTTGTTATCTTTATTGCATCTCATACAGATGACCAGCCACGTCGGTAACAAATAATATATTGCCGACCACGGATGACATAGACGGTATGCAACAACACAATAAAGCGTCGCAGCCATTCAAACCTGATCATTGTTGTTCGCATATTATATTCCGTAGAATATTAATTATTTATGAATCTTACAATTCTGGAATTTTTCAATTTGAACAATTTATTAAAATCAAGCTAATTGTGTTGTCATATATATTTGAAAGAATGTAAACAAATAAATACAAAAAATATAAATCTATAAAATAATACGTCATAATAGTTTCATGTTCGTACGTATGTTGCAACCTTCCACCCCTTTTTTTTAAAATAAAATGACCTGATTGCTGCAGCTGCAATGCAAACGAAAACATTTTTTGATGTTTTGAACATTAAACTCGAACAAAAATACACTTTCTTGTCTGAATTTTACTCGTTCATTCCAAAAATAATTTCTATTTTGAAGCTAATTCCGTAGAATCCCATCACTATCATAGTTGTCAAAGAGTAGCATATGTTCTGGAAAACGATGGTTGAATAATATCCTGGAGTCGGTGTTCGTGTCGTACGTCAAGAAAATAGACTATGTTTTTTAGCTGGGCAGCAATACACAACGGATGAAGGATACAACTATAGAAATCTCAACGATGGCGCTGGTTTAGATAAAATAGCATTAACAGTTCCTGGTTTTGTCTGGAACGCATGTGATATTATCAATTAATACGGAATATTGTTCCGTCTGATTTTTAAAGAAAATCATATTCGTGTCGCGAAAACTTCAGTGTTTCCGATTTTAAATGAGATTGTAAAATCCGTCCAAGACGCAGGTGTCTTTAGAAATGCTATATTAAATAAAGACATGCTTAACTAATCGGAAAGCATCAGGTTTCACGCAAAATCGAGTTAATTAACATTTTTAATTTACAAAGTTACCGGGAAAGAAGATCTCTCAGACAGATCTTGATTGAAAACTAATTTTACCAACATAGAAGTATTCTTCTTACCATAAGTTGATGTCTTTAATTCAATTTTTAAAAATCTTTTCAACGCAGTCAAAAACATGTAATTCGGTTGAAGATAAAATGACACTACGTTAATTATTAGCGTTAAACTGCTTAACTTTTAGAAAACTTATATTGGTTTAAATGTGCATTTGCTTGTCGTTGTCATGTAGGAACGATGACCAAAATATAGTTCTTTGCAGTGATGCTAGCAGACGCATTCTTGTTGTGAACGTCTTACAAGGAAGAACCACTGATTGGAGCTCAGTCGAGCACCTTCCATAGAACGATGGAAATATTTCACCCATACGGTGTTAAATTGTACCTGAACGTTGACATTATTGAAAGCAATATGAATTAGGTTCCACCAGATTGCTTCTGACATCAATAATGATGCAAACATTTCTACATCATTATCGTTTCAAGATTACCATTATTATGACAATGTACAAATTCAAAATCCTGCTTACGACTTAACCATATTTTGCATAAATCAATTTCTGTCTATGTCAATAATTGTTCATCAAGTCTCAGTCAGGAATGTCCGACAGCTTCTTTTTTTCTCCGTACAATATTATGCGAGAACCTGTTTTGTGAGTATCATACCGATACGAAGTGTGAGCCTGAATGGGTTCCATAGCCATTGGACATTTACAATTAAAATGTTTAATGCTACGCAAAATGATGTTTCCCTTACAAGCTGTCATCAGTTGATTACTGGAACATTTAGTATTTGCGTTTGTTTCAATCACTGTATTGGAAAAGGAATAGCAAAGTGCAGCAACTAATGTAATAGTAGAGTACTAAGATATTCGATCTATATCCAGTATGAATGTTTGTCCAATATGACTTTACACTTTGATATTGTAGGCATAATTACGACTGAGCACTAACATTGACACATAATTCAACATTTCTTATTTTGAGACGAAAGCTACGATGATAAATTTTCTGTAGATGTCCGTGGATACCCCGACTAGGTGTTACGGTGAAATCTCTTCTACAGGTAGATTTACATTTCCATTGATGATGTTATATGACAGAATTAGTTCCGCTCGCATCCTTTACTACTCTGCTCAAGTGAGGACGGATTTATACTTTAAAGCCGTCCTTCGTAGATAAGCGTGGAGAATCCCGCCACCATCATAGTTGTCAACGGCTGAACACGCCCCAGCTATACCGTAGCCTTTTCAAGAAGAAAAATACAACGAGATAGCATCCCCAGCAAAACCAAATAGATAAACAAAATTGAAGAAACAAACAACAAAACGTGAAGAATTGCATTTTCATGGGTCAGCTGTTGTTTTGAGTTGATGGCATGTAATGTTTTTTAATGATTCTCTTTTCTTTAATATTCATCATCATTTCACTCATAAGCCGCGGTCATCGTTTTTTTAGGGCATAATATGTGCAAATCCTCCCATTGAAAAAATCAAATATATCAGATTTGCTTTGAATTTAATCAATTATAGCTTTATTTTCATATTTGTAAGGAGACACAAAGCTCTTCTCATCGGCGAATTAATGTTTTCCCGTCTTGGGACGGCTATTCTGCTCGTGTTATATGTGGATACGTTTAAAACTAAGTTGTTTTTTTTTACCTAAGAGTACATCGGGAGATGAGGTCCTAGTGGGAGAACTTTAAGCAGTGTAGAACTACTTCTTTGTTATAATTACTCCCATGTAATCTATGATCCATAGATATTGTAGTTACAATGAAATAAATATAGTTTGTTTGAGATATAAAACTAAACTCATTCGGAAATTGTGAGGGAAGCTCTTCGCCTTTACACTAACCCTCCACATCAGAATCCATCTTTCTCAGCCCGTTCTACCAATGTTTTTTCCCACCACTGTTATGTCCCACCACCATCAACTACTTAAACTCTCCACAGGAACCGTCTTGGGTATGACATAAAACTGCATACATCACACAGAACTTTCGGGAGTGTGAATTCACCGCTTAATCTAATTTACTCCTATGTCAAACTTAACACAAAGTCGTAGTACAAGTCGTGGTAATATCTATGGGTTAAATAGAAATAGGCCATACATTAAACTTTGTCGGATAGAATTGTGCAAGGAGTTGACTCATAACATATCCCATCACTCAGAAATCGATTTTACCAGCCCGTGGTATTTCCCAACTCTATCAACCACTAAAGATCTCTCTCCACACAAGAAATATCAGTTATTGAGCCCACAATTTGCGGAATTTAGAGTCACCGTGAGTAACCACTACTCTCAGGTGGTCACTCAATGCTTCATCTATGGATTTAATAGAAACTATTGTTTCCCGACTTGTTTTTTACAAAATATACACAAACAAAAAGGTTATCTACAAACAAATAGTATACAAAACATATGCACAGTCTTAGCAAAAAATGAGGTAACCATTACTGAAACCCAACTGACTTCAACCTAATTAAAAAGAGAAACCGAAAGATACACACAGAAAGAAAGGTGAACGTTCACCCATTGGTACGGTCGGCTTAAATTTCAGCTAACGGTATCCTGTTATCTGTCATCTTATCGTGTCCGTTTTCTTTTTGTTACCGATTTAGTCGCCACTTTTATCATTTTCTAACCCGATACACATTTATCCTACCCACCATGATGATTTGCCATCATCATTTAGTCGGCGTACTGGCACGGATCCCCCTGACGTTCTCACACTAGCTCACTCTATCCTCCATCACACTTGGTAGGTCTTTATATGTGCATTGTGAGTTTTATGCTTGTTGCTTCATGTAGATCTGTGCGGTCTCCGCACCGAGCCACATCGCTGTTTTCACATCCATAAAAGAACATTGCTGATGATTCTAGCCTTAACCCCTCGGCAGTGTCTAATAGTAAGAATTGCTTTAAACACTTCTTTGGGACAGCACCTGATGAGGAAGCTACTTCCTCATCTCTGAGCCTTGAACACTCAGAGGAGAACTAGTTTTTCTTGGCATGATAATTACTCATCTTAAAATAAGCCGTTCCTTCCTGCATCAGTTGAAGATGTACTTTAAATCACCTCGAATATAAAATATTAAGAGCAGCCTTGTTTGATGAACGGACATTCAGAGGTTTACCCTTCATTTTGGCGAATCTAGAACGATACTTGATTTGTAAAATGTTAAACGTATTCAATTCTGTTGGATGTATATATGTCTATATCATTTTCGTGTAGATCAACCTCCATTTAATTAGAAGAAGTAAAATCCTTAGAGTGCCAGTTTCTAAAACGATTCATGAATATAAACAAACCTTTTCGAAGATAAGATATAATTGTAATTTTCATCATTTATATATTTCAAAGTGTTACCCTTGTAATATCGATGTTATGGCGATAGTTGTCAGACACTAATAAATAATAATAAGGTATTCATTTTAATTAATAAATTTTCGGTGGATAAGATTCATTTGACATATACTTTCTTTATAATGGTCGAAATAACCGAAATATAAATGGAAACACAGAAGAATGTCATTGAACACATTTAGAATGCGTTAACATTTTAATTTATAGTAAAGAATCAGTTTGATTCGAAAAAATAACAAAAAATAGCAAAAATACAAACCCTCGTGTTAATCTCTTTAACATTTACTATCTGATGGGGTCACTTTGTGTGTACAGACTTGGAGAGGTATCGCACCCTTAATGAGAAATAATGCACAAGAAAAAAGGCAATACGAAATAATGATTCAACAGTATAACTTATATATATATATATATATATTTCATGTATCTACATAACATTTTATTAGAAGCTAAAAAATGTTATGCATCAGTTTTCAGTATTTACTTCAACAGTGCTCGATACGTAAGTAAAGCTAGGTAGTAAGTTATGAAAATATATTTATAGCAATGTAGGAGATCAGTTTTAATGAATAATGATGACCAATGTATTAAAACAAATATAACAAACTCCTTTGATGTGGGCATGGGTGCCCTTTACTCTGCGGAGGCAGCATATCCTATGGGGGTATTTATTTCATATAAACTCACAAATATATTTGATAATACAGATATCGGCCTATATAGAGATGATGGATTAGCGATAATAAGAGATTCCAACGAAGTCAAGGGAGAAAACTTCAAGAAAATTATGCATATGGAAATGAAAAAACTAGACCTAAAAGTAGAAGTACTGGCTAACATAAAAACAACCCACTTTCTAAATGTTACGTTACACCTGAATAAAAACACTTATAAACCTAAAAGATAACACCAGTCCAATAGATGTAAACCATAATCTAATCATTCCGCATCAATAATAAAACATATTCTGAATCTTATCGAACGTGGGCTTATCAATAATGCTAGCAATGAAAATGTTTTTAATAATCAAGCAAAATTTACAATACAGCTGGTGACCATAATAGCGAGATTAAATATACGAAACAGAACACCAATACTTGTAATGAAATTAAAAAGAAAAAAAAATATAATCTATTATACACCGTCTTATAACCATATGCTAAAAACTCAATTGGGCAATCCGAAGGAAAGGCACTTCCCCGTAACCAATCCCCTCCATAAAATATTCAATAAAAATAACTTAAAACTGTCCTACAGCTGATCCAAAAACATAAAAATGATTATTAAGGCACACAACAACAAAACACTAAAAGAGAACAGCAGAGAGGAAGAAAAAATAACAAATTACATTAAACAGTGACCAATATAGCAAAAATAACACTACGAAGAACAAAACATCATCACAACAAATAGAAATAAACAAAACCCTAATAGTAATCACCCGAATAGAAATGAAAGAAAATAGCAATGAAGAGAAATCGTACATTTTGTCCACTACAAAATAAATGCCTAACGAAAAGTATTGATTACCAAGCCACAATATTTGGCAATAACAAAGACCGAATAACAAAAAGGAATACGTGGGTACGACCTCCCTAGATTTTCTAACAATATATTATACCCAGAAAATCACATTTAAAAACAGAGAACGTCAAATTAAAACAGCACTAGCAAACCACTATTGGGAGCTCAACGTAAATGGACGCTCAACAATAATTGAATGGAAAATAATACGACAGGCCAGTACATATAGACATTTAGACGACGAGTGTAGATTATGTCTGAATGAGAACTTTGAAATCCTAAACTTTAAAGACCCCAACATCTATTAAACTGTAGAAGTGAGATAGCAAACAACTGCATGCACAGAATGAATTTTACCTTAGGCTAACAATACAGAAACAAATAATTAAATAAACACACAAATAAGTAAAAAAAACTAGACTAAAACCTAACAGCTTAAAAACTAAAACGTAAAATAGAAATACAAAAACCACCCATTGACACAACAAATACATTGGATATAAGTTACTCTATAGAAAACAGAACAATAGAACAGGAAATAAGAAGTACAACTAACCGGACCTTTGGTCGTGAGAAGCCCAACTGTTCATAGCGTCCAGGAATGGGTCGGGGCAGTTATTGCTTTGAATATCCGTCCCGGGATAGGCCGTGGCAGTTCTCGCTTAAACAACTGCTAATTTTTAACACTAAAAGGCTTATGTTGCATACCTTTTAATTTCTCGTACCTTCTCTCTTTCCTCGTCGCGTGAAGGGGTGTCGTCTAGTGGTTGTCTTCTTTCTTCTCTTCTGTACTGCCGTGAACATCGCCGCTACAACAAAAACTTGCATACCACGATCAACAAGACAAACAATATTTTAAACTTTGATTGGCTTATTTCAGATATTAGTCTACCGTGTCGAGCTTGGAGATGTTTCACCAACGCTAAGGGAGAGACAAAATTACTACTCTATCGTAGTTAATTCCGAGCTTAAGTCCTTAGCCATTCGAGGAGGGAGAAGAAAGAATCTCATGCCCGTATTCACTTAGGGAAATAAATTCCCATTTTTCATTTGAAGACTACATAGAGAAATCGTCTGTTCGGCCTGCTCACAAAACTCAGTTTCCAACACAAAAGCCCGTGACGTCACAGAGCTCCCATGAGCAGGTGCACCTTGACCATTGATCTGAGGTCTCGTAGTGGCCCTATCAACGTCTGTGAGCTCTGACTGTGAGAACCAGTCTATTTTGCACTGCACGGGTCGACCCGCACTAAATCGCGCAAGACAAACCAAACGATCTCCCATATATGCCCACTTCAAAATGCGTCGAGCCTCACAGGGGCATTATCTAACACGACGATTGGCTACGAGAACAGCAATGAATGTGATAGTTTAAGTGGCTAGCTGTGTATATGAAAACAGCCGGCAAAACAAAGTCCATGCATTTTAGCCTGTAGATTACCCCCGGGGATGAAACGCAGGAGCCTCGGTGTAGCTTAATTGCCATACATATATTTTCATAACTTACTATATATATATATATATATATATATATATATATATATATATATATATATATATATGTACACACATGTACTGTGTGTATTTTGGCAGCATATATTAATTTAGGCAAACATTATTAGATAACACGGAGTGTTTTTCTTGATATCATAATTTTTCTTTTTAAATATCCCTTTAAAAATGTCTTATCAAGTAAAAACAGTCCGTGTTATTTAATTATGTTAGCCTCAATATATGCATGTATGTATGTATGTATGTATATAGATATATGTATATACACACACACACGCACACACACATATATATATATATATATATATATATATATATATATATATATATATATATATATATATATATATATTCGTGGTTAGTACCGCTATGTGTGTTTACTTTTGGATCACACGCCATCTTAAAAAAGATGACCGCAGCAGTAGACGTGTTTAACCCCTTGCATGCTACGTAAGACGAACAACTACTGGTTGCTTCCTGTATCTTGCCGTCGCTGATGATTTTAACTCTTCGTCTAGAACGATGGAAAAATACTGGGCTTCACCGAACATTCTAGAAAGAAATATTACAACAGAGTGGCACCCGTATCTTCTTGGGGTTGTCTGGTCCTGTGCAGTTCTAGGAGGTACACCCTCCCAGGCTTTGCCTCCCCTCTTTGGGGATGAGTAAGTTTATTGCTTACTGTCTGAGGCGCCCTACCGAGAATGCCGACGGGGCTGCTCGGGCAATTTTTAAATGGCTAGATTGCTCAACCCTCGAGCGCTGGCTTATCTAATCCCACTTTCCGACCTTGTGTCACATTTTACCTTGTGGGAGGTAGATAAATAATGGTTCAGCCACGGGTTTTTAAACCCACCTAATAAACTGGTATTGTCCTGGCCTTTGGGTCTGGATTTACGCCGGTCTATTGGGGGTTGTCTGGTCTTGTGCAGTTCTAGGAGGTGCACCCTCCCAGGCTTTGCATCCCCTCTTTGGGGAGGAGTAAGTTTATTGCTTACTGTCTGAGGCGCCCCTACCAGGGAATGCCGACGGGGCTCTCCAGGCAATTTTTAAATGGTCAGATTGCTCACCTCTCGAGCTCTGGCTTATCTAATCCCACTTTCCCGACCTTGTGTCACATTTTACCTTGTGGGAGGTAGATAAATAGTGGTTCAGCCACGGGTTTTTAAACCCACCTAATGAACTAGTATTGTCCTGGCCTTTGGGTCTGGATTTACGCCGGTCTATTGGGGGTTGTCTGGTCCTGTGCAGTTCTAGGAGGTGCACCCTCCCAGGCTTCGCCTCCCCTCTTTGGGGAGGAGTAAGTTTATTGCTTACTGACTGAGGCGCCCTTACCGAGGAATGCCGACGGGGCTGCCCAGGCAATTTTTAAATAGCCAGAGTGCTCACCTCGCGAGCGTTGGCTTAGCTAATCCCATTTTCACGAGCTTGTGTCACATCTTGCCTTGTGGGAGGTAGATAAATATAGGGTCTAGCCAGGAGTATTTTTACTCCACCTAATAAACTGGTATTTTCCTGGACTTTGGGTCTGGATTTACGCCGGTCTATTGGGGGTTGTCTGGTCCTGTGCAGTTCTAGGAGGTGCACCCTCCCTGGCTTTGCCTCCCCTCTTTGGTGAGCAGTAAGTTTATTGCTTACTGACTGAGGCGCCTTACCGGGAATGCCGACGGGGCTCCCCAGGCAATTGTTAAATGGTCAGAGTGCACAAATTCTCGAGCGCTGGCTTATCTAATCCCACTTTCCCGACCTTGTGTCACATCTTACCTTGTGGGAGGTAGATAAATTAAAAAGGGTTCAGCCAGGGTTTTTTACCCCGTCAAATGAACAGGTATTCTTCGGGCCTTTGGGTCTGGATTTACGCGGGTCTATTGGGGTTGCCAGTCCTGTGCAGTTCTAGGAGATGCCCCCTCCCAGGCTTTGCCTCCCCTCTTTGGGGAGGAGTAAGTTTATTGCTTACTGTCTGAGGCGCCTCTACCGGGAATGCCGACGAGGCTTCCCAGGCAATTTTTAAATGGCCAGAGTGCTCACCTCTCGAGCGCTGGCATATCTAATCCCACTTTCCTAACATTGTGTCACATCTTACCTTGTGGGAGGTAGATAAATAACTTGGATTCAACAGGGTTCAGCCAGGGTCTATTACCCCGCCTGGATCTGGATTTACGCCGGTCTATTGGGGGTTGCCGGTCCTGTGTAGTTCTAGAAGGTGTACCCTCCCAGGCATTGCCTCCCCCTTTGGGGAGGAGTAAGTTTATTGCTTACTGTCTGAGGCGCCTCTACCGGGGAATGCCGATGGGGCTGCCCAGGCAATTTAGGTAGATAAATAACAGGTTCAGCCAGGTTATTTTTCACCTGGTCTCGGTTGGGAAGTGGATTCTTACGTTTGAATTGTTTCGTGTTAGCAAACGAGTAGCCTAACGGCCTCCCTTGGCCGTGAGGACCTATTTGACCGGGAACTCTCTCTGTCCCCTGCCAAGCCCCTTTTGGGCACATTGTTCTTCCACGCTTTTTGGGTGATCACCGCTGTTGGGTGATTCGTCATTGATTAATCCAAACAATTTTCTTTTTTAGGGTCTAATGTCCGTGCCGTACTTAAGCAGCTGGCAGGTTTCAGGGAGACTCACGAACCCGTAAAACGGGGACAGTCTCCTCGGCTCTGAATCGGCGGGTTGAGCCGGAATTAGATGAGAAGAAGGGGGAGGATAGTCCGGACTCTGCTGCAGAGTGTTTGTCTTGTCCGGGTTCCTTTTTCGACATGAGTTCTCGGTTTCATGTCGGGGCGGGGACAGACCCCAAGCACTTAAACGGACATGCAACTGAAAGTAGACCAGGGCCTAGCCTTGCTAGTTTTAATGCGGCTGTTCCCGGCAGTCCACAATTATTTTCGAGCCCGACTCAGAGATGTGATCTGGGTCGGTAGTAGAGACTCCCCACCTTACCGACCTCTTGACGGGCTTCAACTGTCAGCCCGCCCGGCCGCCCGCAGGAGAAAATACCTCCTGCCCGCGGGTTTAAGGGAAGCAAAGTCACTGGACCTCCAAGAGAAAGGAGCCACCGGTCCAGATCAGCCGCCAGCCCCAAGTGACAGGGACTCTGCTCAGCTCTACATGCTGAACCTGGACTACGAACTGTTCGGAGTACCTGCCAACAGCGACGGCTGCAGTAGCAGAAGTAGCAGTAGCGGCAGTGAAAGGATGGACTACACGTCCAAAAGAAAAATCCGGCCCAAACTAGGCAGTCTAGGCAAGGAAGATGGGGGTCGCTCGACCTGAACGCAAGTCTTGGGCAGTTGGTGTCATTGGAGGCGGAAAAGGAACCGGGATTAAAGTGGCCACTCACATAGTTTCAACTTCGACTGCATCACCAAAGGAGGGGCCGTCCCTTGCGACTACAACAAGCCAAGAGGAGACAAGCATTTGGTACATTCCTCCCGGGCAGAAAACTCCGCTACAAAAGCCACAAACACCATCAGCAACTTCGGCGGCCACGAAAGCTCCTGCCCTATCAACACAAGCATCTACAAGTCCAGGCAAGTGGTGGCCCCAGTCCCAGCGAATCCCCGAGGAGTACCGTCGGTTGTTTGAAACAACATATAAAGATTTAACCGACGGTGCTTCAATTAAAGCAGCTCCAGGTGCGGTGAACCGGCTAGAGAAACGGATTGTCTCTCTAGTCACCATCGATTCGAAAACCAAGGGGTTGGCTGAGGTCTTGATAGACAGAATGGCGGACCTTCTGTGGCAACTAAAACTCCCGGCATCTTATTTGTGCTGCAGAGGGTTCGCCACCTGGGACATCCTGGTCACCGCAGAGGAAGAAGCCGAAAAGGGGGCCAGAGCCGACCTGAGACATAAAAATGTAATTCTCAGGCCGGAGTACTTGATTAGGAGAAGAACAACTGTCTCCGTCCTTGGCGTCCCCTGTGTCATTGACTAGGATCAGCTTTGAGCTGTGATGAGCCAATATGGGGACGTCGAAGCCATAATTCCGGTCCGTAATCCCCATAACCTGATGGTAGGTGACTACCAACTTAAGATGCGTTTGGACCGGAAAGGTTTCAATAACATCCCGCCACTGCTCAAGTGCGACTCCTGGTCGATGTCAATAATAGTGGAGGGCAGGAAGCCACATTGCTGGCACTGTGAACAGAAGGGGCATATGGCCAAAATCTGTCCGAAGAAGGTGCTAATCCAGAAGACCCCTTCTGTCGAAGCCCCGGGAGGAGTTCCAGTGACACCAGCAGTTTCTACAAAATCGATCGGAGGAGGCGCAACAACAACCGACGAAGACGTCTGGAGCAAGGTCGTCAAAAAAGGAGGGCGAGGCTCCAGACCACAGCAGTCGAAGGCCTCCTCTAAAAATTAGCAGCCCCCTGAAGAATCAGGAATGCGGGGTCCCAAAAAGTTGCTTGACGCAGATATGCCCACCAAGGGGCCGCAACCATCAACATCTGTCTCGGCAGCGGCTACCAAGAGAAAGACGGAGGTCCCCTCGTCGGCAACCTCTTCTTCATCATTGGACTCGGAAGGGGATAGGATGGAGGACGACGCCGGCCCGGCTCTGATAACAGAGAGTAGTGACAAAAGGGAGAAGATCACTGCAAAACGCAAATCTAAGAAAATTAAAGAGGCTGGGCCCAAAACCCCTGCCCCCAAGTCTGAAGAGATGCCCATCTCTTCTGCTCAGTCCCCCAAAACCCCTAAAACTAAACCCACAACTGAGCAGAAATCCCCTTCTCCCACTGAAACCACCCCAGCTGGTTCCCGCTCTCTGATTCAGAAGAAAGAGCCGGAGCCTAAAAAGCCTACAACCATCAGCAGAAATGCGTCGCCTTCCCCAGTACGGAGGGAAAAGACCAGAAGACTCCCCTTCCTACCAGGGGACCGCATCTGCGAGGCAGATCTACATCACGCCGCTGCCTACCTTACCCCCCGACAGAGAAGCACGATCCGACCGCTGCAGCTCCTTACTCAGGCTCAGAGACTGGATATTACCAACCCAGACAACTTCCCCGAGGCCCCCTTGCTGATTACATTCGTCAGGGGGACGAGGTTGGGCCGCACCAAGGCTCTCTGGAGGATGATCGAGGCCGCCAAGGGGGCGTTCCTGGGCCTTAAGTTGGTGGAAGAAGGGCACGACTCCCTCGAAGAGTTGAATGAAAACTGCGAAGGGAGGGTCTCAATTTACGTCCACCCTTCTTTTTATAAACACCTCAAGTTATCCTATCCCTTGGATGTCGGAGGCATCACCTGAGACGGCCGTGCGTCGTCAGAATTGCTCACTGGAAATATCGGGCAAGCCTGTGGCATCCTGACACCCAAGGACTTCAGACCGTTGGTTGACATTGAATAGTGCAGATGGCCACGAACTTGATTTTAGGAAGCCTAAACGCAAGGGGCTTGAGATCCTTAAACAAAGCAGCTCGCATACTGGGGGATCTCGAGTCCTTTAACATAGATGTGATACGGTACAGGAAACTCATTATGATTAGATTTACGATCACCGACTGCTGGAGAAGCATTTCGATGTTTTTTTAAGCATTCGGTGACCGCCATGCTAGGGGAGTTTCTCTGTTAGTTAAACGCACCTTGTCCGCAAGTGTAAACTTTGTACACGCGGATTCTGATGGCAGCCTGATCGTGGCTGATGTTGACGTTAACAATGCCATATTTCGAATCATCGCGGTTTATGCGTCCAATTCCATTCGTGAGAGAGTTGCTTTTTCCGGGGGTTGGAGGGGTTCCTCGGTGGTTCGGAACGGTTAAATATACTGGGAGATTAGAATGTCATCCTTAATCCCAAGATAGATAAGTTGGGTGGGCCTAGAGGGTCGGATGGGTGTGAGACAAGTCTGTCTAATCTGGTGGCACAATGCGATCTGGTCGACAGATTTCGTGTTGATCACCCGAGGCGGGAGTGGTGGACGTGGCTTCATAGTGGGCTTTCCTTTGAAAGTACTTACTTGGATCGGTAGTTAGTCAGAAAAGGCACAGTAGAGTATATCTCTTGTCCCACGTTCCACTGGTTAGGACATTCTGACCACAAACTACTTGTGGCTAGTCTAGAATAAGGCAATAAAACTCACAAGTTTGCTGGGTACTAGTAGTTAAATACCTCTTTACTGGAAATACGTGACTTCCGGGACAAGCTAACTCTTCATTTTCAAAAGGGATTAGTGGGAGCAGTAACCGGGAGTAATTTGTGGGTTAACGCTAAAGTAAACATTACGCGCTTTTCTGTACAGTATAGCCCACGCCTCGCATAAGATAAGGCTGAAGCAGAGAAGCGTTTAGAAGCTAAGTTGGCCCGGGCGGTGGCTGGGGGGGATTCCATGGGCATAGAACTAGCTAAGGAGGACCTGAAACGTGCGGCTAACGTACGGTATGAGGGTCAAGTAGTTAGATCTAGTCTAAATAGAGTGTCCAACGAAGCTGTGAATGGCGACGCTGTTGAGCGTAAACCTCCACTCTGTCGCAACTCGTTTGGTCTGATTCGTGAAGTTCAACACCCGGAAGGACACACCCTTGTGTCGTCTTGGGAGATTTGCGAGGGGTTTCGTGAGCATTTCGAAGATCGCTTCACACAACTGTCCAGACTTCGCGTCGAGGAGTTTGGCACCTATTTAGCTGGCTCACCCCGCCTGGAGGCGGCCCGAGCGGCTAATTGTGGTGGGCGCGTTACGGAATGTGAAGTCTTGGCTGCTTTGAAGCAGGTCGGCTATCATATATCTCCGGGACTAGATGTTTCGCCCTATGAATTGTTTTTGAGGCTGTCACACATCTTCGTACCTATTCTGGTCAATGTGTTCAACAACTGGTTTGCACAGGGTTCTATCCCTGGTCAGGTTACCAGGGGTTTGATCACATTGCTTCAGCAAAATGGCACAGATGGTGGGGTTTAGATGATTATAGGCCCATAACTCTGTTAAACACAGATTTAAAGATTTTGGCCAAAGTTCTTGTAAATCGGTTGCAGATTGTTATCGGTGAGTTGGTCAAACCTAATCAGAATTATGCTCTGAAGAAAAGATCGATTCAGAACAATCTGCATCTGATACGCACGATCATAGAAGTATTAGAAGACGACACCGAAGCCGCGCTGATCAATTTAGATCAGTTCAAAGCTTTTGACAGGGTCGATCATCGGTTTCTGGGATCTGTTTTAGAGGCCACCGGTTTTTCACCGGATCCACAGACGGATCTCCATTTTGTATCGCGGGCCGACGGCAGTGGTGCAGGTAAACGGGATGCGATCGGAGTCGTTTTCCGTTTCTCGGTCGGTACGTCAGGGATGTCCGCTGTCTCCCCTGCTTTACGTACTTGCCTTGGAGCCTTTTCTCCGCAGGCTTAGAATCGGGGAGGCTGGACTGGCCTTACGCGGTATTGCTATTTCTGGCGGTGCGCGACCCAGGGTTACAGCGTTTACCGATGATGTCATCGTGTGCGTGTCGAGCTTTCGAGACATTATCGCGGTGATTAAGGCATTCAAAAGGTACGAAGATGATACAGGGGCCATATTCAACCTTAGCAAATCCAACGGCCTAAGGTTGGCTGCCTGGAGTGTCATGGCTGCGTTACCGGCCCTTTTAAACTGGACAAATGGCCCGATTCGGATCCTCGGCGTATGGTTCGGACCGGGTCTCCAGCTTGATAAGAATTGGTCGGAAGTACAGTCAAAGATCGAAGCGTCTGTGAGGATTTGGCTTCTTAGTGGGTTGTCCCTTAAAAGTCGAGCTGAGTCTTTCCACTCATCCTTTACCGATTAGCTGTACTACCTCTGCCTGCGGACCGCCTGTCGGCTTTAACGCGTCTTCTTTTCTCGCTTTTGTGGGATAAGAAGAAGTGCTAGTTCGTAGACAGATCTGTACTCAACGTCCTGATGTGGGGAGCTTGGGAATGTCCGACTTGGCGAGCTATATGAATGCCGAGAGGTTAACATTCCTGAGTCGAACTTTGACGGAGGAGTCTGCGTGGGACCCTACGGTTGAAAATGCTTTTCCCAACCTCATCCATGACCACTTGGCCGAATGCCGTCGTAGGCCAAGACGTCAACCGCTGTTCTTCAACGAATGCCAGGTTGCGTTCAGAGTGCTGCCGGGGTCCTGTGACCTCGCCCGGTCTAGAAAGGCACTATATCGGGATTCAGTGGTGGGGACCGCTTCGGATCCATTTGTCGGAGGAGGAGGCTCGCTCTCAGTGGAATTGGGCGCCAGGCCGGAGCCATCTCAATAATACTGAGTTCTCTCTGACCTGGCGATTGGCTCGAAATGTGGTACCCCTCAATGGCATACGCTTCAATATTGGTCTGGTTATGGACCCCTTTTGTCCGCGTTGCGAGGACGATGAATTTGAAACGGCTGCGCACGCCCTTTTCACCTGCTCCGAACTTCGTGAATTTTGGAAGTATGTCAACGAGGTAACGGTTCGCATCACCCCCGATCGGGTGACGTGTCTGGATTTAGCACACGTTGTCTTCAAAATGGACCCCTTGTAGTGCAGGGAGAAACGTATGGTTTTGCTCGCGATTTTAGACATAGCTAGACACGTTGTGTACCCTTCACGCCTAGATATAGGGTGTGGGAGGCGCCGCTTTCTCATCATCATTTGATTTTGTATTTTAAACATCAGCTTAAAATCAAAATAAAATCTGATAGAAAGAGGTTGTGTACCTCACTGTTTAAAAGAAGGTGGATACACACCGCTAGTTTATGCGTGTTCACGCGGAATAGATTCGAGTTCGTGTTCCCTGCCTAGGTATGGCACACACCGACCGTAGGTACTTTTTGAAAAAGCTCTCCAGGACCATCAAAATTGTTGGATCTTTCCCTTTTAGCTAGTAGTACAAATGTGTTCTGAGTCCCCATCTTTGTTTTAGGTGTCAGAACTCTTCCAGGATGCCCGCTCCCAACATTACTTTTGTATCCTGATCCGCCCTAATGATACTTATCCTGGAGGACACCGCACATCCCTAAAAGAACCCATCCCAGCTTTTCTTTTGTCCCGTAGAAACGCCCACTCCCACCTAAGAACCGACTTTCTTGCTTTCGATCTTTCACTGGAAGACAGCGAGCAGCTCATACATTAGAGAGGATGGGGGGGGTCTTACTAACTTACCATAATTAGCATTTTATTTTGTTCTTTATTTTGATCATCACTTTCATTTTTATTTATTTTTGAGGGATTATTGAAGGCTTAGCTTTTGTTCTCCCACTCCCAGCATTTCACCATGTACATACCTCTGTAAATGAAAATTCATTTCAAACACCTGGAGATATTTTAAGTAGCTTAAGTCCATAGAGTGAATGTGGTATTGTGGTGACTTAAACTAGTTTCTAGGACATAGACAAAGTGAGCGACCCTCGACCCCTAATCTCCCCCCCCCATTTCCCCTATGGACTTGTGCCACATCATTTGTATTTCTTTGTAAATCAAATTTGATAAATAAAAGGGTTCAGCCGGGTTTTTTTACCCCGCCTAATAAACCGGTATCGTCCGGGCCTTTGGGTCTGGATTTACGCGGGTCTATTGGGGTTGCCGGTCCTGTGCAGTTCTAGGAGGTGCAACCTCCCAGGCTTTGCCTCCCCTCTTTGGGGAGGAGAAAGTTTATTGCTTACTGTCTGAGGCGCCCCTACCGGGGAATGCCGACGGGGCTGCCCAGGCAATTTTTAAACAGCCAGAGTTCTCAAATTCTCGAGCGCTGGTTATTTCATACTTTCCTGACCTTGTGTCACATCTTACCTTGTGGGAGGAAGATAAATAGAAGGGTTCAACCGGGGAGCTAGGAGACCCCCACATCCGTCTGGGTGGACCAGTCGTCGAGACAGGAAGCAGACAGCAGCAGCAGCAATGCGATTGACACTTTCATGCCTACTCATCATTCCAGCATCTCCTTTTCCAGTACCAGTGACGTCATTCCAGACTTTTCCTGTTGCCAGTGACGTCACCCCTGTTATTCTAACTTTTCTTTCTCAACCAGTCCTTACATCTTATGATTAAATAAACGCCTCTCCGTTTTAAACTGTTCATCTGCGTTTATCCTCTCGTCTTTGCCATTTGTCGTAATTTGCCTGTGTCCACTTTCTTAGTTGCACCCCCCTTACTGCAACAAGTGGTGACTTCTCGACGTGATTATCGGACACATGTAACGGCTGGTAAAAAAGATGACATATCGTCCATGTCTCATCAACCACGATTTTGTACATCTAAACAAACTCAGCCAAACACGAACAAGATCACCAAGCCCCATGACTTAATACTGGTTGTAAAAAGTAAGACTAATCAAGCATCAACATCACCCTTCAAGGCCTACCAACTCTCTTCAACACTTAAAAGTGATCGCATTCAGGAATATATGTTTCATTTTTATGTTAATTTCACTAGTATTGCTTGTGCTCAATATTGGGCAAATGCTACATTGGGCTCATTTATTACAGAATTTGTTTTTTTCTTTAATTGATTGCGAATATATTCATTTGAATCTATCTAAATTTGAATGTACAAAGTCAATATGCTGACGAGGAAAATCATAAAAGTTTGTCAACTTTTACTTTAGTGCAATAGGTATAATTAAAATTTTCGAAATGGGCGTACATATAAGGAAACATTGTTTATTGTTGATTTTCAGAGGATTATAATAGAGTAGGCGTAGCCATTCTGTTGCTTTCCGTCCTTGGTGGATGACAAACTCCGGGTGGATGTTATCAGGTCCTGGAGCTTTATTCGACTTCAGGCGTTATAATAAAATATTACTTGCATCACAAATTTCGTAATCTACTGAATTATGTTATAAATAACTGCTTTACCATTAGACATAATTTATTTGCAGTATTTTATATATACTAGGGTTTCATAATATTATATATATATATATATATATATATATATATATATATATACACAAATATATTTGGTATTATATAATCTCCTGTTAATATCGTAATTGTTTAGGTTCTTTAACTTAAACTTTTCTTTTGAAATAGTATATATAGATATATATATATATATACATATATATACATACATACTATTTCGTTTAATAATTTAAAGGACTATACATGAAATATTAAAATATATATACATCTAAATATATATCTATATAAAAACATGCAAAATGACCATATCAATTTGGAAGGCGGTAGAAAACAGTTCAGAGATAGAATACCTGTGATGATCAATATTTGTTAGTTATTGTGTGTGTTCTATATGTACGATGGTATATATGTATGAGTATATTTATTGGAATACGTTAGTGTCTCTGATTATAGTAGAACGTCAGATTTAAAGCGCCTTGTGCGTGTGAAAAGCTTAATATTAGTCAAAACCGTTATTCATTGAATTGTAATCAAAACAAAATAAATGAAAAGTTTTCTTTTAAAGACGACGCCTTAGTTCGTTGGTGGGTAGTTGAAGGTTAGTACGCGAATCGATGTGTTTTGACTCTGATATTGTGAATGCAGGGAATAAGCTTTGCCTTCTAAATCTTTTCATGGTGTTTTCTGTATTTGGTCGCTCTTGATAATATTGGCGAACTTTCAGAGGTTCTTGAAACGCAACTTTGTATTCAACCGGGAGCACTATTAATTTGATTGAAAAATAACGTGCAAGGTATTCATCGATTTACTGCGTATGGATCACTTTAAAATACTTTTCATTTGAACGTCGTAAGGTGAATACCCGGTTCTCTGTGCGTCACTATATTTCCTCTATATAGTGTACTTTTACAGAAAATGTAAGTTCCATTTAACTGGGCGTTGCGCTATTTATTTATACTTTTAATAATTACTTTAATTAATTATCCGCCTTCTTTTCGTAAAGCACGCAAATAAAATTAGCAAGAGGAACATATATTTAATAATTTGATTAATTTCGTTTTAAAGTTAATTAATTTTTTTTGTAACATGATTCACCCCAAACAAGGAAGGCCGCCACTGTAGACGTAAAGGGCTACTGAGAAAAAAGAAAAGGGGAGAATGTTGGGGGGGGGGGGTAAGCCTAAATTGGGATCTGAGCAGCGTGATGTATGATTACATTAGTTTTAACTTTCTGCATGTCAGTATTGTCGGGGAAACAGGGGACAGGGAGGGAGTTCCAGAAGCCAGCAGCACGAGGAAAGTAGCTATTTGAGTAGAAGGCTCTCCGGCATCTGGGGACCTCTACAGTGAATGAATGAGATTAACTCGAGTGTCGAGTAAGTCTAGTGAATTAACGTCGAGGGGGCACCAGAGTAGCCAACTCATCGGAGCATAATCCATTGAATTATTTGTAAAACAAACATAAGGATGCTACATTGCGGCGATGGGACAAGGACTCGAGCTTGGCTGACAGTGAGGGACCTATAAGGTTGGCGACTATTTTTTGGACATTGTCAAGGAGGGAGAGACTAGTAGATGATGCACCAGCCCAGATGTGGCAAAAATACTCCATGCATAGGCGAATGGTGACTTTGTAGAGATACAGGATAATGTCAGGTGTAATGAGTTTACTAGCACGGTAGAGGGAGCCAACCTTCTTTGCGGCAGCCTTGGCAATGTCTTCAATGTATTAGTTCCAATTCATGTTTCCTGTGAAGGTTAGGCCGAGGAGTTTGAATGATGAATTCTCCGGTAGGGTGTTATTTGACATGACAATCGGTGGTTGAAAAGGGTTCTTGTAGTTATTGAAGGAAAGGAGCTTTGTCTTTGCGGCATTAAAAGTTACCAACCATTTAAAACCCCAATCCACTACAGCATGGAGGTAATTTTCTAAGGATTCAGCTATTGCCTCGGATATGACTGCGTCTGTTTTGCCGACATGACGAGAGTAAAGCGTAGTGTCGTCAGCAAATAAACCAATCTCAGACACAATGTCATCACGGAGATCGTTAATGAAGATCAGGAACAATAAAGGTCCAAGGATAGATCCCTGGGGTACACCAGCGCTTATGTCATATTGCTTAGATGAACGGCCATCGAGGACAACCTGGATTTTTCTTTTGTTTAGGAAGGATCTAATCATATTGTAGTGACCCAGTAATACCGTATGAGCGTATTTTCAGGAGAAGCCCTTTATGCCCTACCTTGTCAAAGGCCTTGGATATATCAAGCGCTACTGCCCTAGCTTCACCTGCCTTTCGAGTGTATGATACATGCGTTCAGAGATGACCGTTAGGATGTCTGCAGTAGATTGTGCTTTTCTAAATCCATACTGGCGGTCAGATAGAAGGTTAGCATTAACTAAATGCCGTACTAACGCTAGATTGATTAAGGATTCAAAGATTTTGGCAAAGATCGGCAGTAGACTTATTGGGCGGTAGTTCTGAGGGTCGGTTCTATTCCCAGAACTCTTGTAGACTGGTACCACAGAGGCACTTTCCCAGCTATCAAGGAAGCTAGATTCGTCTAGGCATTTATTGTAAAGTTTGGAGAGGACAGGGGCCAGTTCAGCAGAGCATTTCTTTATTACTATTTCAGGTATAAGATCAGGCCCACAAGCTTTAGAGGTGTCAAGGTTTTTTATGATGTCTCTGATCTGGGATGGGGTGATGACCAGGTTATCAAGTGTGGCTTCTGTCCGCAAAGGGAATTCAGAGAGAGGGTGGTTATCTGAGTCTAAAGTAGAGTTAGAAGCGAAACGCTGTGCAAGTAGTTCAGCCTTATCAGTGGCCGTGCAAACGAAATCATTGTGGTGTGATAGTGGGGGAATCGTAGATTGATCATTATTCACTACACTATTGTAGATTTTTCAGAAATCTCGAGTACCTAGTTTCTGTGACTGGATGCGTTTTTGTTTGTTAACTCATTGTACCTTCTCTTCGCTTCGCCTATCACGGCCTTGCACTTATTTCCTGACTCTATAAATTTATGCCTATTAGTAGCTGACTTATGGCGGCCAAATTTATGGAATGCTTGTTGACTCTCAGAAATCGCAGCTGCACATTCCGAAGTGAACCATTGAGGAGAGTGAGGCTTACTAAAGAATTTTGGCATGGGGACATAGGCTTCAATGCCTGCTTTGACCCATTCAATTAATTCGTTTGCACACGGAAAAAAAACGAACGTGGGTGAAATGCAAAAAATATAAAGAGTAGTGCTTTACTCGTGATCGAGCTATATTGTATTGATCGAGTGCGGTTAAATTACTACTCTTTTTAACTTAATTTCACCCACGTTCTATTTTTTATATTACCTCTTTTTTTACTTTTCTTTCCCCCCTTTCTCTATGAACGTATTTGTCGCACGCACTGCATTATTCTTTTTATATTTAAAATTGTTACGCACGTGCCCAAAACATCGTGTTATGCGTCTTATTTATTTTTTTTCCCCTATATTTTTGCCGTTATTTTAAATACACTTAAACTTATCACTTTGTCTGAAGACCTTCGTTGATCCGGTAAAGTTCTCGTTTTAGATGAGTTATTATTGTGTTTTATTTGTTTGTCAGTTTGTCTATTTTCACACGAATATATATATATATATATATATATATATATATATATATTTATATATATATATTTATATATATATATATATACAATTTAGTACAATTAATTCTAATCTTATTTTGTAACGATTAGTTAATACAATAACATTAAATGGTAGTAGAAAGCGTTTGTTCATTATATTATTTTTATTTGCTATATTTTACAAAATTTCTATTCTAAAATTATGTTGCGTTTCATTGTAAAAGACCTGTCATCTCACATATTGATTTCAACATGCGATCTGGTTCGATTGATGTGTGCAACTTGTTTCGCCCTTCATAGAAATAGTTAACAATACCTGTACGACCACCCCACGGTCGTACGCGTATTAACAACACAACACCTTCTCGCAAATATCATGACTTACGTGTATGAATAGAGAACAGTGTCTGATGTCCCAAAACTTGGCATTCAAAGGCTTCCGATTTACATCCTTTGTGCTAATATGAGCGAATGGAGTTTATGAAAGAGAGACGAATCAATATCGTCACAATACCAAATGTTTCAAAGAAAGAAATCATAGTTGAGACAATGAACGAAATGAATATGGACCATGGGATACGCATATTACGACACTTTCGATTCTGGATTGAGGCAGTCACTGATGGTGAAGTGTATCTGAATAAATACATGACAAAGTTTTTGCCACCTATTCTTAATATAGAAACATCAAAACGGTGTATGCTAATCTAATGTTATGATACTACATTAATTTGGAAATACCGCATATAAAGTAACCCTTAAACCCACACAAACAACTTGAGATATTCCGAATGGGCATATTTATTTAATTGACAGTTTATAATAAATTAATAGTCTGCTATATACATTTGAAATTTGCATCATCAGATCTTCTTACATATACGCTGTGATGCTGAGAACAGATCTACACTAAGATCTTAGCCAGTAGCTGAAGGAACCAAAAACATACATTGTTAGACAAGACAGCTTTACATAAATGAAGAAAAACTTATCAAATGTATTATTGTATTATATTTTAATGGCGGTGAGTAGTGTAGTATCGATTCTTCTGTCTTAATCCCGTCTTCCCAGGAATAACCTACGCCTGTTTAAAAGAGATTGAAATCGCTTTTGGGGGAGGAGGCAATGTAATATATGTTCTGTTGTGATGATATCCTCTTCCCCATGCCTACCTTCTACCGTTTTGGAAAGTGGTAGTGTAGTATATATTCTGTTGCCATAGTACCATACTTACAGGTGGTACTTTCTCTTTTTTGGTGGAGGATCCATCCAGTTATTAAATCCTCTATTTTGGCAGTGGGAGTGTAGTATCTGCTATCTGTAGTATTTGTCATGATATCACAGTACCAGACATTACGTATCTTGGCGGTGTAATGTAGTATATGTCTGTTCATCATGATACTATCTTTCAGCCATGACTAACTACTTTTTAGGGGAGCATCCAATGTATTATATCTGCTTTCGGTTGTAGTGAAAGTAAATGTCTATTTTACAGAGTATAGTTTCAGGTGTTTAAGAAGAAATTTAAATTCAGAGAATCTTGCGGAATTGGCATCTAATGACTATCAATACAAGTCAATGCAAATCTGATATATTTGAATTTTCAAATGGAAGGCTGTGCAAATATTATGCTTCCTAAACCCCCTTTAAAATACTCCGACGGCACTGAAGTTGGACGAATATTTATACATTTATGTGTAATATATATTGTTAAAATTTCAAAAACATAGTAGTTATATTTTGCATAAAGATAAATGCAACTTAAGATATACTACAGTTTGTATTCCTTACGGTTAGCAATAGTGTCCCCAATTTATAATGATCAGTTAATTAGTTTAAAACTGAATCCTGCACACACAAACATAAAAAACATATATATATATATATAGTTGATATATATATATATATATATATATATATATATATATATATATATCAACTCATGGACTGATGAGGATAGTACACCCGAAATAACGTCGTCTGTAGGTATTAAACAATATAATATTTTAATATATATATATATATATATATATATATATAAATATATATATATATGTATATATATATATATGTATATATATATAGTTTATATGTATATATGCATATATATATATATATATGCATATATATATGCATATATATATAATTTATATATATATATACTTTTTATATATGTGCATATATATATATGTATATATATATATATTTTATATATATATATATATATATATATATATATATAATGTAGCGATCCAATTGCATAGTTGTTTAAAAATATTGGTGCTAGGCTGTTCCAATCAAGTAATACAGTGTAAAAAGTCTATTCAACTACATTAATTTATTTATATTCATGCTTCTTAGCTCAATGTCATCCTGGTACGTAGAGCGAAAGGTGACCAACGTGAACCGTTTTTAGCCAGAAGATGTTCGAGCCGATATGATCACAACTTTTTTATCGTTTAATGAAATCGCTTACAAGAATTGTGAATTGCTGCTTGCTTATATGTTGCTAACGACACTGTCTTGACGATTTATCGACGATATCCAGCGGCAAGGGCAGTGTGAGACAATCAGGATCGATCGCCACTACAGCGGGTGAATAAGCGACTGTAGAATTCCCCAGGGTCACACTAGTCTAGATATAATCTCTATAGAAATAAGTGTAAATTGATTTCTATACATTTAGATTTTTATTTTTTTTATTTGCATATGTAGTTTAGAACGAGTGAATTAGTTCACTTATAGCGGTGCACTTGCTTAAAAATCGGTCGCCACTATTTTTCAAGTATGAGCAATAGTCACGACACTAAAACAAGAAGCTGATGTTGATATTTCTTCTTTTCAAAATAATGAAGATGTGTTCTGCATATCGTAAACGACTCTAGAATAAGACTTTATAAAATGGTTCCCCGCCCGCTCTATCGACACACGAATCATAAATAATTGTTTTTTTGTTATTGAATATCTGGTCACCCAACACTTCAACAAAAATAAAACATTATTAGACAGGAATTAACACGAGCTTTGATGATATTTGAGAGGAGCATCAGCGTGATGTGGCATATCACCATGCAATTTTTCGCCAATGGTTGCTTTAACTAAGGGATCAACAGTACAATACCCGTCGTTGTGTTTTTCTCTATCAAGTCGAGAATAGCTCATGGACAATCATTCCGATAGAGTCTGTCGAGCTGACGTATTGTTCTGTGCATTTCTAAAAAAGCCCACACTCCCAGGCTTTACCTTCTCATGCTTTGAGAAGGGATTAGTTTATTGTTAATTGCTTTAGTCGCTCGTACCGGGGAATTTCGACGAGGCTGCTCAGGCATTTTCTAGGCAAAAATGGTATGCCTTTAGGGCGCTGGCGTTTAAATAATCACACTCCGACCTTGTGTCACAGGTGCTTACTGTGGGAGGGACGTAATTACTTGAGGGCAATTCTCAGCGTCCAGCAAAGACAAACTTATTAAAATTGACTTATAACGTATCTAAGAGGAAGTAGGGTAATTGGATTGGTTTGTCTATAAGATAAGTTTTATTAGTTTAACAGGTTTTACTTTAATGTGATATAAATATTCTTATGATGTTTATAGGTGCTACCATCTCGAGCCTTAATGAAGTTAGCAGCAATTGTAACTAAGTAGTGGCCTAACACTTACATAAATTACAGAACGCATGTACTGTAGTTCAACTATCAGATGCCGTTTTATATCATGCACGAATGAACTAACATAGATACACATAATTATATTGCACATAAACTACAACATATAACTACAAAATATGATATAAATATATTAATAACATAGAAGATTAGAAATTACTACTATTTGCTAATCATGAAACAGAAACATTAGCATATACGTTCAGAACATTGGCATCTAGTTTAAAACCGGCAAATTCTATATACTGGGGGCATTAATATATTAATAAGCTTAACGGTAGATACATCGATATATTCAAAGCCTATAAGTTAAATAACTAAATATTTAGTAGAATCATAATATGTTTGGATTCAAGAAAATGTGTATTATACCTATATAAACTTATAAATTACGATAACACCTGCTAAATGTATAAATACACCCACCAAGCCCAGTGCCCAACACTGTAACTATTACGCCACGCCAATTTCGCACACACAAGCGCACACACACAGACACAGGCACACAGAAAAGCCAGCTATTATAAAAATTAAATGTTTAACGATATATATATATATATATATATATATATATATGGGAAATGAAAACGAAAAACCAAAAAGGATGTTTTTTTTATATATTCATCAACGTTTCGTCTTTATTTGTAAGACTTCCTCAGGATGATAATTTTAAGAAAAATGTCATGCAAGTACGTGAAAATATTGATGGGTAGATGTGAAAAAAGATTTTCACGTACTTGCATAACATTTTTCTTAAAATTATCATCCTGAGGAACCCTTACAAATAAAGAGAAAACGTTGACTAATATATAAAAAAGCATCCATTTTGGTTTTTCCTTTTTCATTTCCCATTACGTCGGATTTCCTTCATCCTTCCTTTCTCATATATATATATATATATATATATATATATATATATATATATATATAATATATAGATAGATAGATAAATAGATAGATAGATAGATATCGTTAAGCATTTAATTTTAATAATAGTTGGCTTATTAGTTTTATAAAAACTAAAAAGCTAGCCAGTAGAGTTTATATTATCTATAGACTTTTTTATTTTCCATATTAGATTATCGTTGTTTATTCTACGAGAATTTTTCGAAGTTGAGAGCGGAGGCAAAAATAATTAACTTTTAAATGTGTGGCTATTGTGTTGGCGTCAGATAGGTGCATAGTAAGATGTCTCGATAGAGTTGTGATAGTAAGCCTACGTATATGTTTTTCTTCATTGTCGGAGACGCAGTTTCTCAAGCTAAACTCCTATACGAGTTTTCGCATCCACAACTCTGGTCGAGGGACAATAATTGTTAGTGATGATATGATTAGTAATGTTAAATTTGCTATAATATATAATTTTAATTTTTTATTTGGATCGATTGGAAGTAAAATTTATAAATCATAGGTTTTAATATGTGTTTACCTATTTAATAATATAATGTAGCACTAAAGCTAAACAAAATACATGTTATTTTTTCAATTCCCATCCCCGTGACGATGGCCCCCTGAATGAACTGAAAGTAGTAAACTACACAACGATTACGGAAAATTCAGTTCCAGATCAAACTCGAAAACTTATCAAGTATCTAAGATCAAGGAAATAATATGTGAAGAAACGTCATTTGTAATATTTAACGAGATATGCCTTCAAGAAAAGATTCTGCTCATATATATATATATATATATATATATATATATATATATATATATATATATATATAGATAGATAGATAGATAGATAGATAGATTTGGATTTTCCACTTAGAAAAAAGATTATTCACTGAAGACCGGGATCAGCCCAATAAAAACAAGCTCGATTATACTCGATTACAGGGTACAGAGCATTTATAAGGGATTTTTGAAAGCTTACCAAAGCATTCCGTTCAGGAGCCCAATCAACACCACAAAAGATATTTATTCAAAAATCATTTATTTATCATTTTTCAAATTAAAGAGTTTTTTTTACCTACATGTGTTTCACTACCAAGCAGGTACTTGCTTGGCAGATCATCAGAAAAATTAAGTACCTTGAATATGAATTATATATATATATATATATATATATATATATATATATATATATATATATATATATATACGTGTCTGTTTGTGTGTGTGTTTGATATATTATTTTAACTCCTGTAAATTAACGCAGAAGTTGGGTTTATAGCTCAATAGTGTATACATTGTTATAGCTCAACATATATGTATAATAATTTTAGTAATGCTTTTTGGGGTGTATTATTTTAATACAGGGAATAGTGTATGGAATTTTGAGGGAAAGTGTGGCCATTTTTCTGAGGGTCTTCGAGTGTTGAATTTGGTGTGTCTAAATAAGGATGTAACTAGTAGTCCGGTCAGGAGAGATTGTCACGTAATAACGGAGAACTCCAGTGATGTTTACACTGAAAGCGGCGATTGTTGACACCTAAACATTCGATAACACTCAACGACAGGATCGGAGCATTTCACTGAAACTTTTAGGTGAATGTTTACTTTTAATCTTTCCGACAGTGCTCAGCTTTCAATTTTACTTGGAAGGGGCTTATAATAATATTACTTTTTTGAAAATATTGTTTTACAGACGTACGACGTCGTTTCAACGCAGGGAAATAACATTCTCAGACGGCCATAGGGCGTGAACCCTGTTCACAGATACATCTTGAATCTGTAGACGTTCACCTAGTACCATCAGGCCACAAGGGGTTGTCACGTTATAACGGAGAACTTGAGTGATGTCTACACTAACAGTGGCGAGTGTTAACACCTAAACATTCGATAGAACTCAACGACAGGATCGGAGCATTGAACTGAAACTTTTAAGTGAAAAGAGATAGATATATAGATATAAATCTACAAGCAGATTTTTTTGGCTGTATAACATCTTTACGGTGTTGCTTGTTGAGTAAATGCTTGAAGCCGGGCTCGAAACTGAACCGTTTAGTTTACAGCCGACACTTCTAAACACGCGGCTGTTTTTCACAAGCCATAAGTCAAAGAGATCACAATGTTTATAAAATACTATACACTACTTAAGAGTGCACCATTCGTTTTTCCAAAGACTTTTGCATTATCGCTAATAGATAGGTATATGTATAATCGCATACTACAGCTTGCTTACAGTAATAATACTTTTGCTGATTCTATGATAATATAATTTTAAATTGCATATTACAAAACTTAGCGGCCGGAAATATCGTAAACAACATCTATTTCGGTATACTTATGAGCGATTTCTTTTGAGTGGCACGCACAGATCAGAACTAAAATTGTAATCAATCAAATTCAAACTTATTCATCGGTATATACCGAAAGATTATAATTACACGCGCCAACTGCTACATAGATATAATGCATGGATACGTAAGATAAAACCCACAAAGACATAATTTAGTGGTTGAATACTCAATTTACATATACATTGTACAGGTTACTTATTTTGTAATTTTGTAATTGTAGTCTTATTCGATACTAGCAGGAAGATCCAATGTTGTTCAGGATTGGATGATGACTATTACTCCTCAGTTGTTTAACTATGCTCACCACATGATATTACGTTCTATGTTTTTGCTGCTTCCTTTTCTCGTTCAAACCCATAATATAGTCGGTAGAAGGAAAAATGTTGGAAACCTACTTTAATTAGCGTCTTATAAGTATAGTTCGAATGTCATTCAAATCAGATATACGTATTTGACGGTAACTCAGAGGTGAGGGCACAAATATATTCGGAACATAGTTGGTAAAGTAGAGATTCCGGACAACATCTTTTGTCCTTCCCTAAAAATATTCTATGTCCGACATAAGGTGTATCTTAATATTATATATTCGAAGTTTAAAAGGATATTCGGCGTCATAGCTCCATTAGGCTAGGTGGGCACTTAGAGATTCTGGCGAATTTCATTGTATTTCCCAGAACATATTATACTTATAATTCAAATTTCATAAAAATAGGATATATTTGAAGTTTTAAAAGGGTTATTCACTCATATGAGGCCATTGAAAGGTTCTGAAACACTTTCATTGTTTTCCTCGATTAATTTTACATGAGAATACATTTTATATTTTATGTTGATACATTTACTTTTTTCTATAGCGAACACACGAACACCACACATATACTTACACAGAGATATTGTGTGTATATATATATATATATATATATATATATATATATATATATATATATATATATATATCAGAGCTACCTGGTGTTTCCCAGGTTAGAGTGTGGGATAGTATCATACACAACATAATGATAGGGGGAGTTTACTTTGACAGCAATTTTGATTCTGTCAGCTGTATATCTTACTCGTGCAGCTATTTAGATATATTGTCATTCTCTTAAACTAACGCAAATAAATAGATTAATTTAATCATGCAACATGTTTGAAAATGGCCATTAGCTTTTTTTTAAGAAGCAGCCAGTGACGCAAAGATATTTCTATTATGTTCACATGTAAAGTATGCATGTGAATGCAATTATATTGAAAATGCATTTCTTAGTATGTCTTCGTTTTTAAGAGCAGACATGCACAAACAGAGAGGTGTGCTTGACTATTTAGTGTGGTATCAGCCGAGTCTGCTTCCATATGTTTCTTTTGGAGGCGGGGTGCAGTGTATGTACCTTGGATTCACGTGGTGGCGTTCTTTCTGTATTTTGGTTTACTTCCTATTATGACTGGTTAGCATGTGTAGCCAATGTGAGTTGGTTTCCGCCTTCGATGATTTTCCTTGAGATGTCGGCTGTTTTCATCATTAGCGTCCGTTGTATGGCCTCAGTCTTCTATTTGATTCCAATTTATTCCACTCTATTTTTTTAGGTTTTTCGGAAATGTTCCTAGTGCTCCTACACTTATTTGTATTAGTTTAGCTGTCTTAACCCCCTTTCCCTTCTCTAGCAATTAAATGAATTTTCTTCGTTTTTTTGTCTTTGTTTTTCACCCTATGCCCTACTTGGACGGCAAAATCACAGATTTTGCCAGATTTATCTTTACTTGCTGACTATTATGACATCCGGTATCCATACTTGTATAAGTGTATCTGTTTGCACCTCCGTATCCAAAGAGATGTTGTGTTATTCGTTTTCCAGTACTATCTTTAGTTTATAATTGTACCATTTGTCCGCGTGTTCGAAATACCGTCGTGTTCATGGTTCCCAGTGTACTGCTTTCCACATGTCCGTGTTTTTATTCTTTTGGAGCTTGTTTGCTGCATTCACTTATTATGTGATTTACTGTTCCGTCTATTTGTCAAAAAAGTCTGCATTTACCGTCAATAGAGATTCTATCTCTCTTTTCAGTGTTCTTTTTTAACCATACCCAGTTATTCCTGTGGGTGGCTTCTCTTGTCATTCTTATGAAACGTCCATCTAGTTTTATTTCCACTTTTCTTTTCTGGCCTTTTTGTTTCTGGTTTCAGTGCTATCTAAATTGTACATTGAGACGGTGTTTCTTGCTGCGGTGATCAGCCTTTCTGTGTTCTGAGTTATGTATTTCTTCGGCTTTCTTTCTAAGTCTTCCACAGTCCTCTATACTTACCAGTCCTCTTCATCTGTGGTTTCTGTTAACGTAGGGTTTCCCGTATATTTTTTGGTTGTAGAGCGGTGTGCATGGTCATTATTTTTAGTCTTCTTATCAAAGGGCCTAGGTTTTTCTTTAGTCTAACTTATGAATTGTCCAGAGCATCTTATTAGTTATATTGCGCATGTGTGTATTCCTTTAACTTAATTCCTACGATATAATTTTGCTTCTAACAGTTTCCATGTTCTTCTCAGGTATCATTTTTCAATCGTTTTTTTTCCTTTCTGTAAGTTGATGGTGTCTGCTTCCAGAACTCTCATATCCTGTTCGCTTAGCATTCTCATCGTCTAGGCAGTTAACGTTTTCATCTCTAACAGTGCCCAATTTTCCATTCCAAATTCTATTTGAATGTTCTGGCTGATTATTCTGTTCGTAGGTATCTCCTGTCCCAGTTCTCTTTTGCTTTTTGCAAATAGGCCATGTACATAACGTGGGGGATTATTTGTTCTGTTTATGAAAACTTGCATCACATTTCCTGAGTATGCAGTTCAGTGGACACATGGCTTAGATAAATAGTAGTGATGATAAGGAGTCTCATTGGAAGATGGCTTTCTGTATTTTTCATCTAAGTCAGGCGTTGTTATCCAGGTTTCAGTTATAGTCTCCATGTTCTCATTGCTAGCTTAATACGATTAATAATACTGTCAGATATCCTGTACATTTTAAGCATCCAATTACCCATCATTGAAGGATTCTCTTGTAGAATTTCTTGTACACAATCTATGCCATAAATATATTCCTTTTTCTGCTTCTGAATCTTATGATCTATGTATAACATATCATACGTCCCGCTGTTACCTTTCCGGCATCCTTTTTTGTTACCTCAGGGTACAGTCGTCAATTGCTCAGGGAGTGGTAGCTTTGTTCTTTCTGTTGTGCCATTAGGATTCTCCACATTGTTGATAAACAGGTTATTGGTTTGTAATTTCTTGGGATCGTCCCCTTTCACGCGTCTTTTCGTATTAGCGTTGTTTTACCTTTGGTCATCAACGTTTGTACATCTGTTTTGTGGATAAATCCTCTGAGTTTCTACGCTAACATTTCATGTACAGTAATGAATATTTAAAACCAGTATACATGTATTCAATCGTGGTATGGTGATTTCCAGTTTGCTCTTTTTTCTGGGGGTTTCCTTATCATTTTTTCATTAATTTCTGTTTCTGTTCCTTTTTCAATTTCTTGGAGTTCATCTCTTAGGGTTTTCAGTCATTTTGCATTTTTATTGTGCTTTGAGGCTTTTCCCATATCTTGCCCCGGAAGTGTTTTGCCTCTGTCAGGTCCGGTACTGTTGTTGTTCTTTCCCCTTTCACGTTTGTGTAAAGCTGGTTGTCATTGTTTTCGAAGGTCCTGTTTTGGTTTTGCTGTTCCTATTTGTATCTATATCGTCTCAATATTCCTTCTTTTACTGCTATATTTTGTGTAAGTTCTTCCTGTGTCTTATTTAGTATTTCCTTGCAAGTGTGATTTCCGCTCTTCCATCGTTTCCTGGTCTCTTTTCCTTAGTCTACAGTTTTAGCTTCTTTTCGATGCTAGGTAATCTGAGTTTCCAGTCATATTTCCCATCGATATATCGTCGGTTCATAATTTTTATCAGTCATTTTGTCCCTTTTTGTTTCATACTTATTGATTTACCCCCGCATATATCAAGTTGTGTATGTCTGGTATTTGTTGAGATGTACGCGAGGAGTCTGTTTGTTTTGGCAAACATATCATTATTAGTATTTTTATTATTACAATTATTCTTATTATAATTATTATTCTTATTAATAATATTACTGCTCTTGTTTTAGTAGCATTATTATAAGTAGTAGTAGCAGTAGTTTAAGAAAAACTAGAATAGATATATCAGATATAAAATAGACAGAAATACGAATCGACTAAAAGAGCATCGTTTAAAAAGAATAACGAAATACAAACCCATAAAAATAAAAATAACAACTGAAATTAAGAGAATGTTAAAGAATTAAAGTGTACTAGTTATAAAAAATAATAATAACTAATTAATTAAAAGAGTAAAAAAAGTATAAAAACTAAATATTATTATGGAGAAACAAACAATGAAGAATGTCTAAATAGAGAAGGAATAATAACAGTAAAAAAAATCAAATAGTAAAATTGATGGAAACTTAACGACGGAGAACAAATACAAAAAGATTTAGAAACATTAATAAATAGACAGAAAATAAACAAAGAGGAAGAAAGGTAGACAGCATACGAGTTAGAAAGATGAAAAGAAGAAATACTAAAAGATAAGAACAACGATTAAATTGAACAGAAATGTATCAGCTATGATGCATAAAATGTATAAATACTATTTACAGAAGTAAGAAGAACATCTAGAAAAATATAAATAGATATGAAAATTAGAAAAAAAGAATACTTGATAGATAGGAACATAATTGATAAAAAAAAAATTTCGGTAGAAAGAAAAATAGAAAAACGAAATCATACATTAAAAAAAGGAAAAACAAATAATGAAAGAATGATAGGGGCTCCAGAGAAGGTAAAAGATCATCTTCCACTAGGTTCGACGTCGATGTTGTACTCTCTAACAGTAATTAAAAGTGCTTTAGGTGGTACCCCCTTTGTTAGATGTGCAGCAGTACGCCATCGGTTTAAGATTTTCGGTGTAAAATATATGTGTTTCTTGTTTGAATGGGTAAACACAGATAGGTTAAAGTGAAAATCTCTAATTGGAGACGGATTCCTGTTTCAGAATCGGAAATTAAAAATCTGTAATTATCAAAAAACAATCCTTCAAAATTTATACTGCGTAGATTTAGGCTGTATTTTTTTAAATTTCACAACAGCATAATCTGAAACTTGACAAAAATAAAAAAAAAACTTAACAAGGAATAAAAACTACAGTTGTATACTCAAAGAATCCACGGTTTATTTAACAACAGTTTGAGTTAAATAATACATTATCTTTCCATGTAACCGACACCGGTGGAGACGAATACCCCAAGGCGAGCGTGAAATGAATCACACGCTTTGCCGACTATGTCCTTGTTTATAGCGGCGATCACCTCCATGATGACAGTCTTCAGAGAGTTGTCCGTGTTGCGGGCGTGCTGCTTCGTTTAGAACTCGCTCACGCAGGAGAATCAATATTCGAGTAGATTGCAGATAGACAAGATCAGTAACAGCATTTAACCTGTTTGCATTTCCTGTTTTATGTTTGATAATTAATCAGCCAATATTTTTTTAAAAGTTTAATAATTAATCATTTTTTTCTTAAATCACTTTAACTAATTACTCATAGCTATGACAAATATATAGCAGAAAAATACAATAAAATTTAGAATGAATAGCACAAATAATTTATTATGAACTGTTTAAAAATAACTATGCAAATGAGACATTCAAAGTGTTATCTTTGGATCGTTCGTTTCTACTATATATACAGTATTTCAACATTATAGGCTGTCTTATTAATTTACAAAGCAGTAAACCGTTTGGATGTTGATATAGAAATGATCGATGAAAACACTTTCGCATTTGTTCATTTAGCTGAATTATTTTTAATAAAAATGTGTATTTGCACATATGTTCTACCTTATTTCTTACTATCTATTCATCTATTTTCTCATTTTAATATTGTACAATGCTTTACTTATTCTATCCAGTATTTTATGGATGTTACGTAACATAACAAACAAATATTCAAAACAGAAATCGACACGAGTCGTGAAGCGTTTGTTTTTCCATCTGTGATGTTTGGTGTGAATATAGTAGCAGAGAGTAAGAGCTAGCCCCGTGTTTTCTTTGTAGTGGCGAAGTCACAGACCACATAACACGGCAGCGAGTGTCTTATACGTATTAACAGCGAATATATGATACCAAAAACACACCCTCCCTTTGGATTTTCATATTATCTACTTTTATTTTCACTTACGTTACTCTGCAGAAAATTATGAGTTGTCCTCCAACATCCCTTTAAGAAAAGGAACGTCGAAAATAGTACACTGGGAATATACGTGTATTCCATTATACTTGATAGACGATTCTAGGAGAACTCTACAAGGATACAATACTAGTATTTACCCGGCGTTGCCCGTGTGAAGAGATATTCCTAGTCAGAAATAATTTAAAATGTAGTCATGTTTATATTTTTGTATTTAAAATAAATGTAAAATCTACCATTTGCAATATGAGGTCAAGTAATAAAATATTACACATTAACAGGTAGAAAAAATCTGCCAGTTATATGAATTCAATCTCAACACTTACAGTATATTTGTCTTTGTATTTTTGTAAGTAAAAATAAAACAACAAATGATCATACTTTAAGTCGTATTTTGATTAAAAGTTCCTTTGTGAGTTAAATATTACCTAAAACACTTTTAAGTGTTTACCTGAAAGAAAAATCTAGTATATTTAAGACGGAAAATGAATTTTACGAATACTGGATGATTTTGTTTTTATTAAATTATTTGAAATCTTAAATATGGCCAAAAAATAATGATGCAAAGGTTTATACTTTTTAAATGTATTATTAACTAAGGTATTCTTTTATCTAATTTAAATTTGGGTTGATGAAAAAAGAAAATCTATTTGAAACATGAATTTCGCTTGTTTACGTTCTGCTCTGCTGAACTGACCCCTGTCCTCTTTCAATTCTACAATGAATGCCTAGCTGAATCTTGCTTTCCCGATAGCTGGGAAATTCCATCTCTGGTACAAGTCTACAAGATTCTGGGAATAGAACCGATCCCCAGAACTACTGCCCAATCAGTCTAAGCCGGCATAGCTGCCCTAGACAACAAAATATTAGTATGGCCTTTCTCAACCCAGCTGGTTATCTAACAGTCAGATGATGTGAAGCAAACGAAAGAAGAAGTCTACTGCCGATCTTTGATAAAATCTAGCGATAGTACGGCACTTAGTTCATGGTAAACTTCTCTCTGACCGCCAGTGTGGATTTAGACAAGCACGATCTACTGTAGATATCCTAACGGTCATCCCTGAACGCATGTATCATACACCTGACAAGGCAGGTGAAGCTAGGGCAGTAGCGCTTGATATATCAAAGGCATTTGACAAGGTATGGCATAAAGGGCTTCTCTTGAAAATACGCTCATACGGTATTACTGGGCAATTATTTAATATAATTAGATCCTTCGTAAGGAACGAAAATATGCAGGTTGTCCTCAATGGCCGTTCATCTAAGCAATATGACATAAGCGCTGGTGTACCCCAATGATCTATCCTTGGACCTTTATTGTTCCTGATCTTCATTAACGAGCTCTCTGATGACATTGTGTCTGAGATTGGTTTATTTGCTGACGACACTACGCTTTACTCTCGTCATGTCGGCAAAACAGATGCGATAATATCCGAGGCAATAGCTGAATCCTTAGAAAATGACCTCCAGGCTGTAGTGGATTGGGGTTTTAAATGGATCGTTACTTTTAATGCCGCAAAGTCACAGAACTTTTCCTTCAAAAACTACAAGAACCCTTTTCAACCACCGATTGCCATGACAAATGACACCCTACCTAGGACTTCAATATTAAAACTCCTCGATCTGACCTTCACTCACTCACCTTTTTCTCAGTAGCCCCTTACGTCTACAGTGACGGCCTGCCTTGTTTGGAATGAACTGTGTTTGAAAAAATCAGTTATGTAATGGATCTAATCGGTAAGTACACCTAGTTGCCACAGATGAAATCAAAAGAAGCATTAATATAATGTATTTAGATTCCTTAAACTTATCTGAATGTTTTGTGAACATATTGATTTTTATAACACGCAACCAAATAAATTGTCTCATCAATATATATATATATATATATATATATATATATATATGAAGAGTTCGAACGCAAAACGCGATAAATCCGATTTGTTTAAATTGGGACCCTGAACAATAAAAATACAAATAAAATAAATCTCAACTTCGAATGAAAGCTGATTTTGAATGAAATCAAAAGGAAATTATTTCGGTATCATGTTATGTAACACATTGTTTTGGGGTGTCGTTGAGTGTTTAAATGCAGCACTTTTTATAGGGACGGTTTCGTGATTTTGAAAATGGCGTTTATCGCGTTTTGCATTCGAACCCTTCATATATATATATATATTGTGATTTTTATGAATAAATTTTGTTATGGATGATCATTATTCATATTATTTAGACCAAATGACACTGATGAATTATAGTGAACAGCTTGAGATGCTATTCTGCCATTCATCTTTATTTTATTTGCCGTGCGACCAGATATCCAATAGTTAAGCATATGTAATTTTAATATTCATCAATTATTTTACTTAAAATGAATCATTTACACCTTTATCTATATATGCACGTTCAATGGCATAACATAAACCTCCACAATCGGTTCACCAATTAACACTTAATATTTTCTGTTCTTCTATAACGATTTTCCGTAATCTAGCCATGCTTATATTTTTGTAGCTTAATTCTCATAAACAACGAATAAGAAATGTGTAATACAAATAATTCAACTTATAGTAGGAGGCAGAACGGAAAAACTGTTAATCTTTCTCCTGCGTTCAAATAGGAAGAACTCTAACTATTTAGTTAATAAAATTATTCTGGAAGAGTTTCATTTGTAGATGTCGTAATGTTAGACAATACGAACCGACCCGTTGCTAATACGGGCAGTGCATCTTGTAACAAAATCAAAAAAATGTCAGTATTTCTTTCTTATTTTTTTGTGCAAAGTTTGTTATGAGAATCAACATAAAATCGGATATCGCTTTTACTTGTATGTATGTAATAGTGTCCAGGTCTAAGATATCTAGTTTTGTGGCTGATTGGCTGTTTAGGTTTTAAAGCATTCCTGAATCTGGTATATGTACAGAATTCACCGAGGAAGGCGTTTCTTGAGTATTTTGAATTCAGAAGCAGTCCACAGTAGCATGTATATCTGGATATGGGGAAATCACAACCTTAGTTCTTGCAGTTGTTTGTTGTTGCAGGAACCCGCAAACCTTCTCACATATAGAGCGCATGATATTCCATCTGGAACTAACTAAGTTCCACATTGCTTAGCTCCAGTGATCTACCGAAAATCGGTGTTTCAACGTTAGTATGCCGCATATTTTAAGGCATTCCAACTTTATTCTATCTAAATCGCACGCATACTTTGCGAACGAATTGCTTGTAGATTAATGTTATCGTTAGACAGATCCATTGTAATAAAGTAGTATATATATATATATATATATATATATATACAGGGTGGGCAAAAATAAGGGTCCTATTTTTAAAAATTCATAACTTTTTTATTTATTGATTTAAAAAAATTTTTTTTTTTAGAATAAGTAAAGGACCCCTTCCGAAGCAGGCATGAGCCGTATTAGCCCTAAGGAACGTACCCTCATTTAGAAAACATTATTTTTGCTTAAAAAACTCAAAATTGTGTAAAAAACAATACTTTAGTTTTTGTAAGTTTTAATAAGTGTTTTTCGGCTAAAATTTGTTTTGTTTATTTCAAAAAATCTCGGAAGGGTCAGTCTACACACACATAAAGTTTGGTGAGTTTAACTTTTATTTTGTAGAAGTTATTCAAATTCAAGTTATTCAAATTTAAAGATAGGACCCTTATTTTTGCCCACCCTGTATATGATTAGGAGACATTCTATTTACCATATAGATCGCATTATGATATGCGAACCTCTTTGAGCCTGACTAGACGTCGATATATAACCAAGTCAAAGTTGAGTGTACACTATCCAAAGTTCTTAAATCACCGCCTTATCCAGGACATATTCTATTTAACTCAAAGAAATATAACCATATAGGGACTATAACTCTGGGTATGAGTGAACTTAGATGTAGAGGTAACCCGATGGTGACATAAAACAAACTATAGCTACTGAATTAGGGTGTCATATATATGAAGAAAGCATCTCAACACTAATACATGTATTTTTCTTGGTAATTCTGCTGTGTGTATAAACATTTTACAACTTACTTCAGCTGTAAATAAAATATTTATTGTAAACAATTTATAATGATTTATTCTGCTAACATGTTTCTATTTTATGCATAGCATAGATAGCGGTTGTCATACATTGTATTCTGATTTTTGTACTTGTCAATAATGTCCAGATGCTACTTGAGGATAAGCGTTGATAAGAATTAGTTGAGCGATAAACACAATTACGAGAGCATTAAAAGAGATTAGTAGAATCGACGCGTTTTGATTATTTAAGAAAACGGTTTAACAGATATTTGTGAATATTGGACTTGCAAACGATCATGTTGAAGTAAACTTGGCGGCAGTACCGTGCTATTGCGTTTCACGGATGGGAATTTCTAGGAAATACACTTTTTTGATGAAGTTACGTTTGGTTTTAAGTACAACAGAATAAAAAACAATTTATAGGGGTTGTAGCTAAGCGTGTTCTTTATGTGAATGCTTGACATGGGTTACTAAGGAGTTTAGCTCAGTAGAGCATCTACCACACAAATAAACACAGAGATGGCAAAGTTTAGCTACGTTTATTATTTGTGTTGTAAGTAAGAGAAGAGAGTTTATTTCCCACTGTCAATAGCGTCGATAGATTAAATGTATCCGACTTGATTTAAACTCGACTTTAAGGATTCAATACACGATATTGATTATAGCATTAGATACACTGCCTATTCAAAGCGATTCATCAGTGCGCTAGTCTGTCGCATGTATTACATTCCATCAGGGCGTGACACCAATTGCACACGTGCGTGTAATGTTTACTCACAGCAGCCGGTCTTTACAAATTGCTGCCCTTCAAGTATAACCAAGATCAATATCGTTTAACTTCGTAGTTCTGAAGTGATTTAGACAATAAGAGATTTGAGCGAATTTACTTCATCCAATTACACAGTTCTCGTCGGTATCAATTGCACCGCACTTAACCTCCATTGTTGCGACGGTCAATGTTTCGAATGCATACAGGAATATGGAGAATAATAGTGCATGCCACAGGCGTACGTGTGCTTCAAAATTGTGTGTTGACCTTTAATATAAGCGCACATTCTTATATGATCATTGATTGAGTTACTCGTGCAAGGAAATAATGTCCTGATATGCGTTTATCAATTATTGCTTACAGGTACTTACATTGATTTTATATTCCAGCTACTTGACTCTACCGTGCCGCCATTTCATAGTATAGTGCTGCTGGCGTTTGCCATTAGTTGCTAGGTTTCAGAATTTATTCTCAAGACACATTTCGTTAATTCACTGTACAGTTGAACAATGTTCTTTTCCTGCAATTCCGCTGATATCAGCAGAATGTCAGAGGTGTGTTATGATTGTTTCTTCGAGGATGACTACGTCTTAAAAATCTTCACTTGATTGAATCAAGAGCTATCCTCTTAAGATACTACAAACCTAAAGGATGTAACAATTCACTCACCGATAAAAACATATTTAAATGAATTAGATCAAAACGTGTAATTATATCTGATACACACTGTGCACATAGCATTTGTGTGAATATTGTTCATCAGGATTTATATATTATTCATTGAATATTGCGAAGAAATATATAAAAGATTATCTTGTATCATATATACACACATTTATCTATTAATATAGAACGAAGTATATATATATATATATATATATATGTATGTGGATGCATGACATAATTATATATATATATATATATATATACCTTAACATACGTAAATATATATGTATGTATATATATATATATATATACATATCAAGGTATGTTAAGTAATAAATATATATATATATATATATGAAATACTAATATATGTATATGCATATATATACATATCAACGTATATTAAGTTAGTTATATATATATATATATATTATATATATATATATATATATATATATATATTGTAATTATTTATCGAAAATATCCTTTGTCCAGCTAGTCAAATTAATTATATCATCAACTTTCAAAGAACAATTCAATCATTCAGTAAAATAGAGCTTAATATATATATATATATATATATATATATATATATATATACATAGAGAGAAAGAGAGACAATTGATATACATTTAAATAATATTCCAAAATAAAGAGTTTGTATATTTTGATGTTTACATTCGTTTTAGTTGTGTATTTCAAATATTTCACGCACGTGTGTATGCATATATAATTCTAAATTTTTAAAGTGAAAACAATACATATATTATAGAATCCATAACCAGGCATACTGTAAACATGACACCATGATAAATCTGTTTTTTACATCACTGAATCAGTATATTACGGTGATTCGTTTTTTCAGTGATATTTGGCATTGAAGCGTGCGTTTGTCTCTTTTGGTAAGGTATTTCTGTTATTTTTCCTGGATATTTGAGTGACTGTTTTCGAAAACTGTTCTGATTATGAGCGTGGTGGTTCTGCTTGAACTATGTAGAATTATATATGCCCGTTCATTGTTTCTTTTAATAAAAGTTTTGATTGTAAACAAGATAAATATACATACTTTCTATTTGGTAATTACATTTGAATGTAATTTAAATATAATATATTCATATATTTATATATATACATATATATATATATTTATTTCAAAATTTACATTATTACATCACATAATAAAAATTGATGACCCTCAAACAACAACACAGATTTACAATTGGTCCCATCAAAACGGTACAGTAAAATATCCAAGGTATTTATCATAAAGTAAAGTGTTGGACTATTGATGATACGTGCGCTAGTACGGATTTGAACACAGACGAATCAGTACAGATCAGTTTAACTGATCGAAGGCAACACGAACTAGTTATCAGAGGTAATGATGACCTGATGTGATCCAGAGGGCCAAACCTGACGGGAAGAGATCAGATGACTGAAAACACACGAGATATGCGCTCAAACGCAGACATGACGTCACGGAAAACAGAGCAAACATATTTCATTTAATGTTACATACAGTCAAGGATAATGGAAAATATATATTTTGATATTTCGAGTGAAACACTCCCTTTTAAAAAAGCAAAGTTTATTTCCATTTGCTGATGAGAAACGTTCAAAATTTGTGATTGTATTTAGATTTTCATTTCGCAACAAAGAGTTTGATATGTATGTAAATGACAGTAAGGGTATGATTTATTGAAAATTAGAAAATTGATAAATAGTTGGATTGAAAGTTTCCCCTTATATTTTCTCTACTTATATATTTGTTCGTCCTCTCTTGCACTGTTCCGGCCTGTGCCGACTTGTAAATACTCTAGTGTATGACATACCTATATGTGTGACTATCACGTCGTAAATGTGATGCTCTTAGGGAGAATGTTTTAAAATAAATGAGAATAAGGAAAATGAACAAAGAAACGAAAAATACGAGCAATTGTGATAGGTGATAGATAATCATTCTTCATATGTACACTTTTAAATAGGTTTATTATCGATCGCATATTAACATTTAAAACTAAAAAAAATAACAAGATATAAATTTATATATAAAACAGTGTAATGCTTCCCTTTGAATTTCGGTGGAAGAAGAAATGTGTAAAAATTAAATGTCAGATGCTTTTAAATTTGTCTTACCTCACTGTAGGAACTTATGAACCATCTTGAAGTATATTTGTGATATCTCGTATATAATAGCAATATCTATTCTCGTAATAAGCAAACAATTTGTCTGTCTATTACATTTTTAGGATGAAATATGGGATATTTTTTGGATAACTGAGACTTATATAACGTTATACATATACACCAATATATACAGTTATATTTTTATATAATTAAATGGGTGGTATCTTAGCATATTACTGCGGTTTCACAAGACATTTGATCATAAGAAGTTAATTAATAATATCATTAGTGGGTTTCTACATCTGTGTTCAAATGTATAAAAACCTTCAAAGTTTATAATATGGTTCCGACAATGTAATGATCAAGTAGGATAACACATCAATTATTTTCCAGGTCTATCTATTCAGACTTAAACCGAATTTCCAAGGACATGTCATACTTTAAAACATTTTTCAAATGACTAAATAGATAAAATTAAAACCTTAAGCGACAAAATAGGCATTTCTCTTCAGCGTTCAATTGCATTATTGGGAATATTTGAATATCTCGCTTATTTCGTTTGATTTTCGCACACATGGTGGATGAAATTTATTAATTAGTCTAAAATTGTATTTTTTATCCTGGAATAAAATGTTAATTTATTTTTTAAAGACTTGAAAATCGAACTTTAATGCAGTGCCTTAATCGCTGGCTGCCATGTTGTAATGTCCTACCATTTTATTTCGCGCTTGAAATCTATGTCAGGAAATACCTTTAACTTTAATTTTATTTATAAACATATTGGAAGGTTTGCGTTCGCCATTGATATCCATAAATAAGGTACTTTATTTTATTTAATTCATAACAATCATATTTTAATATTTATTTTGCATTAAGTTCTTATTGTATGTAGTTCTGTCACGATTATGTAATACTCCCAGCCTAGCAAAAATATGCGACTAGAGGGGACATATATTTACTAATAGAATTAAAAGTAAATTTTAAAGATTTTCTAGAATCAAAACTATGTAATGGATTTTGATCAAAATTGAAATAATGATACGAGACATAATGTTTTGTGTCATTATATTTTGATTTTACACTTTGTAAGGCGATATAAACGTGGTGTAAAGCTGTTCTCCCTGGGAATTTATTTTACCTATCTTGGGATGAGTATTATTTTGTTTTCTATATAAGTAGTATCTACTTTCGGCTTAAATCATGAAGATTAATTTTGAGTTATTTGTTCCGGGAGAAGTATCAGAACATATTCTATATCTAATAATCAAGACGACCAATATCATTAGGTACCAATTTGGTTGATATGAACGTGTTGTATATTTATTTTTAATGCCCTTTAAGTCTAATCGGATCTATTTGCGTACTATTATTGTTGGGGAAATATATTACACTCTAATTCCACTCCAGTATTTATGTGTAAAATACTAACTTGTATTCAATTTAATAGAGATATTATGATTTCGTCATTAATATTATGTTACCTTTATAAAACAAACAAATCCATTATTTCGACTTTTTTAAAATGAGGATTGATGATTTATATTATTTAGACCATTCAAACTTCTACGCTCATATTGCTTGTTATGTGCACTACTTTCCGAATGATGCAACATCTGCACTGTTGTAAGTGTTTCTCTTCGAACTTTGGAAACTTTATGTCAAACTCAATGATGTACACAATTTGAACTGTATATTTTATTTCATACACTGAGTAGATTGTTCTTTGTTCTGTCATAAATGACTGGATAAAGGTGTAAATTAATTGTTATATTATTATTAGTTAAATAAAATTTTAAAAATCATTTTCAAATTCCAGAAAAGTGTCACTTAAAAATAACTGTTAATTAACGCTTGTATCTGTTACAAGACATGTCCATGCTGACAATTCTAATATTCCTGAATAAACGAGAACAAATTAAATAAACAATTCAGATCGATATATTTTATAAGTTCTCGAATTTGACGTGAATATCTCCAATTTAGAAAAAAGTTTACCTAAAAAGGCTAAAGGTTACATCGGTCGAAACGTCGTGAAAAAGTGTGAACAGCTTAGATAAAAACAAGAGTTTAAATAATTAAACATATAAACTCGTATAGAATGTATAGTATACAATAAATGAAAGACAAAGGATACCATGTCTATGTTTTAAATAACTCTTTAAAATTATTGATATGCCGTTACATATTTGCTCCTTAAGAATTCTGGATAGTATGCACAGTCTACATCAATGATAAAGCAGTTGTATCCATAACGCATTTCTGGTACATATCGTATGAACATCGATGTAGAAATGTAACTTCATTAAAATATTGCTTGCTGGAGAAACGCTCCCAATTTTTCTTATCAAATTTTCCTCTTTCTCCAGCAGATTAATTCCATAGAATTGAACGTCGGGAATTTTTTTCGAAACCATTTATTCCTGTATCTAACTTTAAACGAATCGTGCAGCGGTCCTTTGCTCTGTAATCAAATTGTCACTCGTAGCATTAAAACAGGTAGAAGAAAACTTTTGAAACAAATAAGATTCTTCGTTGATAAAATTAATAAGATTATTTTTTTCCAAGAAAATGCTTATTCTTTAATAGAATATTTGTTTCGTTTTACTGATAAAATGATAAACATTTTGTTTATTATTCTTGATATGTGTGTATATATATATATATATATATATATATATATATATATATATATATATATACATATCAAGAATAATAAACAATATATATATATATATATATATATATATATATATATATTTCATTTTCTTTCATTTGCTGGGAACGGGGCATTCTTCCAGATCCCATACGATCACCTGCTATTTACAGACTCCAACCGAGAGCTCTTTTCAGGATGCTGGCTGTTCCTTTGAGTGCAGTTGTTTGGATTTATCTTGCACTTGGTGCATGACCAAATTTCTTAGATGGTACATACTCCATTTGAAAATTGAAATTAAGAAGAATGGTACCCCATCTTTGGAGTCTATTCGCAGTGTGTTGTGGTAATCCCTTTTTCGATCCGAAAATCGTTAATAAGGATCTATGGTCTGTTTGTAACAGAAATTGTATACCGTGCAGGAAACGATGAAATTTCTTTACCGCGAATATAATGCTTAGCGCCTCTTTCTCAATTTGAGAGTAGTTTTTTTCGGCTGGTAGAAGTGTTCGGGATGCATGGGCTATGGGTTTTAATTTTCCATCATCCATTTTGTGCAATATGCATGTTCCTATACCATAGTTGCGTGCATCGCTTGCAACGACAATATCGCGCTTGGGATTATAATGTGCCAGAAACAAGTCAGACGTTAAGATATCTTTAATTTTCTGAAACGCTTCTTCGCACTCTTGCGTCCAGACCAATTTTGGGCCTTCTTTAACAGTTCATTTAAGGGTGATCTTAGTTTAGGCATGTTTGGTACGAACACATTGTAGTAATTCGCCACCCTAAAATCTTTGTAGAGACGCAATATTTTCTGGAGCAGGCATGTTCCGTATCGCCATTGCCCTATCTGGGTCTGGCCTTCTTCCTTGCTCATCGATGATTTGTCCTAAGTATTTTATTTTTCCCATGAAAAAAGTACATTTCTCATCTTTGATGTTAAACCCATAATCCTGGATTTTTTTGAATACTTGGTTTACATGAGTCTTATGTTGTTCTTTGCTAACGCTGTTTATTAACACATCGTCCAGGTACCCTACTGCGGAATCCATTCCATTTAACAACATGTCCATAATTTGTTGAAAAATCGCAGGGGCGACCTTTACTCGAAAAGGAAGTCGGTTAAATTTGTATAATCCCTTATGGGTATTGATACATAGCAGTTTTGAACACTCTTCATCGACAGGGATTTGAAGATAAGCGTCGCTGAGGTCGATTTTAGAAAAATATTTTCCTCCACTCAGTTTCGCAAATATTTCTTCAGGGCTTGGAAGAGGGTAATGGTGATCTGTTAATGCCTTGTTCAAGCCTGTGGAAAAATCGGCACAAACCCGAATCTCCTTGTTCTTTTTCTTAACATAAACTGTAGGTGAAGCCCACTCACTGTGATCATTTTTTGAAATGACAGCCATGTTCTCGAGTCTTTCAAATTCACCGTCTATTTGCTCTATAGCGGCGTATGGAACATTTCCTTTCTTTCTGAACACAGGTAGTTCATTTGTTTTAACTTCAAACTTTGCTACCGCTTTTGTACACCTTCCAAGACCGCCTGAAAATACGTCTGGAAAATTTTCTTTTCATTCCCTCTTGAGTTTTTCTGCCCCCACATTCGAATCCTCAACCTTTTGGCAAAAGGAGCTTAAAAGCAGATCCGATCAGTTCCAAAAAGGTTATTTGTTTTTCGCATAACACAAATTTAGGTTTTTACGATCTTATTCTGGAAAGAAATATTCGTCAATAATTCCCCTTCGAATGTTATTTTTTCACCACTGACGCTTCTCGCCGTTTTTTGGGATTTGATCATAGTGGGTCTCCCAAGCTTCTTCCATGTATGTACATTAATGATTGAAATGTCAAACCCACTATCAAGCTGTAGTCTTACTTTTTTTAAGCATTTTGACCTGTACATATTTCCGGATATTTTGTTCTTCAGGTTCAATTTTTGTCAGTTTAATGGCTGTCTTTCTACCAGATTTTTTTCTACAACGTGATGCCTTATGTCCTTTCTAGTGGCAGTTGTCACATTGTTTGAATATGTAGGGACACTCATTGTACCAATGGTTATCTCCACACCTCCAACACGGTCCAGGTGGATCTTTTCCATGTTTTTTTCTCTGGTTATTAATTGAAGTCAATTTTTTTTTCTGATGGATTTTTTTAATGTGCGACACTCCGTTTTCCTCTATGTCACGACTGTCCTGTTTCAACGCAACAAAACGTTCACAGTCTTCCGCTAAGTTTTGTATTGTAAGACATGGCTCATTTTCGAGTTTATTTAAAACACGACGTCTGATTTCAGAGTTTTTATTTAAGACCAGACCTTGCAAGAATATTAAACATTTAAAATTATCCGATGATAATTCCTCTAATTTAAAATCGTCGCAAAGTGTATTTACTATACTTGCATACGTAATGTAGTCGTCTTCCTCTCTTCTAGTGACATTCATACACTTATATCTCCTATGGAAAAGAGAAGTTTTGTAGAAAACAGTTCTGTTAGTAAAGTAACTGCCTCCTGGAAGTTCAACTCACTGGTCTTTTTTGGAAGGATAAAATTCACGAACTTTCTATGCTCGGCAGCTCCTAATTTTTTTAGCAAAAATCTAACTTTTTTAGAGTCTGTCCATGTACTGCAGTCCGATACAAAAATATCCTCATATCTTCTATAGAAGTGAGCAAAAGTGACATCGTCTTCTGGATTATAATTGAAAATTTCGATAGCACTCCATACAGCCGTCTGTGAGAATGCATTATGATTCTCGTTTGCTTTCGTTTACTGTGTTGCCTCCAGAAATGTTCTCTGTTCCTCCTGTGTTTTTATCAACAGTTCTTCGAAGTGTTTCTGCTGTTGTAGCAGTTTTTCTTGGAATCTTTCTTCTCGTGTTGTCGCCAGCTCTTTTTGTTCAGCATGCATTTTTCTTTGGGCTTTTTGCTGTTCCAACAACTCTCTTTTTAATTTCTCAATTTCAACTTGCTTTCTTTGAAGTTCCATTTGTTGTTCAACTTGTTGTCTTTGTAACGCAACATTTTGTTCCGTTTAGAATTTAAGTAATTGAAAAAGAGAATCTTTGAATTCAGTGTCAATCATTCACGAATTCAAATTATGCACCACACAATTTACACTTGTAAAAATAAATCAGTTTTCCCCACAACGTGCTTAATATAATTAGTTTGATAAACTAATACACAAAACAAGAAATATATTGTTCCTTAATAAAAAAAATGTAATCCTCGTTCTTTTGTTTGAAAAACAAAACTATGGAAATTTTTTTTTTTTTTTAAACTTTTTTTTTTATATATGTGTACGTAGTTTTACAAAACCAAGTCCGTCGCTATAAGCCTAATAAGACTAGTTTATGGGAAATCTTTTTAACCCCTTTTCATTTTGCAAAAATGCGACTTACTTATTTAACAGTTCTTTGTTAGAAGCACAAATGACTTACGCGAATATATTTTTTTACTGTCAATCTTTTGCTCTCGACAATTCTGTGATAGACCGTTTTAATAAATAGTCAATCCGGATTTTACTCAAATATCAGATGTTGTTCTAATAATAACGACAAACTTACACACTATCTGTAATAGTTGACGCGGATAACATTTATCTTAACGAGTCAGTGAAACTTGAAGAGAAAAATAAAGGTATCAGTGTATTCAATTATTTCAATAATTGAAAATGTCTTACGCGTTTTTTAGTTTTCGATTTTTGGTAGCAAGTTTTGAATTTGTATTTTTTTTTTCGCTGAACTACTCAGTAGTTAATTTGCTGTTAATCCTTGCGAATCCACATATCTGACTAAGATGGTTTTTTTTCCGTGAAGATCTTGCGAATCACTTTGGGTGATTTTTTTTTTTTTGCAGTGAACTCGTTTCGATTCCTCGTCGCCAATCTGTTGTGAAGTTGTTCCACAGTAAATAATAAATAAAGAAAGTCAAGTCGAGGGCTGGTTTAAGAAGTGTATAACCGAAGTAAGCAAGTGTCTAGCTCTTGGCTAGACAGTTACAAGACTGGGTATTTATCTACTCCCCAAAGAGTAAAATGTGACACAAGGTCGGAAAGTGGGGTTTTGATAAGTCAGCACTCTAGAGGAAGAGCACCTATTACCTTTAAAAATTGCCTGGCCAGCCCCGTCGGCATTCCCCGGTAAGGGCGCCTAAGACAGCAAGCAATAAACTTACTCCTGCCCAAAGAGGGGAGGCAAAGCCTGGGAGGGTGGCGCTCCTAGTACTGCACAGGACCAGTCTCGTGCAGAATCCATCGGAACAGATACTACACTTTGATCTTGGCTAAAAGGCCAAGAAAGCGACTGAACAACAGTTACAAGACTGTGTATTTATCTACTCCCCACAGAGTAAAATGTGACACAAGGTCGGAAAGTGGGGTTTTGATAAGTCAGCACTCTAGAGGAAGAGCACCTATTATCTTTAAAAATTGCCTGGCCAGCCTCGTCAGCATTCCCCGGTAGGGACGCCTCAGACAGCAAGTAATAAACTTACTCCTCCCCAAAGAGGGGAGGCAAAGCCTGGGAGGGTGGACCTCCTAGAACTGCACAGGACCAGTCTCGTGCAGTATCCATCGGAACAGATACTACACTTTGATCTTGGCCAAAAGCCAAGAAAGCGACTGAACGACAGTTACAAGACTGGGTATTTATCTACTCCCCACAGAGTACAATGTGACACAAGGTCGGAAAGTGGGGTTTTGATAAATCAGCACTCTAGATGAAGAGCACCTATTATCTTTAAAAATTGCCTGGCCAGCCCCGTCGGCATTCCCCGGTAGGGGCGCCTCAGAAAGCAAGCAATAAACTTACTACTGCCCAAAGAGGGGAGGCAAAGCCTGGGAAACTGGACCTCCTAGAACTGCACAGGACCAGTTTCGTGCAGTATCCATTGGAACAGATACTACACTTTGATCTTGACTAAAAGGCCAAGAAAGCGACTGAACGACAGTTACAAGACTGTCTATTTATCTACCTCCCACAAGGTAAAATGTGACACTAGGTCGGAAAGTTGGATTAGATAAGCCAGCGCTCGAGGGTGAGCAATTCTGACCATTTAAAAATAGCCTGGGCAGCCCCGTCTGCATTCCCCGGTAGGGGCGCCTCAGACAGTAAGCAATAAACTTACTCCTCCCCAAAGAGGGGAGGCAAAGCTTGGGAGGGTGCACCTCCTAGAACTGCACATGACCAGTCTCGTGCAGTATCCATCGGAACAGATACTACACTTTGATCTTGGCCAAAAGCCAAGAAAGCGACTGAACGACAGTTTTTCTTCTGGTGTCTCGCACTATTTATAGTGACAACCGGTGTTGTTTCTCCTGTGTAAGAACGACCGGTGTAACAAGAACCAAGATTCCGAACTACAATTCAGAGTTTAACACATTGAGTATAGAACTATTTCGCACGTATGAACGTTGGTTTCTATAAGGTTTTTACCGATACATTTTAATGACACAAAATACATGCTAAAATATTCCTCAGTTTAAGGATGAAGTTATGTTTAAAAGAAGTTATATATTTGTGTACTAATAATTAATCGCAATTTACAGTTAACGTAACAAGTGACCCATTTTTGGTAAGCTTTTTATCTATCACTCTCACTTTCTCCCACTCTATGTTCCCAATTTTTTAAAAGTTTTTCCTGGATTTATTTCATACGGTATATACCAATATCCTTTTTTACGCCCCGTCTCTCTTTCTCTCTCCTTTAATGGCACAGTCTATTAAATGTAAAAGTTATTAAATAGAAATGTATAAAATATTCGAACAGTTGATTATAAATAAAAGGAAATATCACAAAAGTAGTAATGAAGTAATCGGAAAAGACATAGGGTATATGGAGATTAGAGAGAGAGACTTATTTTGTATCTGGTCATTTTATTCTTTTATAATTAACTGACTTTGCAAACTCGCTTTTTCCTGATTCAAAGATGTTAACCCGAGATAAATGGGTCTAACAAAGGGTCATATTTTTTTGCTAATAGCTATATATGCCTTCAAATATATTTTAAAGTTTTCAATTCTTTCTTTTTTGTTTTTTTTACTAATTCCTAATTTAAATTAGGAACAAAATATAATTTTGTTACAACAAAACTAGGACTTTGTATCACATGCTATCACGGGGGTGTAGCTAATCTAAACTTCATCTGTATGATGTTTCAGTACTTTAGATGAGGATTGCAATTTGTATCAATTGGATCAGTTGGATTCTACGTACGACTGTTCTAATCTCGGGTGTTATCCTCAGAACGATAGGGCCGATATAATCTCCGACCTTTTTCGATGTAGTCTTGTCGAACGCTGATTAAATACAGCGTTCCGTTTTATAGTCATATAGGTTCGACAAGACACACCTAAAGAAACTCGGATTTTACATCGGTTGAAACGTTGTGCGAATAACATACAAGATCAGAAGAGTAGTCTGTATCATCCAAATAATGCCAATTCATCTATATAGTTATATTTTTTTTAATAATTCAACATTTAATTATTCTAATCTGATATTAACTTTTTTAAATTCTTGGTTTGGTTTAGTAGTTTTGTTTTACGAGGTATACACCATTTTCGGGTCATTTAATGCCGAATTGAGTCATTTTGGTAAGAGTTTATATGTATCATGTATTTTATATGTTCAATTATTTATTCATGATGTTTAGTTTGGTTGTTTCTTTTAAGGCATATCACCACTTTTCGGATCATTTAATGCGTAATCAAGTCATTTTAGTAAAAGTTGTTATGCTTCATCTTCGGTATATCTTTAAGTATATATTCATGATGTTTGGTGTTGTTTTTTTGTAGAGGGGAATTATTGTTTATGGCTTTGCAGAACATGATTGAGTTTTGCTAAGGGAAAGGAAAAAACAATAACATCAATGTTTGGTGTATTCTTGTTCAGGAAGCTGGTATCTTCGGACAGCCTTACCTGGTACCACCAGATTTTAAATTCTTGAGTGTCTTTATTGTATGAGAAGATTGTGCCCATTGGTTTAGTGTCAGCTTGTTTGATTTTTCCTTTCTTTCTATTGATTTTTTATGGAGCTTCTATCAATTGCTATGATTCTAAATTTGACTATACTTGCATATTGGTAGCGATGTGCAATTTTGTGGTGTGTACTACTACTCAATGAATGCACACGCGTCTGTCTTGAATAGCGCGTTTTTTTCCACTGAGGGATGTAAACTATCTTGCAGAAACAATGATGATAACAATTCAACATATGATGTATTTCATTCTCTATTAATAAACCTAGTCAGGTAATTTTATCACAGTATAAATCCGTGACCAGTTACCTGCAGAGGACTTCTAAGCCCGTCGTAATGCCCGGGCTCATCTCCTTGATGTTATGCCCCAAAACTAATATATACATTTTAATACTTAGTACTGGTGATAGTTTGAATAGGGTAAGATGGCCCCTCCCCCACATAATTTTTATGCGCATGGGTTACTATCCTGTAGACTCCCTCCACCTGCGTACCACTATATTTTAAAAATTAGGTTCTTTTATATATATGAACAATGACGACAGCGGCTCGATTGCCGTTCGCAGATTAATGTTACTAAACTGATACTCACTGACCTATCATAGTATATCTCACTCTACGACACGTTACACTCTCAGCCAATTAAATAATAATTTCAGTAAGCATAGGATCTACTGATCTCATGAAAAATAACTTAAGAAACTACCTGGAGTATATACCCCGTGAGCGAGAGATACCCGCACAATTGCACTCATAGGAACGGTTAAAATCCTGAAGATATTTATCGATTTGAGTCTGACATTCGGTAAAACAAAAGTTTTAAAAAATATCAAAAAGAAATAAAGATTGAAACAAACATGTTAGAAACGTACAAATAAGTTACCGATCCACAATTTATCCGTTTAAACATTAACTTGAGTTAACTGTACCTATGTTCAATAAATCGTTCAAACTGATCATTTCCTATAGAACTTAAGTAATACACACCGGTTTATATTTAGTATAAAAGAAACAATCATCCTTTGTATTTCTGTGAAGATTTGCTGGTATTGCTTTTTAAGTATATACGTATTCTCTTGTGTCTCAAATGAATTATAAGCTTCGAAAATGTCACACGTATTATCCATCTTATTATGTGTAATGGTTTGTTATGCATTAACACAGAAAAAAAGCACCGAGATATCTATCTAGGGTTGGGCACACAACTAGATAACGAAACTAAACGCAATGAGAGACTGACCTAAAACATGCGAATGTAATATATATTAAAACTGCGCCCATACAATCTGTGATAGAAATGATATTTGGAAGTAAAGTGTGAGAGACAAACTCGAAGACTATTTGAAACTTAGGATTGGCATACCGAGAAAGATGCTACAACAAAATATAGACTGAACGACGACTTATCCACTTGTAAATATAAAAAAGTATGCACGTCTATTTGACTTGATAAGAGCTATGCAAATATCATTTAAAACTGTCGTGTGTTACCTACGATCAAATATGTGATGATGCATCTAAAATGAACGAATGCAAAACTTAAGTGATTGAACGCAAGCGTTAGAAAAAGTATAAAATAAAATCGATCTATTTTCTCTCAAGCTACGAGGTAGATTCGACTCTTGGTTATCTTTTTATCTCTCGATTTCGCCTTAGCCGTTTCCTCTCTTTCCGGATTCGCTTTAGTCAGTCTGTGGAAACCAATTACACGCACTTCTTCTAGTTGACTACAACATAGTAGTTTTCAAGTCCAATCTGAAAAAAAATATTGTCGAACAGTCCTCTTAAATAACAAAATTCTACCCAGTTTCAACAATCTTTTTACGGTGTCTACTCAGACTCATTAACTTTCAAACAATCTTTTTAAATTGTCTTCTCAAACTCATTAACTTAATCCTTAAGTGGTCTTTGGACTTTGATAAGCGGTGACTCATTTGTAAAAAAAATGCAGACTTTAAATACACCATGAATTTATTTTCGAATTAACGAATTTCAAGGATTAATTTAACAGTATAGCTGGTTTCAATAATTATAGCCAGAGTGTTTCGACCGCTTTAATTGTCGACATGTTCGATGACAGCTGTCATGGTCTGTGGAACAGTTTGGGTTGCCCGTGGTGTATATAAACGATTACACACCGGTTATTGCCAGTAACACAGTTTCATTTAACATGTTAAATATTTTACATGAATGTCGCAATCCATTTTATATATAAATATCTAAATTCATTTAACAGGAAGAGTGAACTAAACAGAAAAATTATCACTTAAATGTAACGGGTTACTTGCGTGCGTGAGTGGCATATATATATATAAATATATATATATATATATATATATATATATAATTCCTAACTCTCTTAGTAAAATAATATGAAAGGGGAAATCTAATTCTCTAATGCTGGACAAACTAATCATTAATGGGGTGTCCCCCTTTCACCATCATTAAAACAAGCTAAATTTATGTTTCTGAAACACGAGGGTTAATTTGAAAATATGTTTTGTTGGCCTTTTCAATCAATATCGATCCTCATTTCTATGTTTGCCCTTTTTTAATAGTTCGGTTGTAGTTTTCTTTATGTTTTAAAATTTAAAATTTAAAATTTTAGTTTTAAATCATTTTTTAATTTTCAATCTATGTTTTCAACCTTCATTATAAAAAATAACTTCTCTAAGTTCTAAGATCAAGATGACATTAGTGGAGTATGAATATATTTTTTCAAAGAACAAAAGAAAATAAATGTTTTTCCGCGTCCATGACTTAAATACCGGTATAATTTGCTTGTAGAATTACCCAATTAGTAAAAATTATGAAAATTAAATTAAAGCAGAAAATCAAAATATAGTAAAACAATTTACATAACGAGTGAACAGCCATCTTCCGGGAAGACATGCATAAATAGAGGCTCAAAGAGTTCCAACAAAGATACTTCTTTGTTGGATGTGAAACGGACGGTACCGATGTTGTTCTGATTTTTTGTAATACAAACAGTAATATATATATGTATAAATATATATATATATATATATATCAGAGATCTATGCAGTATACCCATTACGTTATGTCGTACACGTTTCCCTTCTAATAGTGTTAAATTAAAGAAACGACTACTTTCACGTCTGCTTGAAGTGTCTCCAGAAGTTACTGTCTCCTCTCTACCCTGGAAGTCACGTTATTCCGGCGACTTCCATTAACAAAACGTTAAATTATGACCTCACACCTACAATCACCTATCCATTCAACTAACGCCTTTTATTAATTAACTTCTATAAATTTAGAGTAAATTAAACACTAAATTGTTTATTCAATCCACTCAGAGCCAAATTCGAGTGCCTTGTTTTAGACGTATTTCCATCAATTATTTCAAAGTTATTAATTATTTAGATACAGCAACACCTTTTCTTTTAATTAAGGTTGATCCAGAGATCAACCCGTCAGCATACACCTAGAATATCACTTTAAATATATTACACTGAATGCTTTTACCCGGTAGCATTCTTCTTCCATAGTGTAGAAAATAATATTATTATATTTTATTGAAGAATCCACATTATTTTCCTATAGCTAAGGCTTGGCCATTTTATTTTTTTTTCAATTCAACTTTTAAGAAGTTTTAAGGAAGGTTTTTATTAATATATATAAATCATGATTATATCGGAAAGTCTTCCTTATGTCAGTAAAGTATTGAATAAAAAAGGAAACGCAAGCTTAATTTCGAAAACAGCACAAGCAACTATCACACTCGCATACATACACACACACATATATATATATATATATATATATATATATATATATATATATATATATATATATATATATACATTTTTACTTATACAAATATTTTGGCTACATATGTGCATACATGTTTCAGTTATAACGTTATTTCTGCCTAGCATCATCAGGGCACTGACTCGTAATTTTAGAGTCTTTTCAGTCAGTGGTTTGATAATGCTTGAAAGAAATAATGTTATAGCTAAATCACGTATGCTCATATGTAGCCAAAATATTCGTATATAAATTTAGAACGTTAATAGAGTTTAATAAAGTAAAGTAAATCACCTGCGACTTATCTCAATAAAGATCGCTTTTCTCACCACCTCTCTGATTGATGGATGACGTCACCGTTTCGTGATAACATAAGCTATTTTTATCATGTTATTTTTAGTAATTATTTTATGCGTGATGTACCCGTAGATCTTCTCAGATCTTCAATCCAGAATGAAACTCTGATGTAAAACATGTGCTCTATAGTGTGACTACAGAAATGTGTCGCTGAACGACTGGAGAGGGGAGGTATCCTTAGTCATAAGCGAACACTTTTCTAAAACTGGAGACTCCAACAAAAAGACCCCGTTTGACAACCTACATTGTGTAAGAAGTAGATATGATCCACATGGTTTACACTACATCGATTGTTTATCAGTTTTTAGTAGAATAGAGACAAAAATGTATGATAACATTTAATGATTGCATGACAAAACATTTTTCATATTAAAATAAAAAGAAACTTTTCAAACCACAAATTGTCATGTTCAGTAACAACCGCCATTAGCATCCCACGTTTAAACTTCTTACTCTGACATATTCAGGTAATATGAATCGGAATATGTACATAGGATATACGCTCCACCCTCTTAGGCAGGGTGTAAAAATATCTCTAGCGTAATAGGTGTCGCACTGTCTGCCAACTTCAACCACTGTAGCAGCACTGATATGTTGTATCCTTGTGCTTGTTTTACTGGTACTGCAAGAAAAAGTACACCTTATAGCATACTGCACTTGTATCCCCTCAACATAAATATCCCCGACACACCTTACTACACACAAACTAACATTTGATTCATCTAGGGATCTCTACAATGAAAATAATATTGAGATACCTAGATGCTGGAAGATTTTACACATCGATAGTTTTTTTCCCTAGGATCGGTTGCCTTTTGATTTCCTTTCCAGATCCGTACTTCCCCGACCGTACCATCATATAGTAATTGAAATATAATGTGAACACACAGCTTGTTGCCCAACTCCTCACCCATTTGCCTCTATAAATCTGGCTTCTATCAAAGTAGCCCTTTACGCTTCACTTACAATATGCTTATTTGGGAAGAACAAAAGTTAAAGAATATATAATATCCACTGTTTCCGGTTTCCACATCTCTGTTTTATTGTATGACGTCATCTTTTAGTGGCGTAATTTTTATGATGTCATCAAGTGTGAGCGGAGACAACTCTGATAAAAAGCAAGCAAGACCCACAGTTTTAGTAGTATGTAGATTGATAAGTATCTATATAGAGAATGATGTGATAGTAGAGATAGATGTGGAAAGATTGAGAAAATTAGATACATAGACTAGGCAAAATAACATCCTCACAGTCGTCTATATTTTGTAGGCTTCCGCGTCAGAAATGAACGCACACCCGTAAGTCGATGGCGCCCCAACCATAATTCTTGGCTGGTTAGAAAGTGATTTTCTTTGTTGCGGAACAAAAATATTTTTAGTTAAAAAAACATTTCTTTCCCTCCCTAAAATTTGTTTTTTTACCAACGCCAGCCCTCCTAAAACTATTTATTTTTTGTAAGTAAAAAAAATGTGTTTTACCAAACCCCCAATGTGTGTTTAGCATCCCCCACTCAAAGAAATATTTTCATATATGAAAAAAAAAAAATTTTCACAGCCCCCACAAAATAATTTGTTTTTACCCTTCCCCACCCAAAGAAATAGTTTTAGTTTAAATAAAAAAATGTTACCCCAACCTCATTTTTTTACCATCCCCACTCAAACACATATCTTTAGCTAATATAAAAAAATTTCACCCCACCAAAAAAAAATTACCCTCCCATAGTTGAAAAAAAAATGTTTACCCCCCTCTCTCTCATTTTGTTTACCCTCTCCACCCAAGAAAATATTTTTACTTTTAAAAAAATCCCCATACTCCGAGAAAAATTATGGTGGCGCATTGGTCATATCAAAGAACCATTTTTGATACTCATGTTTAAATATGTTATTGGAAGCGCCTACGTCATATCAAAGGACCAGTTTTGTTATTCTTCCAAAATAGTCACCCATTTAGTAATGGCCGGGATATGTGTTTCTTAACTCCGACTTACAACAGAACACCTTGTGTTAACGTAATGAAAATAAAGAATAATAATGTGAAAAAATCCGCTCACAATGACGTCATTTCCGGAAGAATGAGTCGACAATTTTGAAAATTAACATTAATTTACATCATTTCCGAACGAATGAGTCACTAATTTTGAAAATTAACAGAATTTGCCAAAAAAATATAATTTAATTTTTCAATATTATTTAGTTCGAATTAGAATCAATTAGTTTTTTTTTTTAATTATTATAAATTTATTATAATGATTTATAAAAAAACGGAAATAAAGCATTTGTTCATTGCATAACATCGTTTTAAAAAGTGAAAAAAGCATTTCTTAAGCGGTAAGTATGTAAATCCGCCAATTTCTTTGGTCTTTGGAATGTTTGATCAGGCGGTAGAGTTGAAATAATCCACTTTGACTTGGAGGTTGCGAGTTAAAATCAGAACTTCGACGTCGTTATTTATTGTTTATTTAGTAGTTAAAATGTACCCTAACATATTTCTTACGTTTACAAAGATTCCCACTGACTTGAAAATAAAGTAAATTGTATACCCCCCCTCTTACGTTTACAAAAATTCTCGGTAACGGACAGACAGACAGAGAAAGTGTTCGTTATATTATTAGTGGACTAAAAAAAAAAATCTCTACGGTCGTCTATTTTTTGCTAGGCTGCCGCCTCAACCAAAATATACTTCCAACGGTCGTATATTTGGGGTAGACGGCTGCGTCTCTTCTTACTGTGACTGCAGAGTTTCACTTTAAACCGAGCGGGTTCAGTGAATTGTTTAAGTAAGTTAATTTGAAAGACTTTCATGATTTCAGTAAGTTAGCTCAGTCAGTAACTATACTGCACAGTCGCCATACTATCTACTGTACTATTTATTGAATTATAAGTTTGTGTTTGATTTCTAAAATGGCAATTCGGTGTTTATTTTAAATAATAAAGGTAACATATCTATTTTAAAATGATTGTAAATGCCCGACTATCACCTATGATTAGATTTCCTTCTAAATCCTGTCACGGCACGAGATCTCACAGTAACAGCATCAGACATCACCCGATATTTCCCAATGTAAAAGATAAGCACTTTTTAATTTATTTTTTTTATTGTTTTATTCCCTTATTCTTTGGTTACTCACATACTATTTTCTCCAAATTCTAATGCGTACAATATGAATGTACTTAATTCTGTGTTTGACGTAAGTGTGTTTAATTATTGATATATACTGTCTTTGCCTGTCTATTGATTTCTCACTGTAGAAATTCTGGAAATCCCACGCTGGCCTGAAATGTTGGCTGTCTTATTTCTCTTATTTGTACTTACTTGCGAGAGGGAATATCTTCAACTTTCTGTTCTCTCTCGAGAGTATACAGTAAACTTTTATCTACATATGTACATATATATATATATATATATATATATATATATATATATATATATATATATATATATATATATATATATGTATGTGTGTGTGTGTGTGTAAAAAAATGACAAACACAAAACCGGATAAAGTGCAGGAGAAAAACAAAAACAAGAGATTTGACCGATTTCGTTCGTGTTTGCGAACGTCTTCAGAAAACGTTCTGAAGACATTCGCTAACACGAACTAACCCTGTCAAATCTCTTGTTTTTGTTTTTCTCCTGCACTTTAACTTGTTATCTGTTTGTCATTTTTTCACAGATTTTATCCACCACGGAATTTCATTTTCATGAATTATCGTGTACTTTACCCCATATATATATATATATATATATATATATATATATATATATATATATATATATATATATATATATATATATATATATATAGGGAAGTATTTTTTATTTTTTTATTTGTTTTTATTTATATATTTTTTTACCTGCGGAGGCTCAATCATACCGGACAAGTACACGGGTGCAGGCTATTTTCCCCTCTCAGTGTGTTGAACTCGTAAGACCTTGTCAGGCCATCCATCTACGAGAAAGAAATCTCTGACAATAAAACCTTGCTACCAACTACTTACGCCGTGGCAGCAACCCCTCGGGGAGTAAGGCCTCCTTAGTCCTGATCGACAACTTTCCTAGAGTTGGTATCTCGAACAAAATATCCGGTTTGCAAACCTACAATAGGTTAAGGAGTAGATAGGTTCTGCTTATCGCCTGCCCTTGCACTTCTTTTTCATATATTAGACAGGCGCAGATGCACCAGCGCTAGGACGCCTCAAAAACACCCAGTGCCTTGCCTTGTTTCCTTACTATGACAATGCACGCCGTTTCTCTTTCTCTCTATTTGGGAAACTTGGGGAAAGTTTTTTCGTCACTAAGTCTTACATGACCAGTCTGGGTCTCTCTTGTTCCGACAGGTTGAAGGTACAGGTTAGTCAGCTTGCCTGGCTGCTGTTTCCGACTGACAACACAGGATCCAAAACACGTGAGTCGCGCTGAGAACGACTTCTCCATTATCAGTTGCTTAATACTGTCCGTAGTTGTATATGCCATGTCGCGCATGGAAAAGGGACCCTGCAATTATCTCCGGTGGGCTTTCCCGAGGCCACAATCCCCATGGACCAGTCGCGACTAATGGATTGGTTTGTAAGCTTATTGGCATCCAACACGCACCCACCTTGCCCGACCCACTCTATAACAAAACAAACATGTCATTACAAAAAAATCAAATCAAACCTAAACCAGACACGCAGCAAAACACGCCTTGCCTCCGCCCTTGAGACTCGTATTCAAAAATATCCGGGGACTTAGAACCAACATCAACGACGTAGACACCTTTCTCCTGACAAACTCCCCGGATATCCTAGCACTCAGTGAAACAAGCTTTCAATCCTCAATCACCTCTAACCACTTTGACATGACTGACTACCTCCCACTCTACCATGAAGACTCTGACGAACATATGAACAAGCTAGGAGTTTATGTTCGTAATACCTTCCCCATGACTAGAGAACATAGGTTAGAATCGGATGGCCAAGACTACGTGTGCTTTAGATTGACTTTACATCACAGAGTAAGTTACTTATATTTCTTATACTGTTCCACTTCGACCCAGCACTGTACCCTGCTAAACTCTGTCTCTGATAGAATATATAAAGCACTCTCAATTGACTTGAATGCCCAGATGCATGTATTTGGGGATTTTAATGCACACCACCGTGACTGGTTAGGATTCTCCAGCCTTACTGACGCAGCCGGCAACTCTACGTCTAATTTCTCCTTAGCTCACTCCATTTGTAAGACTGTTGATTTCTCGACTCGCATCCCCGATCGAGTAGACCAGCAAGCCTCACTTCTAGACCTTTTCTTGACATCAATGCCCGAGGCTTGTGTGACACTCGGGAATGCTGACCACATTGTGCTAATGATTCATATTATCATAAAAAGTCGTCCAAAAGCTGATGAGCCGTTGCTTAAAATAACGAGATACTACGAGCAGGCTGATTTTGAGTTAATCACAGATCACATCAGCGACGCCCCATGAAGAAAAATAAATGTGTTTACCCCTCCCCCAAAAACCATCAAGCGCGAACGCAGACCCCACACTATATTAAAGCACCAGTTTTGATACATAGCTTCGTTGTCGCTAAGTATAAAAGTGAAAATAGTATTTAAAAATTAAGTAAATAGTATTTACCCGCTCCTCTTACGTTTACAAAAAATCTCCAGAACGGACAGACAGACAGACAGACAGACAAGGAAAGTGTTCGTTACATTATAAGTGAAAAGATTACTAGCAGATTTATGAATAAATATGAATAAATTGAAATATATCGATGTATATGATGTGATGAGAGGGGCTGATATATACCAAGACTGTTCATGTATAATCAACCACTACAGATCAGATAATGTTTTAATTCGGAATAACCGATTACATAGTCTAAGACCGTATCCGATAAACCAATCGTGCATGCTCCTAATATTAAAAGCGATAGTACTCGTAGTGAGAAATGTAAATGATAAGTACATCCTTAAAGAATAGCGTCATTTTAGGACAGGGAGATGTTGATAATATTAAACAGTGGATGATTTACTTTTTTAGATGGTGTCTACCCGACACAATGTACATTGCCACTGAACCGTAAGAGTTAACTATGATTTATAGGGGGCAACCTTGGTGGGGACTTGTGCGGCAAGATGTTTGTTCATATTACATTTAAATTAATAGATATTGCTACGGTCGGGACAACTCTCCTGACTACAGCAAAGCAAGTAAATACCAAATCCGTCACAGAATTAGTAATAAGATTTTATTTCGAAATACACTAAATATTCTATCAGGAGTTCCATTACGTCAAATACATACCCTTCTATGTATTCATAAGATAAATTCTAGATACGGAGACTTAAAAACTGGCAGCTATATGAAACACTCCTTTTCTCTCCTATGTCTTCAAGTAAATTTGATTTGCATGGACACACGCTGTCAATTTATGTGAAAATTGGCATTTATTATGAAATAAATAAAACTTTTAAAAACAAAAACATGTCGAAATGTATCATTTAAAAGTTGAGACAAATGCTAAAACTCATTAAAATATTTCTGCAGAAAAAATGTTGAAATTGTAAATATTTGAAAGATTTATTCGAAATTACATGTGTATCCATGTTATATATCATTAAAAAAGTATATTTGGCGTAGGAAGATTCGACAATTTAAAAATGTATTTTTTTAATGTTTTAATAAAGAAAGTTTTATGAAAATAAATGTGATTTGTATCCGCAGATACAGAAACAAAGGCATCATTTCAGTCTGAAGAGACAATGGATATATTATGCAAGCGTGCGTGTGCGGTAAATTACAGTGAAACAAGGGTTGGGCATTTCTAATCACACCTTTACTAATAAAAAAAGGCTTTTGTAATAGATAGAAATGCGAACTTTGTGTTAGGTACGTGCCACGTTCGAGTTGTATCGGTCATATTGCATGATTTTGACTGACATATTGGAGAAAGGTATGAAATCAAATGTTATTACTCTAGCTGTGAATTAAATAATATAATAGACTAGACTTTAGATCCTGTGTTTTGAAACTAGTCTGACGGAAACACAACTCTAGTATTTATATTACTTTCTTTCGGTTCATACATGATATATATTTAATATATTTAAGAGCAGTTATGAATTGAGATGTTTTTCACATAGACAACTTTTCGTATGAAGTAAAGTTGTCTTCATTTGAAACATTATACGTGTTTCCACAAAGACATATATCGATTGTATTGGTAAAAAAAAACAGTTGGAGTTTTTTTTTTAAATAAAGACTAGCCTTGCTTTATAAATACGCTTCTCTTTGTCAAACAATGTCTACATGTATCTATATATTTATCTATATATATACACACAGATATATATATATAAATGTATATATATATATATATATAAATATATATATATATGTATATATATACATATATATATATACACATATATATATATATATATATATATATATATATATATATATATATATATATATATATATATATTGATAACCTTTTAACGCACGTACATTTATTTCCCATTACTGTATATTGTTTCTTAAAAAATTTTAAATTTTGAATTTTGGCTATTGCTCTGCGAACTTATCCATCTATGTAATTCCTCTGATGATAAGATTTTAATCTTTGAAAAGCCTGGCTTAACGAAAGAAAATAAGCATGTTTTTTTATCGAGTACACTTTACATTGAACAACCGAAGATGAGAAAGATTTGTCATTCGCACATCTTTATCTCTCTTTTTTTCTTCAACTTCATTATCTCGTATATTAGGCTTTAATCATTTTACTTTATGTTCTGTTTCATAAAAGTGTATTATATAAATATATATATCTATATATATATATATGTATATATATATATATATATATATATATATATATATATATATATATATATATATGTATGAAAAAGTGGTGAACTAAATGCGAACCTTTAGGAAAGGTAAAACCTATTGTAAAGAGTATACGGCTCAATATACAGGATAGAGCAGCTAGATAGATAGAAAGATGAAACGGAATTAGAAAAGCAAAAGGTAGATCTTTTTTCAATTCAATTTTGACACCGGACTTTTTTGCAATCGGACATTTGCTTGCATTCGGGCAGAGTTTTGCCTCGTGTTTTTCCCCCATAATCTTTATTTTACTTTTTCAAATTTTTAATATTGGCCTTTGCCAAGTTATCTATCCCAGCGATTTCCTCTGATGATAAGATGTTGATCTTTGAAAAGCCTGGCTTAAGGAAATAATTTATTTGAATAAATTGTCTTTTTGCGGAATATACCTTGCTCTGAACAACTGAATTGAAAAAATATGCCTTTTTCTGTTCTAATTCTTTTTCATCCTTCTACCTATATATATATATATATATATATATATATATATGTATATATAATAGTTATATATAATATATATATAATAGTTGTATATATATATATATATATATATATATATATATATAATAGTTATATATAACAAAAGAGACAGGGACAGATTACAAGACAAGAAAATAATCAATATACATATGTTGACGCTTTTATGCATATAAATCTATGTTATTTGATGACTAGATTCATTGTTGTTTCTTTTGCAATAAGTAAAAATTTCGAAATGTCAATAAATATTCCCGTTCTTCCAAATAAAATTGAAATCGTTGTGTTGAAATAGCTTTTATCTTACAGTCGTGATTCACAGTTACACATCGACGAAATTTTAATACGTGTTAAAAATATAATCAAATGAATAAGATGAAAATAAAAATGAAAAATATTCTGAGAAGACAAAATAATTGAGAATGCAGCATATAAATATTGTATCTGAATACAATCGTAAAAAGTCAAACGCCATAACAAAAAGTTAAACAAATCTAATGTCTCTAAGAAGTTTTAATATTGATGCAGAAAGTGTGTGCCTGCTCCATAACGTACAACTATGAGGATTTGTATATATGATTCCAGACAGAATTGGCGTCGCTGGTAGAGGCACATATCTTCCAATCTATAACATAAGAGCTACACTAGCGACGACCTTTTCGAAACTAACCAATCAGCTGAAATTTCAAATACAGAATTTAGGATAATTATCAGATTTTAATTAAATATTGGTAATTTATTCAATCTATGTCTCTCTCACCTTCCCTCTCTTTCTCCTTTTCTCTCTCTCTCTCTCTCTCTCTCTCTCTCTATATATATATATATATATATATATATATACGTTTTTTCTTATCTTTCCGTTTTTGCTGGAGATGGGGCATCTTACCGGATGTCAGACATTCACCGGCTATTTCAGACACTCCAGCCTAGAGATCTTTTTTAAGATTATAACCGTCCCTTAAACTTCAACTGTGTGTATATCTCTTGGACTCGGTTCACCGGGTATACTCGCAAGATAGCTTTTGAAATTTTTATCATTAGTCCTGTTGCACATATTGTTACTGGTATGATGCAGATTTTCCTAAGATTCCAATTTCTTTTCATGCCGTACATAAGACCTTGGTATTTCGTAATCTTTTCCCTTTAAGCTCTGTTTAATCCTGCATCATTAGGGACACTTACTTCAACTAGAGTTGCTACTTTCTCCCTTTTGTCCCATATTACGATGTCAGGTTTTACAGCTCCGTTTTCTAGATATGTAGATGTAGGGGTTGCATAGCCATAGTGGATAGTGTATAAATTATTCCCAACTGTTTTTTCTGGTATATGCTCCCAGAATTTACTGCTACACTGGATATTTACAGACTCCGTTGTATAATAGCCATTCCCGAGAAGAACCTTACATCTGGATGTCAGGTGGCTCACACTCTCTACTTTTGTGTGGCAGAACCTGCACTTGTTATTGTTGCTGAGACCACTCATCTTGAGCAGCCATTATCATTATCTCCTAATCATAATTGAGAGATCCTCTTTTCAGCCAGTCTACATTGCCTTCCTCATCTATATGTTCCTGGGATAATTCACCTAGGAAATACTTAGCACGTTGTTGGTTGGCCCATTCTTCCAGTTTTCTGGAATGGAAGGTCTATGTGTATTTCTGGCGGCTTTTGCGGGCTATGTCTGTGGCAGGATTGTTGTCTGTTTCTGTCTCATTTGTAAGATAGTCCTGTCCTAAATGTTTGGCCAATTTTTATAGACATTGTTCAGCTTGCTGTGGTTACTTTGATGTTTGCATAACATCATAACGTTTGGGGTCTGGAAGTTCATCAGATAAAGGCCGGTGCTCACAATAGTAGTTCGATGTTGATGGTCAATCTCTGAATGACCCATACCCCATGTTCCTCTTGGCAGGTACAGCATTTGTAGACACTGGTTCCTGTACATTGCTCTGTACATTTCCAACATTTTTCACGTTTTAATGTCCAATTAATTGATCTCCTTTTGTGGCCAATAAATAATTCCAAAGCTGTATTTCATCACTGGCATAGCTAATTGGTGTGCAATTTTTTTAAACACGGCGTATATATTCTTTGCCAATTTTACCTCTCATCTTGGCATGTTGAATTGAATCGTTTTCTTTTATGCTAAGGTATTTGTATTGTTCCTGTTCTTCAAGGTATTTGATGTCAGTATCTTCATCAAGCTGTATGTTTTTCGTTTGGATCTTCTCCCCAGCTTTGAGGGAGCACTTGGCACATTTGTCCAGACCGAACTTTATTCCAATATATTTGTAGACGGTATGTACAACCTATAATAGACGGCTTAAGTCAGCATCAGAACTAGCATACAGCTTGAGATAATCTATGAAGAGCAGGTTGTTGTCTCTTTTGTTTAGATCTTGTTTGCGGCCCTGGCTAAGATTGTAGGCACCTTGCCTTTTGTTTAGTAATTTGCTTAGTGGATCAATTGCCAAGCTAAAGAGTAGAGGAGATAAGCTATCTTTTTGGAAGATTTCTCTTCGGATATTTACGTTAAGGATGTTTATTGTTCCATTAGTGTGTCGTAATGCCATGGTTGTTTTCCACATATTTATTTGACCTGTCATGGTTTTCTTGATGACCGGATATATATTATATAGATCAAGGCAGCGCAAGAGTCATGCGTGGGGTACACTATCATATGTCTTTTTTGTAATCGATCCACGCAATGCTTACATTTCTCTGCCTTGTCCTACAGTCCTCAATAATGGTCTTATTGATCAACAATTGGTCATTTGTGCCTAAATATATCCTCATACACCTGCTTGTTCTTTTTTCCAGGTATGCTCTAGAAGAGAGGTGTTCGTAGATGCTGTCTGCAACCAGGCCAGTTAAGACTGTAGGTTTTAGTGAGACAGCAGATAGGTCAGTATTTTGTTGGGTTTTGTGCCTCACTTGTTTTGGGTATGAAGGTCGTTTCACCTTTTACTAGCCATGCTGAGGGGGCCTCCTCACCCTTCAACAATCTGGTAAAGCAGCTACTATAATGGCTATGAAGTGCTGTTAGTTTTTCAGGCAGAAATTCGGTATATTGTCTATGCCAAGTTTTTTGTGATTCTAAAATTGGTCTAGCTTTCGTTTTATCATTCCAGGCGTTATCTTTTGCTCTGGCATTTTTGGCTTGCTTTTATTACTTCGAGCTATATCTGAAATCCACTTGGTCTCTTCGTTGCATGGCCCCTCATTTGCAAACAAAGGCCTCCAGTAGATTGTTAGATCCTTCTCTTCTGGTGGCTTTTCCACTGTTATTTTCTCTCCAACCAAATTTCGGTAGAATAGTCTTGTATTCTTTTTAAAATGTGTTCTTAACTTTCACCCTGTGCTTGTTATCCTTTTCTTGAATTATTTTGGCAAGTGCTTTCAATTTCCCTCCCAAGGTTTTCAATTTCTTCTACATTTTTTTGTATTTAAACTAAGTCTAAAAATTGTGTTTCTCTGCCGTCCCCGCACTGTGGGGGCAGCAAGGAATTGTTTAATTCGAGAGACTTTATTTCTGTTAAGTTTTTTCTGGAGCTTCAGTTTCCACGGTGGTGGTGTGGCTCGTGCTCTGGGCTCCCATTGCGTTTTGAATTGAGGGAGTGTATGTTACCTGATTTAGCTCCGTGGGGAATATGTTGGATGGAACAAGTCTTTGGAGAGCGATGTTTACGTTTTGTATTACTGTCTTGGTAGCTCCTGAGGCTTGAGTTTTACGCAGTTAAGGTCTTTTATCCAGCCTCATCATAGGAAAAACCTACTGTATGAATGTAAACGCCCTTAAGAAACTGTAGCGCTGACAATGAAGAAAAAGGAATATGCATAGGTTTGCCCACTATATGAAAAGCAATACACAAGGAAGTTAGAAAACAACAATTAAAAAATATGCAGAAATAAATTGGCCGTCGTATTTAACGATGTTTATAGATCTCTCTCTCTCTCTCTCTCTCTCTATATATATATATATATATATATATATATATATATATATATATATATATATATATATATATATATCTTGAAGACCATATCACTAAACATTTTTGCTGTTTTACCCTAATAAATAAAGTTTAACTATGTACAGGCACAGGCAATTTCCTCAACACTGTAATATATAGAATAAACTTACGACAATGATTTTCTGTTGTTTTCTACTAAATTAAAAACATGTCGAATGAAAATTATTTTTTTGTTTTCTGTGAAGAAGACTAATGCATCAGCAAATGCTGCCCGGAGCACGGGTAGTTTTGCTGATATATATATATATATATATATATATATATATATATATATATATATATATATATATATATATATATATATATATATATATATACATCAGTGATTGAAATAGTAAATACGTCCAAATGAACAGAGTATTGTAAGTCTTTTTACTGTTTCAATCGCGTTAATTAGAAGAAGGGGAAGTGAAATGTTGATAAGGGGTTTAATAAAAACGGAAAGAAACATTTAAATAATAAACAATTACAATTAAAGCAGAAAATTCAGTTATATTGGTTTGCATTTTTAGTCAAACACGTTTTTTATTTCAGACTATGTATGTTACTATTTTTTCGAGAACAATGTTGTCCTCTACCGGAGGAGGTAATTTGCGGGACAGCAGATGTTTGACAATCCCCACTTCAATTGGAAGATATTCCGATTAAATCGAGTTGTTTACTTTTTAATAATTTGAGTTCATTTAAAATGCCTAATCACAAAAATATTACTTTGTTGTTTAACTTTTTGGCAAGGATAAAAGTGTATATATGTTCACCACATCATTTGTCGTTTTACTAGTGCTGGAAGTATATTATCTCCCTTGAAAATGTAATCGCAAAATAATTTAAACGCTATTTCATTTAATAAACTGTCTTTATGTAATGTTATTTATAATTATGATATACTAGTAAGATCGATAAAACGATTGCGCATATAAAAGAAATGTGGCAATACAAATTATAAATGTATATCATATAACATTAATGTATTCGAAACGTAAAAAGAAAAATATGCAAATAAGCAATATCAGATTTGTTTGAGGGAGTTCGGAGATGATTTTATATACGGTATTTCCAAAACATTCTTGTGTATTTAAAATTAAATGACCGAAACCAGTTTTGATGTTAAGATATTCAGGATGAATGGAAAAACATCGAATTTATTAATTTGGAATTTTTTGTAATCAATAAAGATTAGAGGATTTTTTTCATTAAAAATGTTCAAGTTGACAAGTTGACGAACATGTTGACTACTTGGCGTTTTGGCTAGGAGTAAAATGTATTATATAACATAATTCTGCACTTAGTCGTCGGTGAGTGAAAGAGACAGACGGAATTGATTTTTTTCAAGTCCAGAGTATCCGTCTTGGGGAAGCTGGTTTTGCCATAGTTAAATAATGCATTGTGCCTACCTCTGCTCCCGTGAAAAGCAAGTATTTAAACAATAGAAGACGCATTTATTTAATTATGAACAGAAAACCGTTGTAAATTATAGCGTTTAATGCAAACATTATCAGTTAAAGTTATTATTCGAAAATAATCCAAGTTGTAACTATTTTTAAACATACGCGTGCGAAAACGTTACCGAAAAAACAAAAGAAATAATGAAACGATCGTTGTTATTTTGAATTTTAAACGTAGTGCACTACATCGCTTTAAATAATATTACTACTGATAATAATAATAATGATGATATGAATATCAAGAATGTGTTACTTATATATAAATTAAAGACATGTTTCCCCCTTGTACCTTTGCCAGTGTAAGAAATTAACAACATGCATCACAGGCCAACAAGCTCACATCTATATTAAGAGTATTTACTCGATGACATTACACTAAATTTATGATTATTTCCTCCAACTAAAACTAAGTATTACTTTTGGCCCACTATCTTACACCATCCACAAAACATACTCCATAACAAAAACTGTTCCTATCTAACACTTTACTACTCTCCCTATCTATACCGGGAACTAATAAACAGCGTCTACATTAAAATACGTAACATTTATTATTTACTATACATCTGCTATACATTTTACACATAATACAATACATTACGCACATATTTAATCGACAGCCGCTCACATTCCGCTAATTTTCGAGAATATCGAATTACGTTATTTATACCGTTTACATATACACTTATTCTAATTCGTTTTTTAGAGAATACATTGAACGAACATAGTTACTAATAGTTTTCCGCGATTCAACATGGCGGCTACAAACAATTTTATACATAACACTTTTAAGGGTTACAAATCTACTTCCTCATACTTACAGCGTAAAACGAACTGCAGTATTTATTTCGACAACATTCAATTGTAGATACCACGCAAGCCAGCAATTATTTTAATTTTTATTTCACTAAGCCAAAATAAAACACAAAATAACAATAACAATTCGCTTCAAAACAAAATAAAACCAGGACTTAATAAAAATATAAAAATAATTCTATGTTCTATTTATTGACAAAAAAGAATTGTACTTTTACACACTTTTGATTTTACTGTTTTTTTGTTTGTTTATACCTTTACGACTTGGAAAATTCTTCCAAATACTTGCAGCGTAAAACTACCTTCAGTGTTTATTTCGACGACATTCAATTGTTGTTACCACGCCAGTAAGGAATCATTTGAATTTTTATTTAACTAAGCTTTTATTAAAACCAAAATAGCAATAACAATTTGCCTTAAAACAAAACAAAACCAACACTAAAGGATGCAAATATAAAAGTAATTCTACGTTTTTATAAAGTTTTATGAAGATAAACAATTTCATAATTCTACAGAATTGTAACCAAACTGGGTTAAACAATTTGTGTTGCATTTGATGGATATTCTTACTTGTAAGTTTAGTTTTGCAAAAGTGTGTTCGGTTTGATTCAGTTCAGTTAAACTGCTGTAGAAGCGGTCAGTGAAGGAGATATCCTACTACACTGTGCCAGTTTGTATTTTTGTTATACTCCGAAGTAAACATTTTCGGCAGTGTACACATTTTATTTTGTCCCGAGCAAAGCCGCGTTACGGGTACCCGCTAGTTGCAAAGAAAATTAAATAGCAAAATAAAATTATAAGTAAATCATAAGGAATATGCATTTGTTAGACAATGTTTAGAAAAATAAATTATGTAAATAAATTGTAGCCTTCAGAGTGTTTAGTAACGTTTTCAAGGGAGTATACGAGGCCTATCTAAAGGTATCCGACTTTAGGCCAGAAACAATATTACAAATACCTGATGGGGTTGGAAACATAATCCCCTTCAACGTATGCACACATTTAGCCCACTGATCAATCCACTACCGGAAACACCTATGAAAGTCTTCTTTTGTAATGGTCTTCATTTCCGCAGTCGCATTCCGCATTATCTCTTCTCTAGTCTTAAAACGTGAACCTTTCAGTGGCGTCCTCAATTTTCGAAACAACCAGTATTCGCAAGAAGCCATGTCTAGTAAGGAGGGATGTTGACGAACGACTTGAATTCCATGTTTGTCAAAGAAATGTAAGAATTTGAATGAATGTGCGAGGGGTTGTCGTGATGCAGCTGTCAGTTTTCGCCGTAAACATATCTGGTCTTTTGCGCCGAACTGCGTCAGGAAGACGCCAGATAACCTGTTGATAGTACTCGTTTGTCACTGTGTGTCTTTCCGGTGCGTATTCGTGATGCACAATTCCACGGATATCAAAGAAGACAGTCAGCAGCACATATCGTGCATTTTTGAGCCTTAAGGACTCCGGATGCTTCCATTGCAACGACTATCTTTTTGTTTCTGGGTCGAACCCGTATACCCATGACTCATCTCCAGAATGAATGTGGCGGTTTCCAGAAGGTTACGTGCAATTTTAAAACGGAGGTCCTTTTGTTCCTGCGATAGCAACTCCACTTCAAATAATCACACAAAATTTCATGTGCGGTATCTTTACTCACTCCGGCCTCTTGAGCGATCTCCCGCACGATTGAATGACGACCTTCCATCACCAAATTTCGCACCCTCTCAACAACAGCAAACCCCCGAGCAGTTTAGGGCCTGCCAGAAAGCTAGTCACTATCCGCGTATAAGCGAATTTTTTTAATCGGTTGAACCACGTTTTAATTAGGGTTACACCGATCGCATCTTCTCCAAACACCTGCTGAATCTTACGAATTGTGTAGCTTTGAGAATCACCAAGCTTTTGACAATACTTGATGCCATAATTGAATTCGGTACAACATAATTGTTTGATATTATTATAGTTCGGATAAATAGAAACAAATCCTTCGCATTAACTCATTTAGATATAAATATATACTAGAAGTATTAATAATAGCAATAGCTTAAAATGTTAATGTTTGCTTACATTGGGGGATAGTATACTTTTGCTTGCACAGCTAAATGATAAAGTTTTTTTTTTAATGTTCACACGTTACTATTCTGTTACAAAAAAATACTTATTCCTTTTACTTTCATTATAAGTTCAATAGTTTTGGATTTTACCAAGCACACACATGTTAGTGACACTAATGCCAGAGCAGCGATCGTTTGAAAAATCTTAATATAACTCAAAATGTTATGTCGAGTAATTGGTTTTTCTATTGATGTTTTTATTTAAAAAGTTCTTTTAGGGCGGGTGCGAGTTTAACTGGGTGCACTCCCTTAATGAAAAACTTTACAAAAATAATAATGTGTTAATGTTACTCATCCGGTTGCCAAGGAAACATATTTGAAATTACACAAATGATCTGGTTCATTAATTAAGGGTGTTTTCGTATACGACGATATAGATTTATAACGTCATATCTACGCGCTCGTTTAATGTTGGAATTTACAGGACATAAATGGGAAAATTTGACTGTGTTATTTCGAATATATATTAAAAAATAATAATAATCAGTACATTACTTTTGTTTAACATGGTTCACCCCAAACAGGGCAGTCCGCCACTGTAGACGTAAGGGGCTACTGAGAAGAAGAGAAAAGGGGGAAAAGTTGGGCGGTCAGCTTAAATTGGGATCTGCGCAGCGAGATGTCTGTTCACATTAGTTTTAAACTTCTGCATGTCAGTACTGTCAGGGAAACAGGGGCAGGGAGGGAGTTCCAGAGGCCAGCAACACCAGGAAAGAAGATATTTGAGTAGAAGGCTTTCCGGCATCTGGGGACCTCCACAGTGAATGAATGAGATTTAGTTGATTGTCGAGTTAGTCTAGTGAATTTACGTCGAGGAGACACCATAGTAGCCAATTCATCGGAGTATAATCCATTGAAGTATTGTAAAACAAACATAAGGATGCTACATTGCGGCGATGGGACAGGGACTGGAGGTTGGTTGACAGTGAGGGACCTATTAGGTTGGTGACTTTTTTTGGACCTTGTCAAGGAGGGAGAGACTAGTAGATGATGCACCAGCCCAGATGTTGCAACTATACTTCATGCATGGGCGGATGGTGGCTTTGTACAGATACAGGATAATGTCAGGTGTGAGGAGTTTACTAGCACAGTAGAGGAAGCCAACCTTCTTTGAGGCAGCCTTGGCAATGTCTTAACTGTATTTGGTCCAATTCATGTTACCTGTGAAGTTTAGGCCGAGGAGTTTGAATGATGAACTCTCAGGAAGGGTGTTATTTGCCATGGCAATCGGTGGTTTGAGAGGTTTCTTGTAGTTATTGAAAGAATAGAGCTTTGTCTTTGCAGCATTAAAAGTTACCAACCATTTATGACCCCAATCCACTACAGCCTGGAGGTCATTTTCTAAAGATTCAGCCATTACCTCGGATATGATCGCGTCAGTTTTACCAACATGGCGAGAGTAAAGCGTGATGTCGTCAGCAAATGAACCAATATCTGAGTATATGTCGTCAGGGAGATCGTTTATATAGATCATGAACAACAAAGGTCCAAGGATAGATCCCTGGGGTTCACCTGCATTTATGTCATGTTGCTTAGCTAAACGGCCATCGAGGACAACCTGGATTTTTCTTTTGTTTAGGAAGGATCTAATTATATTAAGTAGTTACCCAGTAATACCGTATGAGCGTATTTTCAGGAGAAGACCTTTATGCCAAACCTTGTCAAAGGCCTTGCATATATCAAGCGCTACTCTCCTAGCTTCACCTGCCTTGTCGAGTGTATGATACATGCGTTCATAGATGACCGTTAGGATGTCTGCAGTTAATCGTGCTTGTCTAAATCCATACCGGCAGTCAGATAGAAGTTTAGCATTAACTAAGTGCCGTACTATCGCTAGATTGATTAAAGATTCAAAGATGTTGGCAAAGATCGGCAGTAGACTGAATGGGCGGTAGTTCTGAGGGTCGGTTCTATTCCCAGAACTCTTGTAGACAGGTACCACTGAGGCAATTTTCCAGCTATCGGTGAAGCAAGATTTAGCTAGGCATTTATTGTAGAGTTTGGAGAGGGCAGGGGCCAGTTCAGTTTATTACTATCACAGGTATAAGATCAGGCCCACAAGCTTTAGAGGTGTCAAGGTTTTTTATGATGTCTCTGACCTGGGATGGGGTGATGACCAGGTTATCAAGTCTGACTTCAGGGAGGGGGTGGCTATCTGAGTCTAAAGTAGAGTTAGAAGCAAACGCTGGGCAAGTAGTTCAACCTTATCAGTGGCGGTGCAAACGACATCATTGTGGTTTGATAGTGGGAGAATCGTTGATTGACCATTATTCACTACACTATTGTAGATTTTCCAGAAATCGCGAGTACCTAGTTTCTGTGACTGGATGCGTCTTTTTGTTAACTCATTATACCTTCTCTTTGTTTCGTCGATCACGGCCTTGCAATTATTTCTTGACTCTATCAATTTATGTCTATTAGTAGCTGACTTATCGCGGCCAAATTTACGGAATGCTTGTTGCCTCGCAGAAATGGCAGCTGCACATTCTGAAGTGAATCATTCAGGAGAGTGGGGCTTACTAAAGAATTTTGGCATGTGGACATAGGCTTCAATGCCTGCTTTGACCAATTCAGTTAATTCGTTTGCACACTGGTTTGCAGGTAGTGAGAAGGTTTCCCTCCATGGGGCGTCACTGATGTGATCTCTAATTGACTCGAAATAAGCCTGCTCGTAGTATCTTGTTGTATTGAGCAACGGTTCATCAGCTTTTGGACGACTTTATGAGATTACTATGCATATATATATATATATATATATATATATATATATATATATATATATATATGTGTGTGTGTGTGTGTGTGTGTGCGAGAACATTTTTACCAAAAAGTCTACACAAATATCTTTAATGTAGAAAATATGCATAAATATAACTGTGCGTAATCATGGGCGGCGGCACCGGGGGGAAGGGGGGGTGGCTCAAGCCTCCCCCACTTTTTGACTTTACCCCCCCCCACTCTACGGTCATCAATAATGAAGTTATATATGCATGTGTCTAACCGGGCCCCCCACACACTTTTTAGGAGAGCCCCCCCCCCCACTTTTATAACTGTCCCACCGGTCCTGGTAATAGTTAAATGAAACAAATCATTCTATAAGGAAACAGAAGAAAAACGAATAGTGAATTAATTAGAGCACATTTTTAAAGGAATACGCAAATTAGTTATACATTTTGAAGTCGCTCGCATACCAACGACCAAGGATATTAAGAAGTTTTTTTTTACTTCAAAAATATTAAATTAGGCTTTTAATATCAATGCGAGAAAAACACATAACTCAACTTTATGTAGATTAACATGTATTAATGGTATTCGATGCAAATTTGATGGATCCGTGTAATGTTTGTGGGTTTGGTAAATGGAGACGATGACCGACTAGTAACTACCAGAATATTGTAATAGAATGATCTGCATCATGATTATCCGGATCGGATCCAAGAGTTCGGAAATCTAAGCTGCAGATAGAATGACTTGGAGGCCGTCACATGTCAACAACAGCATACCCCCGAGCAGTTTAGGGCCTGCCAGAAAGCTAGTCACTATCCGCGTATAAGCGAATATTTTAAATCGGTTGAACCACGTTTTAATTAGGGTTACACCGATCGCATCTTCTCCAAACACCTGCTGAATCTTACGAATTGTGTAGCTTTGAGAATCACCAAGCTTTTGACAAAACTTGATGCAATAATTGAATTCGGTACAACATAATTGTTTGATATTATAATAGTTCGGATAAATAGAAACAAATCTTTCGCATTAACTCATTTAGATATAAATATATACTAGAAGTATTAATAATAGCAATAGCTTAAAATGTTAATGTTTGCTTACATTGGGGGATAGTATACTTTTGCTTGCACAGCTAAATGATAAACTGTTTTTTTTAATGTTCACACGTTACTATTCTGTTACAAAAATACTTATTCCTTTTTCTTTCATTATAAGTTCAATAGTTTTGGATTTTACCAAGCACACACATGTTAGTGACACTAATGCCAGAGCAGCGATCGTTTGAAAAATCTTAATATAACTCAAAATTTTATGTCGAGTAATTGGTTTTTCTATTGATGTTTTTATTTAAAAAGTTCTATTAGGGCGGGTGCGAGTTTAACTGGGTGCACTCCCTTAATGAAAAACTTTACAAAAATAATAATGTGTTCATGTTACTCATCCGGTTGCCAAGGAAATATATTTGAAATTACACAATGATCTGGTTCATTAATTAAGGGTGATTTCGTATACGACGATATGGATTTATAACGTCATATCTACGCGCTCCTTTAATGTTGGAATTTACAGGACATAAATGGGAAAATTTCACTGTGTTATTTCGAATATATATTTAAAAAATAATAATAATCAGTACATTACTTTTGTTTAACATGGTTCACCCCAAACAAGGCAGGCCGTCACTGTAGACGTAAGGGGCTACTGAGAAGAAGAGAAAAGAGGAAAAGGTTGGGCGGTCAGCTTAAATTGGGATCTGCGCAGCGAGATGTCTGTTCACATTAGTTTTAAACTTCTGCATGTCAGTACTGTCAGGGAAACAGGGGCAGGGAGGGAGTTCCAGAGGCCAGCAGCACGAGGAAAGAAGATATTTGAGTAGAAGGCTCTCCGGCATCTGGGGACCTCCACAGTGAATGAATGAGATTTAGTTGATTGCCGAGTTAGTCTAGTGAATTTACGTCGAGGAGGCACTAGAGTAGCCAATTCATCGGAGCATAATCCATTGAAGTATTGTAAAACAAACATAAGGATGCTACATTGCGGCGATGGGACAGGGACTGGAGGTTAGTTGACAGTGAGGGACCTATTATCTTGGTGACTCTTTCTTGGACCTTGTCAAGGAGGGAGAGACTAGTAGATGATGCACCAGCCCAGATGTTGCAACAATACTCCATGCATGGGCGGATGGTGGCTTTGTACAGATACAGGATAATGTCAGGTGTGAGGAGTTTACTAGCACGGTAGAGGAAGCCAACCTTCTTTGAGGTAGCCTTGGCAATGTCTTCAATGTATTTGTTCCAATTCATGTTACCTGTGAAAGTTAGGCCGAGGAGTTTGAATGATGAACTCTCAGGAAGGGTGTTATTTGCAATGGCAATCGGTGGTTTGAGAGGTTTCTTGTAGTTATTGAAGGAAAGGAGCTTTGTCTTTGCGGCATTAAAAGTTACCAACCATTTATGACACCAATCCACTACAGCCTGGAGGTCATTTTCTAAAGATTCAGCCATTACATCGGATATGATCGCGTCAGTTTTACCAACATGGCGAGAGTAAAGCGTGATGTCGTCAGCAAATAAACCAATATCTGAGTATATGTCGTCAGGGAGATCGTTTATATAGATCAGGAACAACAAAGGTCCAAGGGTACACCTGCATTTATGTCATGTTGCTTAGCTGAACGGCCATCGAGGATAACCTGGATTTTTCTTTTGTTTAGGAAGGATCTAATTATATTAAGTAGTTACCCAGTAATACTGTATGAGCGTATTTTCAGGAGAAGCCCTTTATGCCAAACCTTGTCAAAGGCCTTGGATATATCCAGCGCTACTGCCCTAGCTTCACCTGCCTTGTCGAGTGTATTATACATGCGTTTAGAGATGACCGTAAGGATGTCTGCAGTTAATCGTGCTTGTCTAAATCCATACTGGCAGTCAGATAGAAGTTTAGCATTAACTAAGTGCCGTACTATCGCTAGATTGATTACAGATTCAAAGAGTTTGGCAAAGATCGGCAGTAGACTGAATGGGCGGTAGTTCTGAGGGTCGGTTCTATTCCCAGAACTCTTGTAGACAGGTACCACAGAGGCAATTTTCCAGCTATCGGTGAAGCAAGATTCAGCTACGCATTTATTGAAGAGTTTGGAGAGGACAGGGGCCAGTTCAGGAGAACATTTCTTTATTACTATCACAGGTATAAGATCAGGCCCACAAGCTTTAGAGGTGTCAAGGTTTTTTATGATGTCTCTAACCTGGGTTATCAAGTGTAACTTCAGGGAGGGGGTCGCTATCTGAGTCTAAAGTAGAGTTAGAAGCAAAACGCTGGGCAAGTAGTGCAGCCTTATCAGTGGCGGTGCAAACGACATCATTGTGGTTTGATAGTGGGAGAATCGTTGATTGACCATTATTCACTACACTATTGTAGATTTTCCAGAAATCGCGAGTACCTAGTTTCTGTGACTGGATGCGTCTTTTTGTTAACTCATTATACTTTCTCTTTGCTTCGCCTATCACGGCCTTGCAATTATTCCTTGACTCTATAAATGTATGTCTATTTGTAGCTGACTTATGGCGGCCAAATTCACGGAATGCTTGTTGCCTCGCAGAAATTGCAGCTGCACATTCTAAATTGAACATTCTAAAGTGAACATTGAGGAGAGTGGGGCTTGCTAAAGAATTTTGGCATGTGGACATAGGCTTCAATGCCTGCTTTGACCCATTCAGTTAATTCGTTTGCACACTGGTTTGCAGGTAGTGAGAAGGTTTCCCTCCATGGGGCGTCACTGATGTGATATCTCTGATTGACTCGAAATAAGCCTGCTCGTAGTATCTTGTTGTATTGAGCAACGGTTCATCAGCTTTTGGACGACTTTATGAGATTACTATGCATATATATGTGTGTGTGTGTGTGTGTGTGTGTGTGTGTGTGTGTGTGTGTGTGTGTGTGCGAGAACATTTTTACCAAAAAGTCTACACAAATATCTTCAACATAGAAAATATGCATAAATATAACTGTGCGTAATCATGGGCGGCGGCACCGGGGGGAAGGGGGGGGGGCTCAAGCCTCCCCCCACATTTTGACTTAACCCCCCCCCACTTTACGGTCATCAATAATGAAGTTATATATGCATTTTTTTAACCGGCCCCCCCACACACTTTTTAGGAGAGCCCCCCCCCCTTCACTTTTATAACTGTCCCACCGGTCCTGGTAATAGTTAAATGAAACAAATCATTCAATAAGGAAACAGAAGAAAAACGAATAGTGAATTAATTAGAGCACATTTTTAAAGGAATATGCAAATAAGTTATACATTTTGAAGTCGCTCGCATACCAACGATCAAGGATATTAAGAAGTTGTTTTTACTTCAAAAATATTAAATTAGGCTTTTAATATCAATGCGAGAAAAACACATAACTCAACTTTATATAGATTAACATGTATTAATGGTATTCGATACAAATTTGATGGATCCGTGTAATGTTTGTGGGTTTGGTAGATGGAGACGATGACCGACTAGTAACTACCAGAATATTGTAATAGAATGATCTGCATCATGGTTATCCGGATCGGATCCAAGAGTTCGGAAATCTAAGCTGCAGATAGAATGACTTGGAGGCCGTCACATGTGAGTTGGCGAATTGTGAGAAGAATGTGGAAGCAGTCGCTAGCAAGCAAGATCAAAGCCGGCGTTCTGGTTGTGTGCGCATAGTGAGATTCGGTGAGAAGCTGCAAAAAGATGTGACACGACCCAGACAACGCATTTGGTGAGTAAAATAATTATCGGAATGGTGGCTATGGAGAAAACACGGAAGGAAGATCTTTGATACTCACTAATTTATTCTTATTTTTATTTTATTTATTTTTTATTTAATTTTTAATTTTTATTTTTTTGTTTGTTTTTAATTTCAGTGTTTTTATATTTGTGTACTTAAGTCATCTATGTTATCCAAAATCACTACACCTCATCCTATAGTGATCTGATTTTGGTACTTCCTAATTGACTTGTTTATATATATAGAATCAACTATTATAATTACAAACGATGTACTTAATTTGTTTGCTTGCCTTAATGGTGCTTATATTGAAAGTTACTAGTCTGAATACTAAAGAAGGTGTAAATGTACGCAAATAGAACAGAGTCAAAAAAAGAAGAGTCATACTGAATGATATCAGCACTTAAGTTTTTTGTATATGTATGTGTATATATACATATGCACATGTATTTATACACATGCGTGTGAGTGTATATATATATATATATATATAAATATATGCATATTCATATGTGTATGTATATATGTAATGAGGGAAATATGTGTATATATATATGTGTGAATATATATGCTTGTGCATATGTATATGTGTGTGAATGAATGTGGGTATATTGGGTATAAATGTGTCACCATTGTTGTGTACGTATGTATGTTGTCACATGCATTCATTTCTCATGTATATGTTTATACATGTGTAAACGTTTTATCTATTTATATATTTTATATTTATCTTTTGTGTACGTATGCGAAGATTTATAAGCGTATTTAAATGTCACTCTGTGTAGTTGTGTATGTGTTATATAGATAGGTACATACATGTAGACAGGTGTTTATATATGCATGTGTATATCCGTTATACCAATATCTGAAAATATAAGTTTAATATAAGTATTAAATATATTGACATACACATATATATATATGAATATATATATATATATATATATATATATATATATATAAATATATATACGTAGGTATCGATTGATGTACATGTCTGAAGTTATGCATATGCATAAATACAAGTAACTCCCGTGTAGAGTATACATGCATAAACTGTGTTTACAGTGAATTAATTCAATAATCATAAGAATATTAACACACAAGTAAATATATTTATACACATTAAATATATTATGCTGCGTGAATCAGTGGAAATGCAGATGAAACCGTTGGCAATATGTGCATGTATGTGTATGTGTATATATATAAATATATATATATATATATATATATATATATATATGAGAATGGGTGTATATATGTGAATATATCTACATATGTGTAAATATATTTATATATATATATGTATATATATATATATATATGTGTAATTTTTTAATATATTCTTATATATATGCATGTGCATGTGTGTACTTGTGTATCTGCAGATGTGTGCGTTTATGTGTTTCATATAGAGATCAGAGTACGGTGATATGGACATGTATGTACGGTTATCTAGGTATATATTTGTGTGTATATATGATAATATTTTGATAAGTAAAAATATGTGTATGTAGATGAAGACTGTGTGTAATAAAAAAAGAGTATAAGTTAAGAAAGGTTATAAAATAAATAATAACATTGATGAAAATAATATCATCGTATCGTATAATCGTAAAATATCATCAACGTAGCGGGCATAAATGGAGGGTTAAGTAATTATATTAAATATTTATTTTCGAGGTCAGCCATGTAAAAATAAGTGAAGGTCGGTCCGAGGACCGATCCCATTGAAACACCGTCAATTTGGGTACAGATGTTGCCGTAGAAAGGGGCTTCGGTTGTACAAATTAATAATAACTTCTTAAGTATTTTAAGATCAATTTTTAGTGGTGGGAAAGATTGGTGATTGTATATGTTATTAATAATTATAGCAATTGTTTTGTGTACTACGACATTTGTAAATAAGCTTTCAATGTCAAATGAATCGGTAATTTTATGATCTGTTTTGGGGGGTTTGGAGTATCTGTATGAGTTAATGGGTTGATTTGACACTGTATTTGCTCAGATGATGAGGAAGGATTATATCATTAATATGCTTGCTTGATTGATATATAGCGGAAGTGACTTGAGACATTATGGGACGGAGAGGGGAGTTATGGATTTATACGGTACCTTATAGGTAACCAGGTTTATAATCCAAATTATTTTTGGGAATTTGATGTTATCAATTACGGTATTATTGGCTGTAATAAGCTTGTTTACATGTGTTTATACTTGATTAATGGAGGATCTGTTTCCTATTTTTACATTTCAAATGATCATCTGTAATTGTTTGTAATTTAAGGAAATAGTCAGTATTGTTAAGTACACCATATATGTTCGTTTTATCAGCTTTTTAAATAATGATGTGTAGGTTGTTTTGGAGTTCATTTTCGGGTTTTTTTAAACTATGAGTTAAGTTCTAGTCGATTTTTGTTTTCATCATAGCTGTTTTTAAAGGATTCGACTCTCAGTAGATCTTTAATTCCACGATGTGTAGTAATTTGTTGTTTATTTTCTAGTTTGACAATATTTTCAAATAGGAGTTCGATTTCGGCCTTTGTATTTTGGTTGTTGTATCTATCAAATAAATTAGAATTAGGTCCGATGTTAAGGAATTCGTTTGGCTGTTTGGTGAGTTCTTGGCCGGAAAAGTTAATGTAGGTCTGTGTTTTTTTCGGAAGAAATATAGAACTTTTGGAGAGAAAGTTGAGTTTTATTTTATTTGGAAATTTGTCGCTTAATTATGTTTTCTACTAAGCTTTATGAAGCAAAACCACTCGATTTTATTTTATAATGTTCGCCAATATATATATATATATATATATATATATATAGTAAGAGAGAAAAAATGACCCCACTGTTTGTGAGTTGAGCGTTATAATTTGTTTTATCTGAAACGCAGGATCGCCAGATGCGAAACGGACAATTTTAACAACAGAAGTCCGGATAAATATATATGTTTACATCCAGATACTGGCGGTTACATTTGGAGCAGTAGAGTTCAGACTTTTAAATTCAGTATGATTATGTTTCCAGTACTTGATTAAAGGCTCTGAATAACATTTACATTTTCCCGGCTCTTCTCAACTGCCGTAACGCACTAAACACTAGGATTACACTCATTATCTTGGAGCAAAAGTCATATATTTACATATAGTCTGGTGTAATAATTATTTTAAATATTCAGATTTTTAACTAAAACGTTTTCATCGTGTATATATGTAGCAATTGGTTCGAATTCATGAAGCAGTTCTAATGTGTAGTCTTTCCTGCCTTGAATGATTATAAAATCGACTTCAAAATCTGGTGGGGGTGCTTTTGCCCCTTCACTGCAACCTGTTTCAGTAAAGAGACGCTGCAAGTGTCTCTCTGCCTGATCATTATAACCTTCGAAGATGGTTTACTGAGCTCAAATCATTGGTTCCATCTGTTAAGACACTAAAAGCAAGAACTCGTATTTCTACCACATCGAAGAAAGACTTTCATTACTCCGGCAATGTTCCTAGGGTCAGGCACAACTTTCATAGACAGATATACATTGCAAGGACGTCTCGCGTGTGGAACATATTGCCGCAGAACTGCATCTCTGCTGAGTACAACTTGGTCGTCTTCAAGTCCAATGTCAACAGATACTTGTTAAAAACCATATAATAAATAATATGTTCATACATTGATTAATGTTAGCGCTCCAATAGTTATAGTCATGTTTCCGCTGACAATCATTTAAGTCTCATTAACCCTTACCCTTAAGTGGCTCTTGTCCCTGCTAAGCGGTGACTCAATAGAAATAAAGAATTCTAAAAAACAGGCTGGCTAGCATTTAGTTGGATACGTAGGATACAGCCCTCTGTTAAAGGAAGAAGAAAACAATACATTTTGAGAAAAAAGAATCCCAGATAAATAATATGTTAATGACTTGAGGAGCGCAGTTGTTGTTTTATCGAATAGATTCAATCTTATAATATAATATTATATATATATATTATATCCCGTGATATATCTAGTGGTATGCTTGTTCCTATTTATTTACCCCACGGTATTAGAGTAGAAAAATTGATTTCAAATGCTAGGAAACTTAAACTCCCTTAAAAGGGAAACTTTAGATTGGACAAAAGTAAAAACAACAACCAACAAAAATTGAGATATACATGAAAATTAAAAATACAATATAAGTTTGAATTTTAAAATAATAATAGAAAAATGTAATTAGAAAATGAAAAGTAAAAATATCAAGTAAAAATAAAATAAGAATTCCACTTTACTAGTGGGTACAGAACATATACTACAGTTCCTTCCTAGCCCTATGGTAGGGAAACACTAAAATGATATTAATCTAAACCACCGCATGTACTTAGTATAATGTACATGTATTACTATATGTTTGTTCAGAGTTATATATTCTAGATTGTAGTTGAAATTCAGGATAAGGTGCACTTCGACGCTTTTACCGGTTACTTATCTTAAATTTGGGTCTGTGTCTACATCGATAGATTTATTCGCTGCTTTGATTAAGTTTGGTATTATGCTCATACTTTAGTATTCTATTTTTCTCTTCAAAGAGCATATTACATCTGTGCTTGAAGTTACTGGTAATATTGAATTCTCACAAAAATCAAGCAGTAGACAACCGGTGTACAGTTATTTTTCACTGACAACACACTTTTCGCTTCTGTCGTTTGTTGTATTAGAAAATGGACGTTTATGAGTGTACGAACGTTTTTTTTGTCAGCTAACCGCGGATATACTGAAGTATGATTATACATGAGACTTGACTAAATAAACATCATTTATATTGAATGACTTGTAATATATATTAGAAACTTTCTTAATAAAATAATCATTCTTGAAGTCTCGAGTTATTTTAAAATATATGGAGACGTATTGAACAAAAATAATTAATACACATGTATTCGAGTTAAAAGTTAATGAGGAAATATTTAATTAAGCAACACTCATTCATGTATTTGGATCAAGATGCAACTAATTCTTTTTAAATGTACGGAAAAAACATTTCAATGAAAAAAGGAAGTTCATGTATATTAATTCAGACGTGAATACTTCTTCAATATAACAAGAATTCTTTAAAAAAGAGAAATGTTCATCTATTACTATAAAGATACACGAACTTAAATGATGTTCACAATAATAATAATGATCAATAAATGAAACAAAATGTATGGAATTACATGAGAAATAATGGAAACTTGTTAAACAAAAGAAATAAATATGCATGTATCCGAATCCAGTCCTGAAAACATTTCAAATATAATTAAAACGTAGATGAAACACATATTTATGTATACAGCTCTGACATAATCAACCAATTAAAAATGAGGTACTTCTTTAACTATACAAACACTAATGTATTTACATGCAGCTGCAAAAGCTTTCCAGAATATCATGAGACATTCTTAAGTAGAACAAACACACATTTATGTATAGTTTATATTGAGTAAAATAACAGCCACACTATGATAAGAGCAATTGTTATAAAACAAATCTACGGATAGACTTCTGATAAAGCGAATGAAATCTAAAATTAATGGAGACTTCCTGAATAAAACAAACCATCATGTATACGGACACATGTTTTAATGACTTTAGAAATATAATATAAACTTATATAACAAAATTAATAAACTGTACATGGATCCACATGAGAACAACTACTTAGATATAGTAATGACTTTTATGACAAAACAAACAAACGTTTATATATACTAATAAAATTATAACGCGACATCATTATTAAAACAAAGCAACATATGCAAATCCATCTCCGAATGACTTTAATATATTATGAAGAATTACTTAACAATACAAACACATATTCATGTACCCGTATCCGATTGAATTGATATCTATTTAACAAAGCAATGTAACATTCATGTACTCGGATCTGCATTCGAATTGCATATGAAAGGTATTCTTTTACCAACGTTCATATATCGGGATTAAGACTCGAATTACTTCTAAAATATGATTAAGAAGTCATGAACAAAACCAACATTTATGCATTTGGATAAAAAATCGAATCACTTTGATATGTTTATTTATATTGTATTTAGCACTACAATATAATCCTGGACTTGAAATCATATGCGAATAAAATTCAAGGTGTAATGCTATGTCTTGAAACAAAGAAAAACGAAATTCTCCCTGAGTCCAGATACACACTGGAACAAATTCAAAACCCAATGCCATCTTCCTCATGAAAAAAACAGCTGTGAATCCAGTCAGGAATTATTTCGAAAACATATTTCACTGGTTATATATGGTGAATATACAATTAGCGCTAAGTTTGTTCAGTTGCATAGAAAGTGCTGAGCAAATACAATTTTCTTAGCGGGAAAAAGAAGAGAAATACGAATATAAAAAATGTGTTTATATTTGTCAATTTAATACGATAAAGATTAGAAGTTCAGAATGTCTAGATGTCTTTCGTTTTGAATCATATTCACCTCAGGAATATCGTTCGCTATGCATTCTGAACGTTTACAGTAAGTATTCGAAAATCTATTTAACATAACTTGATTTTATTGTCTCTAGACTTAAATAAATTCATCTCTCTTTCTCTCTCTATCTCTCTCTCTTTATATATCTATCTATATACTACTAAAAGTCTATGGGTCTTGTATGTTTGCAATCAGCTTTCAGCTTTCCGGTTTTCAACATCCGGTTGCGCATGCGTAAATAGCATCGTCTTTCAATCTGTTAATCCAATTCCGTTGAACTCTTACGATTAACGAACGCATGCAATTTTTCATTCTGGAAATTTTTATATCGCTTTTAATATAAACAATTTCATTTAATTTCATCAAATAGTTTTTTTGTTTACTTGACGACTAAAAACATTCAACGGGAGCACTTCGTAAAGTCTGTCGCAGTTTCAAACCCTTTTAAAAAACAAAAACAAACAAACAAAACAACAACAATCTATATATTAATACGCTAAGGTGTACGTACGTGTGTCACGCTTCCGGCAAACGCTCTGCACATGCGTGCCGCACCTAGATTATTAATAACATTTAATTAGCCTAATTTCTGCATCGTATTTTAATTATTTCCCTTTAGCGCAACGGTAAGCGACGTAGTATTTTTGTCTTTGGCCCGATTTTGGTTCTATCCCAACCAGCCGCTAATATTTTTTCTTCTACATTTCGAGCGGAAGGGGAAGAAATAATACATTTTTTTTAATCACCCGGTCAAAAAATACTTTTTTGTGTTGCTTAAAACTTAAAACTATTTTTTGTTTTTTATTTTGACGTTTTTAGGGCATGTCTATTATTTTTTGTTGTTGTTGTTTTTGAACGGACGTTAAGCAATGTTTTTTTTTTCAATGATAGTTTGAACTAAGTATTTATTTTTTATTTGCACCACTTCTTAAAGTGTTAAAACATTTATTTATTATTTTTGGATGGTAAGGAACCAGTATTTATTTTTTAAATGTTTTGAACGGACAATAAGCAATGTTTGTTTTGTTTTGTTTTTTTTTCTCAGTGAAACACCGAGAGCGTGGTCGAAAGAAAGAGAGAGTGTGTGTTCGTAAGAGATGGAGGGGGGGGGATAGAGAAAGAGTGAAAACGCAATAAAAACAAATAAATAAATCGCAAAAAGTCTCTTACTAACAAATAGAAGGTGATTTGTTACATTAGGACCCGCGCTAACTTTGACCCCGTCGTTAGGGTTAGGGTCAGTGAGGGGTTAGGGTTAGCTATAAAGTTCAGGGTCATTGGGGGTTAGGGTTAAAATTAGGGTCAGGGCCAAAGTTAGCCCAGGTCCCAATGTAACAAACTACCAAATAGAGATAGTAAAAAATAAGACAATGACAATGATATTGTATAGTTAACATCTGAGAAGTTAAGTTTCTTATTTTGTGTCACGATCTGACACTCTCATTTAATAAGATTTAGTATTTACTTTTGCCCCTGACAACGGGGGAGGGGAGTCGCGACCGATAGTGATTGCTGAAGAGACAGCTTTTACCCCGACAACCGAGTAATATAATAAATATATATACTTCCATCCCGTCACGCAAAATTTTGGTGAGTAAGATATGTGCATATTTCTAGCCACCGGATAATTTTATTAACAGTAAATTATACAAATTGATGTAGAAAACACTGTGGAATTCCTTTTTTTTTTTCAGTGAAACACAGAGAGCGCGTACGAAAGAAAGAGAAAGTTTGTGTTCGTAAGAGAGAGATAGAGGGAGAAGATAAAGAAAGAGAGAGAGAGAGAGAGAGAGAATAAACGTAATTGAAAAGTGAAAACGCAATAAAAACAAATAAATAAATCGCAAAAAGTAAAAAAAAAAATATTTAACAAAAACGAAAGTGAGGAAAGTCGTGATTCAAAGCAAAATAAAAAAGAAAATCTAATCGAAAAAAAAAGTAACAAGTATAATTTCGTTTACTATCGGAAGCCTACCAGTTTTTACGGTATATCAACCCTTTTTAGTAGAGTGTCCATCGTACACGCGTTATTGGAAGGCAAATTATTAATTTTTTCAAAATATTTCACTCTTATCCGGGGGGGTGCTCATAATAAAACAAGCGTAACTTACTAACAAATAGATGGTGCTTCGTTAGATTGGGACCCGCGCTAACTTTGACCCCGTCGTTAGGGTTAGGGAGGGGGGTAGGGTTACCTATAAAGTTCAGGGTCATTGGGGGTTAGGGTTAAAGTTAGGGTCAGGGTCAAAGTTAGCCCGGGTCCCCATGTAACAAAGTACCAAATAGAGACGTAAAAATAAGACAAGGGCAATGATATTGTATGGTTAACATCTGAGAAATTAATTTTTTTTATTTCAAATATTTATTTAGTTATATTGTCAAATTCGTCAAACAAAAATGGCGTTCGCTTATTTTAGGTGAGGTGGTCGCTAATTTCAGACTTTATAAAAGGCTAAATTGCCCGATTACAGTAGAGGATCTCTTTACATTATCAACTAACCCAAGATGTAGGGGAGGGCGCCACTCTTTTCCCAGGACTGCTTCATTGTCCTTGATCCTGACCTTATAATACTGAGAGTTTTAGCAATGTTTGTTTTAGTCTTTTAATATAAACAATTTCATTTAATTTCATCAAATAGTTCTTTTGTTTTCTTCACGGCTAAAAACATTCAACGGGAAGAGTTCGTAAGGTCTGTCGCAGTTTCAAAAAACACCTCCCTTTCAAAAAACAAAAACAAACAAACAAAAAAACAACACTCATTATTAATATCAGCCATACGAGCGGTCGGTGAACGAAACCACCTCCCACTTTCCCTCTCATAGATTTCACCACTCCTACTCCGTCTGTTTTCGTTACGTACGCGAGAAAGCCTGCTGTCTCTCGGTGGCCACGGCTGTACCCCCTTCCTTTCTCAAATCGCCCTAACCAACCACTTATAATTCAGTAACTGTAATTTAAAAAAAAAAAACAATTATAATAAACAGAACGACTCATAGAAATCTATATTCTTTTTTCATTTTAATATACTTTTATAGAAATGCTTCTGTTATGTAAAAAAAACCTATTTTCTTTATGCCACAAGTGTCACGCTCATACATGAATTCCATAGCTAATATAACAAACTGACCCAACGGGTCACGGGTGGTTCAGTATTATATTAAATATGAAAGCTTGAACTATTATTTCGTTATGTAAAGTATTTCAATATTTGATTAAGTAATTAGATGCGTCTCACACCTCTTATCCAAGGCTATGTCCGTCAATCGATCTGTTTTAACTAGGAGTCCGCTAATTTCTCAGGATTAAATATCATATAGCATTGTGTTAGTCTATCATAAAATAGCAGTTTTATTAGGCTTAGGTTTGAAACCCCATTTCCGTTGTTCTGTTACGCCTTTGTTGGAAATCGGGTTTGTTTTCTCCACGGCTAAAAACATTCAACGGCAGGACTTTGTAAAGTCTGTCGCAGTTTCAAAAAAGCTCCACCCTTTTAAAAAACAAAAACAAACAAACAAAACAACAACAATCATTATTAATATCAATAGCGGCGGTGAACGAAACCACCTCCCACTTTTCCTCTCACAGATTTCACCACTCCTACTCCCTCTGTTTTCGTTACGTACGCGAGACAGCCGGTTGTACCCCCTTCCTTTCTCACCTGTTCAGTGCATATTTACCTATAAGTATGGCCAACCACTTATAATTCAGTAACTATAATTTAAAAAAAAAACAATTATAATAAACAGAACGACGCATAGAAATCTATCTATATTCTTTTTTAAACAATTACATTTAATTTCATCAAATAGTTTTTTTGTTTTCTCCACAAGTGTCACGCACATACATGAATTCCATAGCTAATATAACAAACTGACCCAACGGGTCACGGGTGGTCTAGTATATATATAAAGATGATAGTCAGTATGTTCTGTAACTACTTCACGTTGATTAGATCTAAACCTGTCATATTTTATAGGAATGTTACTTCTACACACACAGAATATACATACATATACTTGCAAAGATTACCCGGCTGTGAAGTTTGTTGACGTAAGTAATATCTATATTGGTTTATGGTCGGAATGGAGGAAAGGAGGATATATGGCTGGAAGAATTTATTTATGGAAATCATGATTTCTGTTTTGTGTCACGAAATACTAGCCGGTAAAAAGTGATAAGAATAAAATAGGATTAGATTAAATATTTATCAATTATCGATTGTTAAAACAAGGATGATATAACATTTTTCTTTTTATATTCTATTCAATCTTTTATTCTCACACTTATCTACTTATACTATTGCTCTATCTCGTATCTCGAGCATTGAATGTTAAATGTATAGTATAATTTGCTTATATTATTGCATCTTTATTTTAATACTTTACATAAAAACTATCTATTTTTTACATAAAAAATATTAAAATTTGGTTCATTTGGAAAAAATACATTAAGCTGTGTAAGAAGTAAAATAAGGAAAGTAACGCACCTGATCTGCTTAAACTCAATTTATCATTTAGTTTTTAAAAGCAATTTATGTTGGTCATTATATTATATGATACAATAATGCATGAGGAATATAATGGTGTTGGTCACATTCTAAAAAATATGTAGTAAAAAGATGGAAGGTAAAATGTCATGAAACCTCATGTCATTAAAACCCCTATTATTTTTAATTCCAAATGTTGTCCTTATTTAAAAAAAAATACTCCATTTTAACTTTAAAAAATTGCATGTGGAATCTAATGGTGTTCGTCCCATTCTTCAAAGACTTTTACTAAAAAAAGATGTACGGTTAAATGTTATAAAAAAGAAATTCACTAACGCTTGCGATCATGTTCAAATTATTATTATATTTTTTTTCAAAGAAAACTGTATTTTCTTTAAGCTTAAATGATAGTAACATGCATGTGGGATTCACTAATCAAAGCTGTATCCAAAAATATTAAAAAAGAGAGAATAATTTTTAGAAACATTTTGAGGTGATTATGTTATTTCTGTAAAAAAAACAATAAAGAAATAATGTCCGGTAAATTAACGAATAACAGAATAGTATTATGTCGGTCATAATCAACTCCATTATTACATTACAATCAGTAGCGACTCGTTTCTAAGATTAGTGTGCAATCTGCTTCAGAAAGGTTTTACCCATCGTTTTAATATTGTGTAATAGGAAATTAGACATATAAAAAATATACGTAATGTTTACATGAAACTGACGTCAAGTTTTTATGAACAAATTCTACTCGGTATATGAGACAAGATAAAAAAGAGAGACACATCATGTCAATTAATTTCCTTTGATCTTTTTCATATGTTTTTGTTTTCAAATTACTCAATGATGTTATTTGATTTATTTGTTTTTTCTTAGACGTTTGCTTTAACATTCGATTATTACAGTATTGTTGTAGATAAACAACCTCCGCCACCTCCTCAAAACTATTATTCGACTTTCTATAGGCGATTACCTGTGAACTCTCTATAGAACATTACGAAATAAAAATAGAATTCAAAGAGATAAATCAGTTTCACATATAACCTTAACGTAAAATGACCCTTCATTCCCATACATTTATTAGGATAATTATATTTGTTATGAGAAATAAATAATCTGCGTTATCTTAGGGGGGGCTAATTTTAGGTGATTACGTGTGGGTTTATAACCTTGCCACTCGGACTTAGGGTTAGCGGTAATAGAATTGAGTTAATTGTCTAAATTGTCTTTTTACATTTATTTTATATTCGAAACGTATCCCCCACTATAAATTCTAAATAATTGTCAATTATTTCTCCTTTCCGCAAAGTTTTTTTAGAGATAAAAAACTGGAATCCCATTTTTAGAGCAGGAGGTGATTTAGCTGAAGATGTCAATCTACAAATTTACCGATGTTACTTTTTACTCATCAAACATTTTTTTTGTACTATTTGAATTAAACAGATTATTATTCTAAACTTGGTTTTTTATTTTCACAGTGTTTCGGCCGATATAACCTCTTCACTTATAGGTACAGTATCTTTGCAAATTTGTGAACTAGAACCTAAGAGTCGACCTTGGGAAACTGGACAGAATTTGTAACTAAACGACGGGAGTAGATAAGTCTCGTTCCGTCAGCCCTGACCCGGTAGAAGTTCTAATTAATTAATTATTATATTATTCTTCGTTATTATTATGATTTATTTAAAAAATTGCATCTTCAACACTTCAAGTCAAATGTAGTTAACAATTAACTTATAATTATTAATTTTTAGTTCATAATCTATCTTTTTTTAATTTATACTTTAGCTGCAATACTTTAATAAGTTTTTAAAAAATGTATTGTCCTTTACATTTTTAGGTTCATAAATTTAACAATATTTATTTCCATGCGTCCGCATCACTGCCTGTAATTAAATATATTTTTTATATTAAGGCTAAGAATCCTTATATACACATTTGAAATCCTGCTATGGTTTTGTGTGTTATCACAAATATATATAGGTTCTGCATTCGCGCTTGACACTCATGTAAAGAAAATACGTTGTGTTTCTTATTTCATTTATTACTTAAATTTATACAAATTAAAAATAAATAAGAGCAGATATGTTTAATATGGGGTAAACGACTTGAAGCAAAGGTGTACAAAGGTTTGAACATTCATGTTAATAACGATAATTATACCAACATATATTACAATTAATGTCAGGCAAATTACATACAATCCGCACCCTATTAGGACTGAGTACATCATTCGGTCATACCCTCTAAATTTAATAGTATACAATGTCATAGACTGGGTGCAAAATAATATATGTTTCTCGATTTAATTTTGGCCATATATGGTGTTCCTGCTAGGTTGGTATACTTTTCTTCTGTTTTGTATAATACTTTCTATATATATATATATATATATATATATATATATATATATATATATATATATATATATATATATATATCAAGGGAAGCGCGATAGCGCTCTATCCCTTAATAGACTTCACAAACGGCTTATGCTGGAAATCTCATTTCTTTGATTAATCATAACTCAAAAACCAATAAAGCAAATTAGTTAAAACTTTGCACAATTTTTTATAGGTTCTATAAGTGTGTAGAATTTCAGCATCATTAGTCAAGACAACCCAGAGATCCAGAAAGTTCGATCATGAAATCATGTTATCCGTGTGTACGTACGTGTGTACGTACGTACGTACGTATGTGCCAACCTGTATCTCATCAACTATTTGATAGATTCAGTTTATTTTTGCCCGATATAGAGGTTATCGGGTCTAGTTGATGGCATTTAAATTTCAGTTTACCATATACCTTAGTTTTCTAGAAAATTCCCAAAAACTTTTAAAATGACCATTGTATTGAGCCACGCACACACAGACACACTGACACCAACGCTCACACAGACAACAACGCACACACAGACACAATAACACCAACGCACACGCAGACACAATGCATCAACTCTTTCACTATCTCTATTTAATAACTTTCAATGAAATGTAATTCATTTAATTGAGTGAGGAAGTTTTTATTAGGATTTCCTGTCAGATGGAATCGAAAGTCTTTCCAAAATTTGCAATTTCTCACAACGAAATTCAACGAAATATCGACCTACCTATCTATCTCTCTATCTATATATCAGTCTATAATTGTTGATTATATATATATATATATATATATATATATATACATATATATACATATATATATATAGAGAGAGAGAGATTATAATGGAATTAGAATAATAAACCAATTTGTTTAAACGTAACACAATCCCATAACTAAGAAACTGTGAGAAAACAACGTTGATTAACTCACAGTTAATATAAGTATATATATAAACTGTTTAAAAAGTGTTTTAGATTAACTGTATCATGAGTAAATATACACTCATCATAATTTTAAAAAATATTAATCTGTGAATATTGGAAGAAACATTGATTAGTCAAACTACCAACTATATCAGTTATGAGAAGGCATTGTATTGAGGCATAGCCTTTACAAAAGTAGTGACATTCCATGAAAAATTGCAATATACTGAAATCATAGGCCTTTAATAGGGTTAAGATGAAAATTCATATACACTAAACACTAAATGTACAAAAACAAAGAAATTCCCAAATGTTTACACTTTTATTGTCATTAAAGGTATGCGAGCACAACAGGGCTATGTATTTTACTGGTAGGAATTTTTCTTATAAAAAATATAAACATTGTTACTATTTTATCACTGTTAATATAAGCATTGCCAATACACATTTTGCTGGTATTTTACTTACCTTTATAGTATCCTTATAAATCACGCCCGAGTGGAACGATTATTCATACGACACTAGCATCATTGTTATGTATTATGGAAAATAAAGGTATTCTTGTTGTATATAAGTTAATGTTATGTTTCACACTTTAATTTATTAGAATTAACAACTTTCACCATTTTTTTAAATATATAAACTATGTTTACTGTATTTTTCAACAATAGACATTTTCGTACAATTCAGATTGAAGTTCCCTAAACGAAAATTTTAAATTTTATAAATAAAAATAGGTGGACTGTAAACTTTGGTATTTCTCATTTCTCTGAAATTTTCTGTTTTCTCTGAACTAAAAACAGTACCATAGGGCTCTAATATGACAAATATGGGCAATAGAATGGAACTTTATTTCGGTTCTTAATTTGTAACCTTGTTTAAGGGTTAAACACGTAGCCTACAGCCAAAGTCTAAGTTCTTACTGGATCGACCTAGGCCCAGTCTATATTAGGTAGCTTCCATAAGAACATCAGATCGATCAGAACGTTTATCAATAAAAGAAGACGATGAGTTCCAGCCGAATTCCCTTCCAAAAAGCCCAAGTGATTATGTATAAACGATTAATTCTTGTTCGATGTTTTGCGCTGAAGTAACATTCCTACCAGTAAAATACATAGCCCTGTTGTGCTCGCATACCCTTAATGACAATAAAAGTGTAAAAATTTGAGAATTTCTTTGCTTTTGTACATTTAGTGTTTAGTGTATATGAATTTTCATCTTAACCCTATTAAGGGCATATGATTTCAGTATACTGGCATTTTTCATGGAATATATATATATATATATATATATATATATATATATATATATATACATATATATGTATTATATATATATTAGATATTTATATATATATATATATACCCATATATACACACATATATATGTATTATACATATATATATATATATATATATATATATATATATATATATATATATATATTGCATATTTATATATATATATATATAAACACAATACGCGGGGACTTTAGAAGAGAGGGTCAATACATTCTCATAACCATTATATCAAATAGCTCATTCTCTTTTTTTCATTATTTTCATTCATTCTTTTTTTCAACTAAGTTTATTCTTTAAGCAGCGCCACACCCTTTCTCCGATGTTGACCAAACAGTTTACTATGGCAAGAATGTAACGCAGTGACTAGAGGTGTTCTTGTAAGCGTATATACATGTTTTATTTACTTTGTTTTATTGTATATGTTGCAATCATAATTGGATTAGGATGTGGATGCAGTCCTTAATAGCAAATACATTTTGGTTCTTTAATCTTCTTCTTTTATCACAAAACCCGTTCGCTTTAATATATAATATTGAAATGTCAATCAAATTTTACTTTGGCATTTTTAGAGAAGGATGACATTTCGTAAAGATGTGATTTATTATTCAGTTGCAAATAAGCATTTTTATTTCATTGAGAGTATTGTTAGAAGGGTGCTTGGTTGAAAGGGAGAGTTACGTTTTAATAAATTGCGACCAAACTTAGATTGTATCAGCTAAGTAAAGGAGGTGACATTATTTATATGCTAATATCATTCTTCTACGTTCTGTTTTTTTATTTATTAAACCGAATTTCTATTACGGCATACTCAGTTTTACTTAAGACAATTGGTGGGTTTAGTTAAGGTTTGTATTCTCATTCATATGTGGCTGGTAGTTATGAAAGTTAAGTATAAATGTTACACTTAAATAGTAAAGCATTTTAGCTCCGGTAACTACATTTTAGTATTAGTTTGTGATTTCTGTACTGAGTATTTGCTAATATTTGACGAGTTGTGCTTTACTATCAGTCGCTCATCTATACATCCCAATGTCACTCCTATTAAAATGCATCGTTAAATTATTTGATATGAATTAGACTACAACACCCGGCACGTCAACGCAGTTGAGGCTTTCTATGCCTACATCAACTGCTGTAGAATGTAGTTTTTATATTACTTGTTTTTCGGATTTTATAAAGTAAGTATATCTACAATGCGCAACATGTCAAATCATTAGTCGAACTATCGAGCGCAATACTCGTTAAATCCATTAGTGTTTCGAATAGATCCTTGTTTGTCGATGGGTCGAAATCACTGATGTCAAAAAAGATAAAATTCTACTCTTATCCTCAAGAATAAAGATTGCAGTGTACGTTTTAATCCGCTAGTTAAGCTGTAATTGTTTCTTCCATCAAGAAACAAATATAACTGAACCAGTAGATTAACATTTACACTGCAATATAATCAGTGATAACCCGGGTGTATGTTCATTTATTTTTAAATAATTAAAGCTTACGCGTCGATAAATAAGTTTCTTATTGTTGTAAAATTAATATGCCAGTACATAAGTTCGTTTGTTTTTTTCTTCAATTACGGTCAGACTTTTCTTGGTGAAGGGTGGAAGGCATTGATATGTTATGTCTAAGGAAACTGTTCGAGGAGAGAATGTGAGTTGGCAGTGAGAGAACGTGAACTTAAACATACGAGCGTATGTTATTAACAATTTAAAAAAAAATCCACTCGTTGAAATCTGTACAGAATGTAACGTCATCTCATCAGGCATTTTCTTAATTATATCGAATGCTTTATTTAAAATAATTTATCGTTCATATTTATTAAACGGAAGTTTGATTCAGATTAACACGAAATTAACATTTAATTATATTCATAGAAATACAAATATTTTACATCAGTGATTACTAACCTTATTGTTATGGAACATACGAGAACACTAGCAAACCCAGTCAGCAGATATGGCGTGAAGGACTGAGGAGAGGGATAATAAAGAATTGGTATTAAGAAGAATAAGTCGGACGATATTAAACAAAGAAAAAGATAATAACATTACAGACTTGTGTTGGAACTCAATAAATACAGTATTAGAAATGATCCGTGTGATTTCAACTGGGCAAATATAGAACTTTAATATGTACCTTCTGTACTTACTCTGCTATGCCTATTTACTTGTCATTAGTTTTGCTCTTCGTTTTTAAATTATTTTATTTAAAGAAAATATTACATGTTTGTATCAATCAAAGGGGCGTAACTGAAACGTATGAGCCTATACAGATGTACGCCTTTATTTTAAACAGCGACGACTTAAATATAATTCAGACTTAGACATAGATATTCATCGGATTAATAGCATCGCATCACAATTTTTAAATCTTATTAACACCCTCTAACGATCCTGAAGAATAACGGATCAACTAGAATCAAATATTGATTCTATATGCCGTCTATACAGATATCATGGTTTGGAATTGTGTATTCCACCATCTGGTGTTGGGCGTGAGGAAGTATTTTCAGAATTTAGAGTTCTCAATTCTCAAGCAGCGAGACTTCCGCCTATTTCTGAACCCAAAGTAAGAGACCTAAAGGCTAAATTAAATGGCCTTGCACCCTGCTATGCGAGTACAGCAGTATCCCATTCAAGGTTTGAATGACGTAAAGAACATTTTGCCGTCATTAAAACTCTACGACAAAATATGTCCTTGGTAATAACCAGACCGGATAAAAGTTCAGGGCTTGTTGTACTAAACCATCAAGACTACGTCGACAAAATGATATTGATATGTAAAGACACGGATAAATTTGTTAAATAGGGCCCTGTCGGCACTCATGATTCAACAACTTCCTTAGAAACTAAATTCCAGAAACAACTGGTAAAGTGGATGAAAAGCGGTGTACTCCCTTCCGATGTAGTCAGTGAGATCAGATCCTCGGGCTCTATCCGTCCACGTTTATATGGATTACCCAAAATTCACAAAGCGGACATCCCAGTTAGGCCCATTCTTTCTATGGTAGGGTCATCACAGCAGAAAGTGGCAAAAAGGATTTTCAATATTTTACAGCCAGTATTGAAGTACTATAGAAAATACTAAAAAAATAATTTCATTTTGCAAAGTACATTCAAGATTCTAAGGTTGCTAATAAATGTATGTGTTCCTACGATATTAGCAACCTGCTTACCCGTGTCCCTATTTTGGAAACAACCGATATCTGTGCCGATTCTATATATATCGTAGCCATTTATCATCTCCTTCCATTCCTGAAAGCATATTCGTGCAGTTGATGAAATTTGCCACTAGATCCGTTGAATTCAGTTTTAACGATGTAATGTATAGGCGAATATGTTTGTGTTTTTTTAGAAAGCTTTATTGTCTGGACCCACTAAACCTTTAGTCTACTTTCGATACGTAGACAATACATTTTGTTTTTTTAATAATAAAACGGAGGCAAATGCATAATACTTACTCAATGAAATGCATCTGCATTAAAATATACCTATGAAGGAGAGCGTAATTCCACTTTAACTTTCCTCGATGTATTGGTAACAAAAACCTCATCGAATTACCTTACATCAATCTACCGTAAACCTACATATACAGGATGGATTATATACTCGCTGGGATTCATTTTGTCTTAACAAACGAAAGGTAAACTCGATTTGAACATTAACACACACAGCCCTTATGATTTGTTTAAAATCAAAATTGGACGAAGAAATTAAAACAATAACTAATACTTTGTCCAATAACGACTATCCTTTGATGTGATTAAGGAAGTCATCATAAAGAAAATAAGTACTTTTTCCATAATAAAACCAAATACGGTGACTAAATGTCCGTTTTACATTCGTTTACCTTGGTTACGCACAGTAAGTGAGTAATTCGCCAAGCAAATCAGCTCAGCAGTTGAAAATTTCTATTTTGCTTCGAATGTGCGTGTTATGTTTTCTACAAAACCTTTATTAACGTCTTCTCATAAATAAGTTTTACCCCCACCTAAATATAATGTAATTTATCATTTTAAATGTAGTTGCAGTGCTGACTACGTTGGTAGGACGACGTAAAGATTCGATAGTAGAGCCCAACAGCACATTCCGAGTAAGATTAGGAATGGAACATTCCAGTCAACGGACATTCAAAATAACACATACGGGTCTTCCATTACGGACCATTTAATTAAAAAGAATTTTAGCATGGACTCCTTCAACATTCTCAGTAACGCTCACTCATTATACCATCTAAAAGTCTTGGAGTCGATCAACGTTCATGTAAAACGTCCCTTTCCTTTGTAAATGAAGGGAGTGTCTATTAGGACTAGATGTGATCAGTCTCTAAGATTCGTCCTCCATTATACATATACCATAACGCTATATTATTTGTTTTCTCTACTCTCTATTTTCACCCCTTTTTAAATCCCTCGTTTTTTTAATCCCTCGATACAGCCTTTGTTCAGATAGGGCCTAAGCGGTCGGCTGGCTTTTTTAACTCTTAACCATGAACGATAAATTCCTCTTCCCTTCATGCTTGCTATAATATATGAATATATATATATATATATATATATATATATATATATATATATATATATATTAATTAATTAAGTTCAAATATTAACTAAATGAACAAAAACATTATTTTTCAAAAGTGCTCAATATACATTAGAGCTTTTATATTAAAATAAACATAGTTGGAGTATCTTACAATTGTTTCAAGACCTTGTTGGCTCCTCCTCAGGGATGTTACTGGTGAATTAAAATGATATCCGCTCCTACACAATCATAAGAAAGAAAGAAAAAGAAAAAGAAAGAAACAAACAATCAGGCAAATTACAATTTAAAAAACCCTTCAGACGAGACAAACTTTTTCTATAAGATGCCAACTCTTGACACCTCGCAAGAAATTAAGTCATAAATGTTCCCTACTCTCCCACCACAGGCCTAGACATTGAGACATACTCATACATAATCATATCTACGCTAATACGTACATATTAATATACTCACACACATACACTCACATTTATATGTAGAAGTAAATTCAAGCACATATATACATGTATAGATACACACACATACATACATCCATATATACATATATATCCATACATACATACACACACACACACACATATATATATATATACATACATACATACACACATATATACACACACACTCACTTATAAATATATTAATCGATTTTGTTAACATTTTTGGCACGCCTGTCAATACATTTTCATTTTCTCCATCTTAATCCTATGCACATACACCGAGACACACTCACACACATCCACCCTCATGTTTATACGCACACATTTATACATTCATAAGTATACATACACACTTATATATAAATGAAAAAATAGAGACATAAATACATACAAATATCCACACCCATCCATACAGCCATATATATATATAACCACACATACATACATATATATATATATATTCATACATACTCGTACAGCCATATATATATATATAACCACACATACATACACACACATATATATATACATATACACACATATATATATATACATATATATATACATACACATACATATATATACAAGCACACACACACCTATATATATCTCTTTATCTATTTTTCGTAATGTGTTAATGATTTAATTTTTTTCCTTCCTAACTACTTACTACACACTTTTCCGACAAGTTATTAGATATAGTATTATATATTAAGACAACCATTATTTACTATTTAATTACATTTCTTAACAGATATCAATCATATTTACCGGCGAATTAAATTAATCCAATCTCAATATTTCTCACCTAATTACTTGAGGATTGGAAACCAACTTTTCATTATCGACTAGTTATTATTTTTATCCAGTTTTTTACAATTTCCTTAAAAATTTATTTTCTGTAATAATTTTGCGTTATTTTATTAGAATTGCATTTTTTTATTTTCTTTTCTTTTCTCTTCATGTATCCAACTATATTGATTTTTTCTGATGAACGTTTAATTGATATTAATTTAATTAACTATTATGTATACCCTGCAATAAACCTCTAAATTCAATCTAAATTCTAAACTTTGTAACCTATTGATTTATAGATCTCCTAGTTATTATTAGTTATCTCATCATCCGGAGTCACACAGATACAATCAGTTATATATCCCAACATGTATGATAACAACCCACCTAAATAATCCAAAAACTATATCTATAATACTGAGATTAATTTCTATCTTTTCCAAAATTTTAATAGTGGTTTTGATTTGCCTATCTTTATTTTCCGTAAGAAAATTATATATTCAAGATCTCTACATCAAGTTGTCCTATGATTAAATTAGTTAACATAGTCCTCACTATCATTGTTAATTATGTTGCATTAATTATGCAATCCTTAATCATTTGTAAAAAATTAATGTTATGTTTAAAAAAATAATTTTAATTTCTAATCTTTGTTTTTATTCATCGTTTATTTATTTTTTATTTTTTTAAATTTATTTATTTATTTATTTTTAAGTAATGTTTACATCGTTCTCCCATACTTATCTAAGGTGAACTTTTTGAAGTGCCTGCAATTGTAACACTCCTCCTCCCTCTGGTTTAGTAGAGCATTCTTATTTGGAAACAAAACTATAGCAAGTTTTTCATTTAAACACAGAAAACAAGTAGGGTTATTTAGTGTTGGCACTGGTGCCCTTTTTAAAATATTCCATTTCACCACAGGAACTATGCCATTTCTTTTTAGTGATAAAATATATCTAGATAATGAAGTGCCTTTTATGTCAGTATCTATGTTGTTAAATGAGCATTTATGGTTTCTATATATATCCTTAAATTCAGTACTAGTACCCCCTACGTAGAATTTTTTCAAATTATGATCATTCCCTGGGAACACTGTACTTAGATACACTACGTTGTTCATTAAACATTTTTCTTGTAGCGGGCACTCACTTTTATTTCTACAATTACATTCATTATTTTGTATGCTACTTACGTTGTTTGTATCATTATCCTTTAGTATTTGTCTATTGTGACCGTTGATTGTTTTTTCTAAATTTTTAGTGCAACTATAACTAAGTTTAATTCTGTTTTTGTTAAAGATCTTGTGCAATGGGTTATTAATTGGGAAATGTTTACTTAGTAAATTTAGAAACATGTGACTTATCTTCAAACTTATCTTCAGAACTATGAAAGAGTTAGGACTCAAAGTGGAAATTAATGCAGGTATCAAGATTACAAACTTTCTGGATGTTACCCGAAATCTTTCTTAACCAAGGAGTTTACAAACCATACATGAAAGACAACTATGACCCAATATACGTAAACCCTAAGTCAAACCACCCACCAATCGTGTTTAAACACATACCGTTATCCATATGGCATAGAATTAGCAATAATTCTTCTAATGAAAATTTTTTTTAATAACAATAGTAATGCTTACAATGTTGCTCTCAGTGATAGTGGTTATATTAACACGAATATAAGATACCAAGATAATAGGAATAAAAATAAAAATAATAAAAACAGAAAACGAAAGAGTATTTGGTATACACCTCCTTTTAACCAACTAGTTAAATCAAAGATTGGACAATACAATCAAATATTTATTCATGAATCTTATTATAAAAGCCCCTGTAAGAAAATTAAAGTTCAGCACTGTTGAGAGATATAAAAAATTGGCATTGACTTTAGGTTCGTTAAGTCCTATAGATTATCGAAATGTTGATCGCTCACCGCAATTGGCATAGATATAAGTTAATTTTTTCGTAAAACGTGACGACTTACTCTTGCTGAAAGCATAGAGCGAAATCGTGCGGAGTCAAAGGTGACTTTGTGTACCGGGTTGTTTCGTGATTGTCTGAAAGTATCACTTCCTTGCACAAATCAGAGCATTAGCTGGAAACGGCGTTGTCTGTAGAAAAATATTATTTAATATTTATTCATGAATATTATATATATATACATATATATATATATATATATATATATATATATAAATAAAGACATGTATATATATATATAAAGATATGTATATATATATATATATATATATATGTATATATATATATATATATAAATATATATATATATATATATATATATATATATATATATACTTGCAAAAATAGCATGCTGGGAGGATGATATTATAATGAACCAACTGCATACAGTGACCCTCACAGGAGGAGGTAATGACTGGAGTATGTTATAATGAGGAACGAACACTAACCCCTCCCTACCAACTTTTCGTTTTTAATCAGAATTAGCGTTTCAAAAAAGTAAAACTCTCCACGCTTTATTATCCATAAATAATGTTTTAAAATATTTTTTTCTTTGTTCTTTCTATTTTAGTTCGAAGCATGACAATAAGTCAAGACTTCCGCTAGGCTTTCACACGTTTGACCCAGACATTTTCTTAATCTAAATATATATATAAAACTAAATAACTTCAAGCTGTTACCCCATTTCCTGTGTTGCCTCATGAATTGTATCGACGGATTAAAGTAAATCGTCGTTTTTCATATTTTGATTTTCTCATGGACAACAATGCAGAAACTCGGACAATTTTAGGCAAATCAAAATTAATGACTGTATGTTTTTTCTGCAGTTTTCCTCATTCTGAGGAAGTCTTCAATCAAAACGAAACGTTGATGAATACATGAATAATACAGTGTTTTGCTTTCCTTTTTCATTTTCTATTACGTCGGTGATAGAAAATGAAAAAAAGAAAGCAAGAAACTGTATTATTTATGTATTCATAATGTATTTGATACTCAAAATTAAATCCTTATAAGTGAGTTCTATCTACGATTGAATTAAACATATTTCTATTGGATGTACTTCATTTTTCAACATTTTCGACGCTACTTTCACGAAACCCTTTTTTCCATCTTAAAATTTCTTTTCACCGGACACCTTCTCTATGGACATACACCAACTGGGCAGACTCAAAATTTTTACACGCACACTCTTACTCTCCATTACTCTATAATTTTTCAAATCTCGAATTTTGGCTTTTAGTACTGCCAACTTATCCATCTATGTAATTCCTCTGGTAATAAGATTTTAATTTTTGAAAAACATTGGCTTAAGGAAAGAAAAATAAACATGTGTTTACCGAATGCACCTTGCATTGAACAATCAAAGTTGAAATATATTTGTCATTCGTACATATTTATCTCTAGTATATTGAGTTTAAACTATTTCACTATAGGTTCTATCCTCTAAAATATACTTTTAGTTTCATATAAACACACGCATATATATATATAATATATATATATATATATATATATATATAAACACACGCATATATATATATATATAATATATATATATATATATATATATATATATATATATATATATATATATATATAAGGCAATGCAAAGTACAAATGTTGTATCATAGAATTAAGAATACACTGCTTTAATGTTTATATATTTGGGATAGGCGAAAATACGTTCCCATTTATTCATTTAGATAACATTGAGAACATAACTTACGACATGTCAGTGCCTACAGAAAAGGCCGAAATGACAATTAGGCGGAAAAATAATCACCATCTTTACAAACAAAGACAATTAAGCCAGTTAAAGAAGAACGATAACAGTATTTCTATAATTACCCTTTGGTTATCTTTCTTTCTTATTTAGCCTCTTTTTCGACTATACTTTTTCGACATAATTTTCATGTAAACGTTTCACGTGAAATATAAAACTTCTTTTTTTTCAATTTCAGTCACACAAATGTAACTAAAATAAAATACAAATATGGGTTAATTAGAAAGGGCAACAAGCGTGTTGTTTTATGAGGGCGTGAAGCGAGAAATGTAGATTTATCACGAAGTAAAAGAAAACTTTAGATAAAAAAATCTTACAAACAGAAAATTCAATGTGTATGTTTTGTTTGTTAAGATATATTCGTTTGTATTTAAGATTATGTATATTTATATATTTATTTAATCGCAGCCACCCTTAAAACAAAAAAAAATGATGGATACACCAATTTATCTACCTCAATTGTTTTATTGTATTTATACATTTTAATAAGATAGGTGAGCGCGCTTGAGCGTAAATAATACGTCTGTGCTCAGTAAAATCTTAAAATATTCTACTCATCATTATGAATTATTACATATGGATTCTAGGCAACAGTGGGTATAATGTCGGCAATTCATTTCTTTTAGAATATACCATCTTGAGGGGTACCACGAAACTGTACCATATCCAAAAGAAATAATTAAACACATTAAAATACCGTATTCTACTAGTATATATATATATATATATATATATATATATATATATATATATTATATAATTATTATAATTGTATGTATACACGTATACTATTGTAAAGTAATATAATATATTTGTGTATAGATTTTCAGTATTCCCATCACCAGTACTCAATACGCGAGAAGAGGTTAGTTGTATAAAGTATGAAAATATTCAAGTATCTGCGTAATTAATATTTGCAGAAAAACTCCAAAATCTTTTTGACTAATACAAGTACTTAAAAAGAATTTATATATATATATATATATATATATATATATATATATATATATATGTGTGTGTGGGTGGGGGGGTGTATGTGTGTATGTATGTGGCAATTAAGCTACACATAAGCAATTATAAAACGAAGACGCCTTTGTGTAGCTTAGTTACGATGAATATATGTTCATACTTTACTATATATACATAGATATCTACATATATATATATATATATATTTACATATAAATATATCTATAAACGCAAGCATATATATATATATATATATATATTTACATATAAATATATGTATAAACGCAAGCATATATATATATATATATATATATATAAATTATATTTAAAGATAGCTTTGTTTTATCCAAGAGGATTATAAAGTTTCTCCTGTAAGTTTTACTTGTTTGTTTCTGTGTCCGTTCAATATCTGCTTTTCGCATCTATCGTCCACCCTCTTTTTTAAAACAAGCAACATTTTCAACGATGATATAAGTTCATAGCATTAATTATATAAGTGAATAATAATATGCCGCCATTGAACAGTACAGTCTGCGAGTTTCTTGATGGAAAACGTGCATCTCTTCGGCTTCTCAATGAATACGAGTCAGCGTGTCTTTCGTGTCGTTCGTTCCTAATACGAATTTGTTCGGAATTGCCATGCTACGGGTTCAGCCATAAAATTGAGCCTGATACAATTATCATCGAGAAGATTACTGCGTGTATCTCCTGATAATAGATCTACTTCTAAACCGGCTATATAGTCGCTTCTATCGTTGTAACCACTTCACTGTTGTTGTTTTTTTTGTCAGTCAACGTATTTTTAGTTACCACTTCAAAGTACGACTTTTTGACTCCGACATTTGGTCTATCCACCACAAATCAGATTTGTTTATATGAGGTAATATATACCCAAGTTGCTTTCAATTAAATTTACCTTTGATATATTCGATTTGAATATATTAAATTCAGAGATAATTCGGACTACTTTTCTTATCTTGGATGTTGTTTTCACAACGTTCAGCCGATATAACCTACGGCCTTCTTCATGTTCTTTTTGTCGAACTCAAAAGTGTTTGGGCCACGGATGAAGTGCTAAATAAAATCAGTCGTGTTAGTCTTCTGGTGCGTGATGGTTCAATCCTCACTGCAGCGAAACTAAGAATAAAATTAAAAATACATTACAAGTTTTCTACATCATTATGACTGACGAAACGAAAGTAATTTACCCCGTGGATTAAATAGCGAATTCATTTCGAAGATCCGTACTTATTTGTGAGTTCGAGATAAAATGCCAAGAGTTCACGAAGATACAATTGCAGCCGTCCATTATATTCAATAAATCTGACACTACTCTCTCGTTATCATCCGAATGTGTCTGTGATTGAAGTCTTCAGTTCATAAATATTCTGGAGGTGCTTTTGATAGTCAAGGGTATGGGGGGGGCTAATTCCTGGTGACTGTGAAGTTAATTTAGGATCACAGTTCCTGCTGATAGGACGATCGTCAAATTATCCCACATATAATTGACCGAAAAAAAAACGAAAACACTTAGACATGTATGTCTTTGTCTTGACGGACAAGTAAGACATACACTAAAGATGAGATCGTCTTTTACGAAACACTTATTAGAAAAAAATAATTAGCATCCATACAACAGTTACTTTATTAGGCCATACATTTGAGTATTGCATTCGAACAAAAGTATTGCTTATTACCTATTAGAATATATATTGACAGGCTTAATATTTAAAACATATAATAATATGAGAAGTTTCTCTCATCTCGTTTATCTAGCTAATAAACTCTCTATATTAATCGATTTTCTTTCACTGACGTGATCAATTCAAAATCTCGCGGTTCGTTTAGAGAGGAAGCACACATCAATACAATTTCAGAAATAAACTATCATAACGCTCAAATTGCCAATAATTCATTGATGTATTAGGAAAGTAGAGCAAGATAATACAGTCAACAGAGGAAAACTCCCGGAATATTTTCGATAATACCTTTCATTAAAAAGTGTCTTCAAGCTCGAAAAATACTTAAATGATTCGTTTATTTCGATGACAATAAGTATATTCTTTATTGTGTATTATACATAACAACATCGCGGCAGATAAATTTATCATATAAGTAAAATCTACATTTAAAATGAAAATAAAACTTCTTGTTTATCATCGCAATGTATAGATATTCTATGGATGTATTAAGCTTTGAGTATCCATGTCAAAGATAGAACTGTTTAGGTCAGGCCAGATTTCAGAATCAATATCTATTATCATATTGAATAGTTTTGGTAATAAAAACAAATAATTTTGAACAAATTGCAAGGTCAGATTAAGAACGGCAACAGCGTAGAATATGTTTGCAACGAATTAGATGAATTCATAAATAATGGTATGTATAACCGTATTAAGGGGACTCTCTCTAGAATTATCCATAACAATATTTCCAAAACAGGTGTTGGTGTAAGTGGGTTTGATACAATTCTACCTAAAAGTCTATGAGGTCAAGTATTGGAATGTAATGAAGAATGCAGTGTGGCAATTTAAATACAATATTTTAAGGATCGCAAAATAAACGAAAGTGTTGTTAGAGTTAGTAAGCAAAAAACAATTAAATATCTAGAATAAGTGAGATATTTTACAGAATGTCATATAGCTACATATACATATTGTATTAATAATTTAAATTTGTATGCAAATATGTAAAGGTCTGAAAAGTAGAATGAGAAGATAGATGCCTAAAATGGATTAGCAAACAAACAAAAGATAATAATTATTTTTGAGCAAAAAAACTCATGTTTCGTATTTCATTGAGGAAGCTTAAACCGATCACGTTTGAGCGGTCATGTAAAATCAAATTTGATAATCGGGGATCAAATGTGATTTGATTTGTCATACAAATATCCTTATATCAGTGTTTGAATGATTTCTAAAATGTTCCTTGATTTAGAGAATTAGAGAATATCAATTTTCAGCTTATTCCCATAGTGTGTTCCTACTCACCATAAACACCTATGTGAATCGGATACCAAAATAATATGATCCTTTGCTCCCATAACAGTTTATAGATTTTCATATGAAATCAAAGTTGAATGAATACTGATAGTTGTTGACAACACAACAGCTGATAGGCAGTCTAGTATATATATATATATATATATATATATATATATATATATATATATATATATATATATATATATGTATATATATATATATATATATATATATATATATATATATATATATATGCGCCAACAAAATATATTTAAAGATATATTTACTGTACTTTATGTATACCAACTTCTTCCAATTCAAAGCTCGGTGATTGGCAAATTGCAACATCAGAACGTATGCAACTATATAAGATTTGAGTTCTAAAAGTCTAGATTGTTATTATCTCACGAAAGATTCTCAAAACAGTCAATCTTTAGCACGATCTTTTTATCAATTCGTTTCGTTCATAGAGGGACAAACCATTATTAGTATGTTAATATCGGATCTGCCTTCCTTAAACTCTTCAGAATGGAAAATAGTTCTAAATTGGAAAAGTTATAATTGACTACAAACTTTCTAGTTCTGAAAACTGGCTTACCGGTGAAAAAAGGAGAAATAGAAACACGTGAAAAACAACTTATCATTTCTCTTAATTAAGAAAGGTCACTGTTTTTTTATAATACTTAACAATGAGGGAATACATTATTTTTTTCCTTTTCTAAAAGAGAGAAAGCTACCTCTGCCGAAAGAAAAAAATTGAAACCGTACTTTTTTTACTTCTCTAACTACAAAGCGTAGCAGCGTATTAACAAATGTCTTTTTTATTGAGAGAAAAAAAGGTTCGTATTTTAGAAGATACGAATACTTATATAAGAGTGATTGCGAAAATTTGGCTGCCTTTAAAGTGGTCCGCCTGCTACTTAGAAAATTCGGTACCACTTAACATACGATGTTCGTGGATTTCATTTTGCCCCGAAAAACTAGCGAGTTGACTCTTTGCAGAAGCGGTAAATCAGTTAACGGAGTTGTTTAGTCCCAAGACTACGTTATTTCACAAACGCTGGAAGTGTTTAACCTTGGTAAAAACAGATGAGAAAAATTATTCTACGTTCGCATCAGTAGTAAATAAGTATTGCGATGATTTTAAACTCTCCGAACTTAGTGCTGATAATTTTAAATGTTTAATTTTCGTTCAAAGATTGGAATCATTGAAAAAACACTGAAATAAGGCGTAGAGTTCTAAACAAATTAGAAAATGAACCAAGCTGAACACTACAGAAATTAGCCGAAAACTGCCATCGATTTATAAGTGTGAAGCAGGATTCGATGAAGTAGAACAGTCGAGCATTGCACATATTCAAAAAGTATGCCATAAAAACGAATTACATTCTCATTCAAAAACAATTCAAAGCCAAAAAACGGGATTTTCACTCCTCAATAAAAAGAAATTACCGCTAAGGCCTTGACATTGATGCGGAAGCCTGCATTGGGTAACAGAATGCCGATTTCGTTTTAAAACCTGCTTACTTTGTAAAAACATTTAACACAAAATTTAGCAGTGTAGAACGATGAAAAGAAATACAACGCAGGTAAAGACTATCAAACATGGCGACAATATAATAAAGAGATATGTTCAGGTTAACATCTTAAATAAAAAGGTAAAGCTACAATTAGATTCGGGTTCAGACGTGTCAATTATTAAAATGCAGACATAGAGACGGTTGGGAAAACCGACCATATTAAGAAGTAATCGAATTACAAGAACAGTGACTGGTGAAATAATAAATTCCGATGCTGAAATAATTACAGACATTACTTTTAACAGAACGACGAAGTAAGTAAAAATTTACATATTAAAAAGAAACAGGAAATGTATTTGGCGTATATTTAATTCAATTATTAAGATAATGGGGATTATTAACCAATACATCTTGCGAGAAGAAAATAAATCTGACGACCAGATCTGAAAAACGAAAATAACGATTTTGTTTCAACTATTAATCATATGAAATGGACTCAAAATAAATGGCAAGCAGAAATAACGGAAATTAAATCACAAGGAAACAAAATGCAAACTGGAAAAAGCGAACAAAAACTGAAATAAAATCAGGCCAAATTATTTTTATTACGAGTGGAAGGTTAATGAGAGTGAACTCAAGGTTTAATTACTACAATTACTAAAGTTACAAATCAAACAGTTTTCTAAAGAACTTTAAAATAGTCAAAATAAAATGACATGTCTGTAAGTGGAATGTCGAAGAACAGACGACATTTTCAAAATTTAAAAATGTGCTAAAAGGTGAGCCATCAAAAATTAAAAAGATGGAGGATATCAAATATGAATTTGATAGAGACCATCAGTTCTTTCATAAGAGAGACATAAACCAAATTAGAGAACGACTATCGGAAGAAACCGACAGCACTACCCGGAATGAGGTTATGGCTACCAAAAACAACACTTTCGACATACAGCTATCTCAATCACCATCAGAATAGCATCAATTCAAAAGGGAAACGAAACTAGACTCCTAAGGAGGTAAGGCTTTGAAGGATGTGTTATGGTGCCGTACCTATATGACAAACAGTTGGACTCGCCCATTCTTAATAAATACTGGAAGAATTAACGTTTCTCGTATTTTGAATCAACTCCCGTCTACCCTCGCAGTCAGGACTGATATACCAGTTCTCTTGTTCTCTGGACATATCTTTTCTTCAATATATATTGTTCACATAACCTTGTGTTACGTGTCTTCATTTCGTCCTCTAATCAGAATCACAACATATATATATATATATATATATATATATATATATATATATATATATATATATATATATATGATAGTATAAAAACAATTCTTACATATAGAGTACATTAAGTTTAGTGGGAATCAGTATCCGAACCAAAATAAAGCTCAATATTCAAAACGTTAAAATAGTTATTTTATAATAAGTCATGGATTTATAAATGAAATCAATGAGTAGAGTTATCTTTTACTGTAATTTAATGTCAATTTCGAAGAAAAATAATATATTTCGGGGAGAATTCAAAGCATTCTTGAAAAGAGTCAAATAGCTACACGATATTACTGTCATCAGAGTGTGTTCCCAAAATATACACATTCAACATCAAATTATACATTTATGAAAATAATCCTTTAGAAATGTTCAGGAAAGAACAAACTTCGTAATGGACATATAGTGTGCTGAGAACAAATTATGTTTGCTTGTATCAGGTTGGTAAGAAAGTAATATCGTTTTTGTCCAACATATTTATTTCATTTGAAATATTCACATTAAGGCATTTTTAATATTTACAAGAATTTCCCCCATTTTCTATAACTTCTGTCCAACGATCAACTAACTTCTTGATGTCTTCTTCAAAAAATTCTCCGATTTTTTAGGGAAAAAAACATTTAGGTCATTTTTGATTTGGCCGTCATTTTTATGAATTTTCTTGTTTAAGTGATGTTGCAACGACCGGAAAATATGGTAGTCGGATGAAGCAATGTCAGGTGAATCAGGCCGATGAGGCAAAACTTCCCAATGAAAACTCATGACCTTTTCCTAAGTGAGTTTAGCTGTGTGAGGTGTTGCGTTATCTTGCTGAAGCACTACACCCTTTCTATTGAGTGATGCTGGTGTTTTTTTTAAATAGAGCAATTCTAAGATCATCCAGATGCGAACAATATTTTTTACTCCTGTGATAGTTAGATTACGCTCTAGTAACTCATAATGAATCAGTCCTCTCATATCCCAGCATAAATAGAGCGTAAAATTCTTAGGGTGAAGTTCTTTGTTTTGGAACAGGCTGTAGACTTTGGTTTCGGTCTTAACATTGTCTGTTGCGTTGGGTATTCTTGTAAAGGACCCATATTTCATCTCCAGTCGCAATTCTTTGGAAAAATAGTTCCCGATGATTCCTGGAAAGCAAATATGTGCAAACAGTCAATCTTTGATTTCGTTGAGTGTCGGTCAAATTGTGTGGAACCCAGAGTCCAGGTTTTGAAACTTTTCCTAACTGGTGAAAGAATGACATGTGGTATGGGTTGTATTGAATTGTTGAGCTAATTCTTTGCTGGTTAACTTTGGATTGGCCTCCACACTGTCTGTAATGGTGTCTTTATCAATTGATTTTGGCTTTCCCGAACGTCGCCGATCTGACCAGTTAAAGTCTCCAGAAGAAAATTTTACAAACCACCGTTGACATTTTCGATCATTCAGAATATTTATCCCATAGACAGTTCCAATATTTCTTGTAGTGTTTGAGGCTGAGTTTCGTTTTTTTGAATTCATAGAGCATGCAATGTCTCAGATGCTCCTCACTAATATCCATTTGTTGATATGTATGGATGTATATGTATATATGTGTGTATGTATATATGTATGTATATGTATATATGTATGTGTATGTATATATGTGTGTATGTATATATGTATGTATAATTATATATGTGTGCATGTATATATGTATGTATATGAATATATGTGTGTATTCATATATGTATATATATATGTGTATGTATATATGTATGTATATATATGTGTGTATGTATATATGTATGTATATATATGTGTATGTATATATGTATATATATGTGTATATGTATATATGTATGTATATATGTATGTGTGTGTATCTGTGTATATATATATATGTATATATATATATGTATGTATATATATATATATATATGTATGTATATATAAAGTGGTGTACTAAAAGCGAACTTTTAGGAAAAGTAAAACCTATTGTGAAGAGTATACAGCTCAATATCCAGGATAGAGCAGGTAGAATGAAGAAGGATGGAAAGGAATTAGAGAAGCAAAAGCCAAATCATAATTCAATTCAATTGCTCAGAGCAAGGTATATTCCGCAAAAAAGGCAATTTATTCAAGTTAAATTTTCCTTAAGCCAGGCTTTTCAGTATGTATATATATGTATGTATATATATATATGTATATATATGTATGTATATATATATATGTATATATATGTATGTATATATATATGTATGTATATATATATGTATATATATGTATGTATATATATGTATATATATGTGTATGTATATATATATATGTATGTATATATATGTATATATATGTATGTATGTATATATATATATATATATATATATATATATATATATGTATATATATGTATGTATGTATATATATATATATGTATAGACATATATATATTTATGTATATATATATGTATGCATGTATATATATATATATATAGTTGTTGAAAGTAAGGGACCTATTAGATTATACACTCTTTAAGGACCTTGTCAAAAGACAAGATAGTGATTGATTGTGCAGGTAGCACAGATGTTACAACAATACTCTATGCATAGGCGTATCGTGGTTTTGTAAAGATATACGATACTGTCAGGTGCGAGAAGTTTTATAGCACGTTACAGGGATTCTTACTGTATTTTCAGCAGCCTTGGCAATGTCGTATATGTTTTCGTTGCAATTCATGTTACTTGTGAAAGTTTGGCCGATAAAGTTGAACGTTGGATTCTCAGGTAAGGTGTTAGTTGCCATGGCAATCGGTAGTGTAAGAGATGTGTTATAATTGTTTGAATAAAAGGAGCTTTGTAGCATTAAATGTTACAATCCATTTATGATGTACGTAGTGAAATCACTACAGACGAGGTTACGTTTTAAGGATTCAGCTATTGCTTCAGATATGTGTGCATTCGTTTTATCCACATAACAAGAGAAAGCGTGAGGTCGTCAGTAAATATGCCAATTTTAGACACAATGTCATAAGGGAGGTCGTTTATCTAAATCAGGAACAGTAAAGGCCAAAGTATTTATTCATGGGCTACACCTGCATTTATGTAATATGTTTTGTATGCACCGCCATCGAGGACAACCTGGATCTTTTCTTTTGGAGATGGAGGATCTAATTATACTAAATATCTGTCCAGTGATTCCATATTAATTACGTTTTATGGGAAGACCTTTACGCAAGATTTGGTTTAAGGCTTTGGTTATATCAAGTGCTACCGCATTAGCGTTATCTGCCTTGTCCAGTTTATTATATATGCGTTTAGAGATGACCGTTAGGATATCCGCAGTCGACCGTGTTAGCCTAAATATATACTATAAGAAGTCGGAAAAAAGTTTAGAATTAACGAGGTGACAACCTATCGCTAGATGGATTAAAGATTCAAATAGAATAGCGAGGAGAGGGAGTAAACTGATGGGACGATGATTCTGAGAGTCAGTTCCATCTCTAGAAATTTTGAAGACTGATACCACAGAGCAATATTCGAGCTATAGGCGAAGCAAAATTTGGCAAGGCATTTGTTGTAGAGTTTTGATAGCATATAGGCCAGTTTAATCGATCATGTATTTATTATTATCACTGGTATAAAGTCAGGCCCACATTATTTAGAAGTGTAAATTTTTCTATGATGTTCCGGACATGAGAAGCGTGATTGTTAGGTCCTCAAGTATGGCTTCAGTCCGCAATGGGACATTTGGGGGGTATGGTTTTCGGAGTCCAGAGTTCAGTTAAAGTCTAAACGCTTGATAAGTAGTTTAGTATCATCAGTTGACGCTCGAACGACATAAGTGTGGTTGGATAGCGTGGAGACTGTTGATTGTTCATTGTTCACTAAACTATTGGTGACTTTCAAGAAATCACGAGTACCTAGTGTTTTTCACTGAATGCGTTTTCTGATCATCTCTATATACATTATATTTGCTTCATCTATTACAGTCTTACAGTAACTTATTTGACACTATGATTTTCTGTATATCTGTGGTAGACTGATGACGGTTGAATTGCTTGCTGCTCCTGAGTAATAGCAGCTGCACAGTTCGAGCGAATCATTGTAGAGAGTGAGGACTGCTGTAGAATTTTCGCATGGTGGCACGTGCTTCCATGACGGCTAGATCCCATTTGGATAACTTATTTGTTAACTGATTAGCAGAAAGAGAACAGTCTTCACTTCCTGGGGCGGGGGTGATATGATCTATGATGGATTCTAAATCAGCTCGCTTATAGTATCTTGTGGTTTTGAAAAACGTAGCTGTTGTAACCGGGAAATCCAAAGCTACTAAAAATAATAACCTCTTCAGTGTTTAATAGGCTTAACATACTATTAAACTATCAACTTTTTTTGTACAGTGTATAAGGCCTCGATTAGTATTCACATAGACATAAAGTATCGTTCAATATACAAAGGTTTATTCTGTTCATATATCAAAGTATATAATAAGATTTGAGTCTCTATTTGATAAACAATACACGAACAATTAATAAGAGAGTCAAGGTTCTTACTATAATTACATAGACAGATCGGTTCGCATCATATCATTGAAGGTTAAGCAACGTTGAGTCTGATCATAGTTAGATGGGCGACTATTTGCGAATAGCTGTAGTAAGCAAACGCGTCAGTCAAGTGTATTAATAGATACCACCTTTCCTGGGAGTGTATTCGACAATAGCCGCGAGTGCTGCAACCTGGGCTGTCCGGACCATCTGTTCCACTTGAGCTATCAGATGTGAGACCGGATATTGTAGATGGCATACTTAAAAAGAGACTTTATAATATTTAACATTATGTTAACCGAGGCTGTTATTACTAAGAAATAAATTAGCAGAGATAGACCACAAATGTAGATAGTGTTTTGTTTGTTTGGATCTACCTCTCGCCTGGAGGAGGTTTGAAGGGAACTAGATATTAATTAAGGAAAGTATAACAACTATGAATAGATAAATACATAATTATTTATTCCTTCTTTGCCATGAAGTAGACTGATTCAGAAGAGAACCCAAGACATGAGAACGTTGCACGATTGGTGAAATGGATACCGCAACGTAATAGTAAATTGTTATTCTAAATTAAATTACAGTTGAATCTATCGCGGTTATTTATGCAATCAAAACATGTGGAAAAGCATTACCTTACAATGACCTTACATCCGTTGGTAAAATAGAAAGTGTGTACAAAAAAATATTATCTAAAGAAATGTTTATAGATTGTGTTTCGGCAGAGGATGACAGGTAAAAGGTTGACATGTTGCAAGGAGAAAATAACAAAACCGGCGCATGACGAACCCGTCAAACCTGGCGTAATATAAGAAGTCATGTTCACATAATTGTAGACAATTAATTGTTTACAATAAGCGTTGTGTTTCGGAATTAGATAATACGAAAATGGTTGACAAACTGAATCAAACATTTACAGGAGACCCCCTTTTGGCTAAGAGTAAAGTTTAGTTTAAATGCTGATAATACAGTTCATTTTTTTCTGTTCTTGAGCAATGAAACATATTTTTAGACTGAAGTAAATTTTATGTTTGATCAATACTACCTTATTGTTGGTTGCTGGATTTTCCTCATATGAAAATCGCGACAGTTTGTGTAAATCTGCCCCCGTGGGGAAGCAAGGATGTAGAAGGAGTTTTATTTCCATAGAGTTTGGTGCTATTGAAGGAGCAAGCAAAACTCCCAATAAAGGCAAACTGTGAGCACACTCGAAACTTATCGTCTTGTCCATGTCTTCAATAAGGAGAAGGAGAGGGTGAGCGATGTGTTTAATTTTTCCGACTTTTTATTTCTGTCATTGTTGGGTTTTCTCGCCTTCTGCCGTAAATAGATTATGCACGACAAGACAATTATATTCGCTGCGATTTCGAAAATGCGAGATATGATCAACACGCTGGCTTATCGGTGCGAATAGGTAAACGCGAAAGTATCTGCACACTCACGCACGAATACCCACACGTGCACGTGCTCATGCCTACATGCATATATATATATATATATATATATATATATATATATATATATATATATATATGCATAGATATGCGATTATATATATATATATATATATATATATATATATTTATAAATACGCGTATATGCATATATACATATATACATATATATATATATATACACTCACGTGGTATAGCGAAAACACATATATACATTCATATATAAACATATATTCATATATATATATATATATATATATATATATATATATATACATATATATATATAAAACTCACAAACGCCCACATATGTATAAACGCCCATATATGATCATTTACTCGCGCGCATGTGCGAACACACACGCACTGTAACAAACATACATCATTTACGCAAAGAGTTTCTTTAATGTTTCCAGTATTGTATGGTGTGTCACACCTCGAAAACATCATCTATATCTGCCCATCTATTTATCTCTCTCGCTGCTTTATTCTCACCTTTCTTTCTCACTTAGTTTATCGATGATAAAGTTGCAACCACATTGGCTGTCGATAATGATCATCTGTGATTTCAATCAGGGAACTCATTTCTAAATTGAAAATTCCCTAAATTGAAATGCGTAAAGACGCCTGCGAAATAACGAGAAAACCCAATGCTCGCCGAACTCGTTACTTTATCGATTGGATCACGAAGGTTTTAAAATTTTTTTTTGTCGGTTTCTTTTTTGGGGTTATTTAATTCTGAAATAATATAGCCGATTATTTAAATGGCACAAAGAAATGAATAACACTAAGAACTACTTAATGCGTAAATAAGTGTCTAGTTGAATAAGAATGTAAGCGAATAGAATATATCTGACGTGATTTCGACTCCATATTTGTAACCTATATTCTGCCGGACACTTCTACATTACGTAGGTTCAATTCCCTTCTTTTCCCATGATGTGATATCAGTAACGGAGCAGGCAAAGATGTTTGATTAAAGTCAAAAGGTGACTTTAGTCCTGTGTTCGAACCCAGGGATCAGTGGCATAGCTTTATTTGGTAAGCACTGACAACACTTTGAAAGATAAAACATATATTTACGTAGGTTAAAACAATTTAAAATATTTGTAATATATATATAAATATATATATATATATATATATATATATATACATATATATATAGTAAGCAATGAAAATATATAAGGCAATCAAGCTACACAGAGGCTCCCGTGTTTCATCCCCGGGGGGGGAATCGTCAGGCTAAATGCATGGAGTTATTTTTGTCAGGTTTTTTTATATACATGGCTTGCTAGTTAACCAATCAGATTCTTTGTTGTTCCCTCAGCCAATCGTTGGGCTTCCCGCGAACAAAGGATTTGTTGGTGACGCTCCTATGTCAATCCTATTGTTTGTTAACAATGGAGTTTCCTATATCCTGTTTCCTTTGTTTTGTCAATACAGTAGGCGAATTTATTTTAACACGTGGTTTCTTGTATTTCTATTTTAGGTTTTAAATTTTAACTTGTTCAGTTTTTTATTTACTTATTTATTTATTTATTTTTTAATTTAATTTATTATATATCATCCTAAGGTAAATTTATTTCTGTGCAAACAGCTGTTTGCTATTTCGCTTCTAGATAATATTTTATGTGGATACATGAAGTACTAATATATATATATATATATATATATATATATATATATATATATTCGATCAGAATATTATCAGGAGCTCCGCACGTGGATGGACAAGGGTAGGCTCGTGCCATACCCGGAAGAAAGGTTAGGACCTCCCAAGGTGTTGATTCCGTTGATGGACGTGTTACGGTGGAATAAAGCAAAAGTGCGCCCAGTAATGGACTATCGGGAACATAACAATCATGTGGACAAATTCACGACAAGATGCGATAATGGGGCTTAAAAAGGCGCTGACGCGTCTCTGCTAAACCTTAGGAAAGCGTACCTCCAATTACAAATCAACAAAACGCTGCGGCTGTACCAGACTGTGAAGATCGACCGAAAGATTTACTAAATGTGGCTATCCTTGTCATGAAAGCTATTGTCAGCACGGTGCTATTGCAGGAGGAAGCCATGGACCTCGTAACATCGGCTTACATTGATGATATTCGTGTCGACGAAGATACCATGCTCGCGTCTCATGTCAGGGAACATTTGACTCGGTTTGGACTGGAATGTAAGGACCTCGAGCGGTTGGGGGACGGCACACGATTTATGTTACTCAGTATCTCACATCTAATTAATTGAATATCTTCTATATAGCCCGTCAAAAACTCAACAATGTAAGTAATGCGCCGATTACCTGCTGAAATATAGTCAGGGATATCTTAACTTCAAATGGTAGTCTCTCAAATGTGTATACTCCTTTGTATATATACACAATCATTTCGAGCATTCTTCCTCCATAGATATCTGCAAATATGCGTTTCTTACATTGATTTTAAAAATAATAACTTTCTCCTATTTAGTTTCGCGAATATTTTCTCCGGACTAGGCAAGGGATAATGATGAGCTCTCAATTCTTGATTATTAACCAAACAAAAAGTTTGCGCATACACGTATTTCTTTATTCCTTTCATTTACGTAAACTATAGGCGAAACCTATTCGCTGTATTAAACCCTTGATAGCACTCCCATTTTCTAGAGTCTATCCAGTAGTATTTGATTTATTCGTGTGGCACAAACGAAACATTTCGCTTCCGTTTGAAGACTTGTGGTATATTCGGTTTCAACTCAAATTTTATAATTAGTGTGTTGCATCTACCAAGCCCACCAGAAAAAAATTATGAAAAATTATCTTTTAATTCTTTCGTTAACTTTTCTACTGCGTAATTTAAGGTTTTTATATCCTGGTATAGAGAATTTACCAGTTAATTCTACTGTTTGAAAATCTCCATCCAATCTGTGCACAGCAGGTTACTGAAATTATTAATCACACTACCTTTTCCTTGTCGAATGATAGCCGTTATCAGTACGATTTCGAATCTGATCTGCTCTCCGGTGACGCTTTTGACAAATTTATTAGTCCTCAATAAAGTTGACTTAGCGATTTTCTTCCATGTCTGCAGATTTATAATTGATTCATCAGAGCCTTAGTCGAGGCGCATTTTTATATATCTATTTAATATTTTGACTTGAGCAATCTTCCTAATATTTCAATTTCGTCACATTTAACGATTCTGATAAAACTATTTGCGTATTCTGTAATGCGTACTTTTATGTTTTACGCGATCGCATTTAAAGCACTTAAATCACTCTCTGTACAAATGCATATGTCTGCAACTAGAACATGGTGTATGGGGAAGAATACTTCACTTTGAAAACTAAATTTTATAGGTGAAGACAAGGAATTATGTTCAATATCCTTTAAATCTTAACGCACGTTAATAAACTGTTATTATTATTATTATTATTATTATTATTATTATTATTATTATTATTATTATTATTATTATTATTATTATGTCTGTGTTATGCCTCCTTGCCCATCTCCCCTTTAACTATATTCTCAATTCAACCGTTAAAAAAATTAATCTTTTAGTACAGAATCGATACCCAGATCAAATTCTGTTAAATATTTCATTTGACAACTTCGAGAAGTGCCTCCTCAATTTCACCATCCTACCACTTTTTCTGAATTCCTCCAACCTCATCTTAAACTGGTCCACGCTATTGCTGTTCTTAATCCGATCTGGCAACTTATTCCAAAACATATTACTCTGTGAGAAAAAAACAAACTTAACTGGTTAACAGATCTGGTTTTTGAAAACTGTCTTGACAATAAGCTTCCCGATCTAGAAAAAAACTTTTAAAATGCCCATCATAGTTAGAAATGCCATTAATTATCTTGAACGTCTCAATCATATCACCTCTCATTTTTTCTCCAGCAAAGTAGTCAATCCCAATTTGCAATCTCTTCCTGTAACTGCACTCCTTTTCTGTATTTATTAGATTTGTCACCCATCTTTGTACGCCTTTCAGTTTAAATATTACATTCCAATGTCCATGTTTAGTAGCTGGAGCCCAAGCGTTGGTGCAGTATTTTATATGAGGTTATATTAGAGCTCTATATATCCTTAACACAACATTTGCCTCCCTCGAAATAATATTCCTAACCAACTACCGACCATTCTATGTGCCCTCTATACAATGGTCGAAATATGATTATTTGTCTTAAATGTATTCCCAAATCGCAATCTCAATCTACTTCTTTGATTTCTCTGTTGTTTAGTACATATTCAACTCCAATATACTTGGATTCTGCATATAGTACTTAACGTTTGTCTAGGTTTAATCCTAATTTCTAAATTCCCTGCCAATATCATAATTTCATTTGATCCATATGTGACATTTCCTTTGATAAAGGTCTCAAAAGAAGTTTAACATTATCAGTAAACAGTTCTATTTCTGAATGTATATTATAAGGTAAGTCATTTATGAATATAAAAAAAAACAAAGGATCCAATACTTAACCCTTCGGAACACCGGCGGGTATGTGCTGTGATTCAGAATATTTGTTTCCAAACGTTACCTCCATAGTTCTATCCTTCAAAATCACCCTCACAATATTTACAATTTTGTCAGTAATACCAAAATTTTCCATTTTCACTAGTAAATGATAATGAGATACCGTATCAAATGCCTTGCTAAAATCCAAATACCTTCCTCGATCAAATATTCATGTATAATGTCTTAACTTTCCAAAATATAAGATACTGTTGATTTACCATGGACAAATCCATGTTGGTTACAATGTATATCGTCCTTTATAAAATGTAATATGTGGTTTCTAATTATGTTTGAAATACCTGACACAAAATACATGTTAGAGAAACTGGTCTCTAATTACTTTTTAAATGTATCGAACCTTTTTAATGTAGCGGTATTACTATAGCTGTTTTCCAAATATATGAAATCTCTTCATATCTCATACATTTCCTAACCAAATTGGTTATTGCATTGATAAAGCCTTTATTTGATGATAAATATTTCAATATTTTAGGATAAATTTCATCAGGTCCCATACTAGTACTTACATCCAACTTGGATAGTAATAGTGGTATGTCTTTAGGTTCTAATTTTAGTTCATCCATAAAGTTGGCTGCTGTAGGAGTGTTTGCTCTTTTTCCAGTTTGTTAAGTACTCTCATAATTTCTGTATCTGTGTTCGACACAAATCATTGTGCACATATTAAGCATTTGCAATTATTACTACTTAATTCCGATGACTAAAGTAATCACCGTGCTTATTTACCACGCTTGAAAAAGTGTTGTAGTTATCATAATCCTTTCCTGCCACCATTTGCGAAAGAGATATTCTTGCAGAGTAAATAATTTGGTAAACTATTGTATCCCTTCACTTAATTTTAGATCGATGGTCTTTTGAGGTAAAATGTAATTTACAAATTTCGTATGTTCCACATGCCTAATTCCCAGAGCATGCTACCCCCGTGGATAAATTAAAGGGTTCCGGTCGAAAATCCAATCCAGATTCCGAGTTCGACAAAATACAGCTGTATAAGGTCGTAGATTACATCGGCCGAAACGTTGTAATTAAAACACCCAATATATACCAAATTTTACGAACCGATTATTTTGTCTGCATGTCAATTTACGTCATATCCATCCCAGATTAACAAACAATTTGGTATTCTTTTCGACAGAAGAAAATTACTGGCATCAATTTGTTTATATTTGCGTGATCTAAAACATTGACATTTTGTTTACAAATTTTCATTGGTTTATCTTTCCATCGTTACTCAACCTACCTCATTGACTTTCCTTAATCGCATTTGATTTATAATAAAATATGTTTGTGAATTGTATTATCGCATGTTGTGTGGCTTTGAAATGTGCCTAACAGTTTCGATGCAACAGTCATCAGTTAATTTAAGACTGATTTTATTGTGCTTACTTGCTACAAATGTTTCCTTGTTCATTTCGATTTCCTGGGTTGTAAATGAAAAGAGGATCATAGTCCATCTTGCTTTTCTTCGAACTTATTCAGAAATATGAAATCTCTGATCTTATAAATGCATATGAAAATAGTCAAATGGGTGATATTTACTTTACATTAACCTGGCAAAATCATTTTGTATAGTCATGTTAAAATAAATGATGATCTGAAAACTTGTTGGGTAATCTATTTTAAAGAACATTTAAACATTGAGTAATAGATTAGTTAGGGAAACATCGTTTGGAGGTCTGCCTTTTTCATTAAACAAATAAAAAATATTTTTTACGTTTATTATATTTGTATTTTCCACAGAATATGTTAATTTTATAACATCCTCCACGATGTGTGTGCGCAAGTGGTCGCACGGCATCTCAGTTGATTGAACTCGGCATTTGCGCATTTCGAGTGACTTTTCTTTTAAAATTTAGGGTAACGCGGTCGCCATTTATATGACAGTATATTTTGATTGAAAGATAATAAACCCTCAAATGGACTGAAATGTTGTACATCTCAATTTATATTCTGAATGCCAAATTTACGCGTACTTTTACAAAGAAAATCATAAAAGAGTCTTTCGGAAAATCATATGATTACCTTCTTGAATCTCGAGATATACTGTCTGCAAACCTGACCTTCAACTTAAGTATGTCAAAACTCCCGCTGGACAGACCGGCTAAGCTGCAAGCGGTAGAATGCTTACGAGGCTAAAAGGTCGGTGCACGGAATTAAAAAGCTAACAATCCAATAGACAAACAGATTCTCGAGTGTGATTCCCGATTGAACACAATGTTTTGATTCTATGTCGTGTTTACTTGTAGTCATTTTTAATAAGGTATGTCAGTCAGTATGTCGTTCACGCACACGCACATAAACACGTACACCCACATGCAAACACACATACACACATATATATATATATATATATATATATATGTAAATAGTTAAGTATGTGTATATGTGTGTATGAATATAAATATATATATATATATAAAAATATATATATATATATATATATATATAAACATTTCATTATTTGTTTTGTTTGTGATACTTTTGAATGAATTCAATTATTTATAGGGAAAAGCTGTTTTCTTTAATGTTAGTTTGGTATGATGCCCCATTGCTAATGTGATCACTCAGATAGGGGCCTATATATATATATATATATATATATATATATATATATATATATATATATATATATTGTGTGTGTGTATTTAGGCAGCATTTTCTCATTAATGCAAAAATTCTTTAAAATAACAAAATTCGTCCGTTTAATTATACCGTCGTAATTTTTAATTTTTGGATAATAATCATAAATCTAATAGCTATATTGATTTTACAAGCACTAACCTTTCCCGCCACTTTATCATGCATCTTGTGAACTCGAGCTAAATTTACTAACATTTACAAAACCATTACTGCTCTTTCTGATTTAAGAGAAATTCTAGTTAATAACACTAACAGTATATATTCCGAAATTAATTTTAAGAATTAAACATTTTGGAAGCTATATACATAAAAACACAGTTACCTAAAATTAACACCATAACATATGAAACCAGTGCTAACATTTTAAAATGATTAACGTAATGTGATTTTGTTCTGTAAACGACTTCCTGGAACAATGCGAAACACGTTCTATGCGCGTTTGTCCACTGTCTTCTTAAAATGCTCTTCTTTCTCCAGCTTTTTTGTTCATTTGCTTTAGACACTTGAGGATATCTCGACGAAAAATTGAAAACGTTCGTGCAATATGTAAAACCTATGGAACATTCATCAATTTTTTTTAATTTTAATAAAAAGACCGTCAGAATAATTAAAAATAGAAAACGGTTTCATTAAACAGACGAATTCTGTAAAATGTAACAATGCTTGCATATATATATATATATACATATATAAATAGGTATTAATCTGTATATATATAATATTTATAAATAAATATTAAATTATCAATACCTACAGACGCTAGTGTTTCAAGCTTATTGCTCTCATCAGTGCAGGAAAGTAATGCTTTCAGATGGTCGGGAGGCGCAAACCTTGTTCACAGAGTCAGCCTAGTATCTGCAAGCAGTCGCCATATCCACTGTCACGTAATTAAGGGAAATTAAGATATATATGCACCTAGAAGCGGGCACAGATAGACGACTAGTCGAGAGTGGTCTACGAACTTATTCGGAACTTTGCATTAAAGCTTTTTGACAGTAAATTTTTACATCTACGAGAGTGCTCAACTTTAATTTCTTGAAGGGGATTAGTATAACATATATAGGATTTACTCCTAAAGTCATAACCCGGTCACTCTCCATTATAGAATATATAATCCCAACATCAGAGAGACTAATGTAATTTTATTCTTTTTTTAACTTTATAATTTAGGGCGTGTGCTCTCAAAATCTGCCTGCTCCGAAAATACTTTTAAAATAAGCGAAATCAAAATATATTTCTCAGTGAAAAATGTGTCTATCAATTTTTTAAATCGTGTTATGTAAGGAAAATGTATATCTCTTAATATAATTATACGTATATATATATATATATATATATATATATATATATATATATATTTACACATATAAATCTGAATGTTCTATTCCAATTACCATAGGAAATGAGTTGAACCCATGACGTTCATTAGTTCTTACAATCACTTAATTTCCGTATTTTGATGATAGTTTACTTTCCTTCTTTTTATCTTACACTCCAAAATATTTTAAAGTTAATATTTATTTGTTTACATGTGGTTCATGGCCAATCTGGGCAAATGTAATCCTTGTCTGACCTTATTAATCATCAGATGTCAGTAGATACATGGTGGAATTGTAAAAAAAACTTTTACATAAAGAAACAGGAGTAAAATACAAATAAATTCTAGTCCTGATAGAAGTGTTTTTAAGTAAAATAAATGCAGAAAACTAACACAAAAAATGTTGATCAATTAACAAAATTATATCCCCAAACAAAACCACACTAGGAACCCGAATCATTTCGTCAAACCATAGGTTCAACCCCGGTGTTTACGGACCTAGTCTAGAAAAACCTATTCCCTAAATAGAGTGAAAAAGCACAAAACGAAATTTAAAATCAATTAGTAATTGTATATTAACTATTATTTATTATCAATTATTAATATAATATAAATCTTAAATACCTGATAAAAAATTAATGAGTAAATGAATCTAATGCGAAACTCGGTAGTTTTAATGCTAGCTATTTAGCATACCTCACTTTGGCATTAGATGAGTGCGAGTGTGCAATGCATAAATACAAGGGTATCAAAGACTTTAAACCATTCTATCAAAATGTTTATTTTTATCTTTAAGAGAAAATTAATCAGAAGTATAGTTAATTGAATTTATTACAAGAATTAATTATATTTATGATTTTATAAGCAGAAGTCAAGTCAGTTTCACCTAATAAATTCTGACAAACACAGAAAGGGTGACAATAACTTATATTTATATACATGTAAAATCTGAGTTAGACAATTGGTCTTGATACCAAAACTCATAAGATTTTAACTTATTGGAGCTTACACTCTGGGCTTAGCTTCATAAAGTAACTTCCAACCATGATCTCATCAGTACTGCTAGTATAATACTTTTCATTCCAAAATCTCTCCATAATAAATTGAGTATAATATGAAAGTGTAGTTAATATTTGATATGATCGTAACATTTACCTTTCTCCTGTGTGTGTGATGTAATACGTCTTTCACAACTTAAAAAAAAACTTAGTTCACCCCAAACAAGGCAAATTGCTACTATAGACGTATGGGGCCACTGAAAATTATGGTGACAGTTTAAGTGGGGTATCCTAAATTGGGAGCTGTGTAGCGAGATGCTTGCTAACTATATATACTTCTATTCTCTGATGATTGACAAGAATACATTTGTCCAAATTTGCCATGAAACACGTGTAAGAAGAATGAACATTACATTTGAAATAACTTATTTTTCAGTGTAACATGACATAAAATGCATGAAATTTCATTGAAATACGTAAATAAAGTGATTGTAAAAACTAATGGAAATGATGGTCTTGGATTGATTTCGCATGGTCATAGGAATGGGAAATCAAAATATATATGCTTCGAATCTTGTAAGACAACTTAATTGAGCTTACAATTGGAAATATTACAGATATTATAAGGATCATATACATATATCGTTTCTAAAACATAAATATCTGCATATATATATATATAGAGATATATTTATACATATATATGTGTGTAAATATATATTTGTTTACACATTTCAAAAAATTCCAAAACTGTTCAATGTAAAATCTTGATAAATGTTTACATTTATAAACAGAGCCTATAAAAGTACACAATGGTATATTAAATTTCAATGAAAAAGTCTTTGTTCATTTTTTCGTGAAAAATTTTAAGTAAGTCAATGTAACTTGACAATTGATATATACACAAACAAACTACCAGGAATAAACATATAATTACCAGGATATTTCGTTCATGTAGCTTATTAGGATACTATCTGATCACGTCCTGAAGAAAATCCTAAGCAAAAATTGTTATTTTTATTTTTACATGCATTTCCCACAGAAATAATTTCCTTATAGGAACCAAAGATCTAATTAATAGTGAACCGACAAGTTTGTATTTATAACACAACGCCATAAAAAATACGCGCAACATTATAAACGATGCAAGTCAGATAATCTAATATGTAATGGAATGTATTCAGAATTTTTTGTAATTATCACGAAGCTATTATCAAGTTATCGTTAAGTTAAGGCACCCAATCATTTCAAATCCAGTGATACGAACGTTGGGCACTCCAAAACGAGTCTACATCAATGTTTAATGTTCTCATCTATTTACGAAATATGATATATCCAATTAAATGTGCCCATTGGTTTTAATGATGTAATATTCAATCAAAAGTATTAATTTAAATTTTCTTATTAGGAATAAATGAAGAAATAAAATTAAAAAATAAGAAATTAAGAATATAAACTAAGTTTCCTCTTTAAAATGTAAGCGAGATACGAGTCAATTATCCAATCAAAAAAGCCTAATTACTACATATTTTGGGAGTTGCATCCATTATCCTTATTATAAATTGAGTATACGTTATTTTCAATTGATTTCTATGAACGAATAAAATATGTTTTCTTTACGAAAATACTATCAATGTGGATATAAACAGAAATATCAAGAAGTAATATATAAAAGTCATATATTTTTGTTAATACTAATTAGTACTTAACATAGTGTATAAGACTTGTTCAAAGCTTATATAAGGGTATTTCATAAATTTATTTTCTAGTGAAAATAAACAAACAAATAAAGTAAACGAACACATACCATTTATTTCCTGATCTTTAATTACTTTGAATAGTCTGAAGTAATAAATTCTTGATTATAGATATCCATTAGTCTAAACATGATGTACACATAACTGATTTCGAAACTATACAGTTCAGTTAAATAAATACATCATTTAAATATGCTTTTACAAGCATTTTCGCTGGTTTATATTTGTGAAAAGCGAAATTTGATTTTCTAAGGAACCTATAATCAAAAGATCCAGAATTGATATACTAATTTTGATTAGTCGGCTATGAGCGTAATTGTACGTAGAATATGTATACAAAGATTTAAATTGGAAAAAAATGAACAGTAAAATGAATAAAATTATGTGACGCTGAAATGTAGCCTAATATAATCTCGTATATATCTATCTCCTTATCTCTTTATATATATACAGGGTAATTCATAAGTAACTTAGCTATTTGAAATGATTACCATATGAAGTACAAACATACTATGAACTTTTGATAATTGTTATCTTACTCTCTAATTACTGCGATTTGTTATTTTAAATTTGTACCTTTATATATTTGTTTCTATATATATTTAATTTTATATAATTAAATTGGTGTAAATCATCATACGTGCTTTTTTCAGGCAGTATCTTATTTACAATTGAAGAGCGAATTTTTATTGGCCAAATTTGATGAATCTCCCACACTTGCTGAAAGGTGATGACGACCTCAAATCAAAAATCACTGCCGAGTTTGTTAAAATTAATCAATCAAATATGCTACAAAGGGTCGTAAATTCCTTGCAAAAAAGAATGGAGCTATGCATGCAGAACGAAGGTGGAAATTTTGAAAATTTGCTGTCATTTTAAACTCCCATAAATGAATTTGTTGAATAAACTTCCTGTTTTATATTACCGTATTTTTTAACTTTAGAATTTCAAAAATAAATAGCTAAGTCACTTAGGACTCACCCTGTATATATATATATATATATATATATATATATATAGTTACTCAATGACAATAGAGCCCAGGTGAACAGCAAGTGTTCACCGCCGCCAAACAGGACATCCATTAGCTTGTTGATAAAAAGTTATTGAACTAAAGGCTATATGTATGTTAACACCGACACAAACATTCAGATGAGTGGGTTAGGGTACGTAGGCCCTGTGAACCGTGGCACGTATGACCTAATGACATGTGGAATACGCTTTAATGCTCAGCAACGTCAGCCCCCCTCCCACCCGAAATCTGTCAAATTGCATAGGTAGATGGGGTTTCCGTTAGCCGTAGTAAAGGCAGTCACTCAAATGAAAGCAAATCGCCTATATAAAAAACGAGAGAGTTAAACACTTTGTCATACTAAAACCTGCAGACAATGGGACTGAATTATTCTATCAGATGTTTGCTATGTCAATCATTCGAAGGGTCACTAACTGACCTCCCTCTGATGCCCAACATCATGGTGTGTGTAATGTGTGGGAAAATCTGTAAATCATTCCCAGGTCTTACAAGTCAGAGAGTGGTCTTAAAAATTATTTATGATGCCATGGAAGGTACGACAATTATGATACCGACAACAGTTTATGACAACTAGACATCAATTGCCTGCCAATGGTAAGCAATAAATATATATATATATATATATATATATATATATATATATATATATATATATATATATATATATATATATATATATATAGAGAGAGAGAGAGAGAGAGAGAGAGAGAGAGAGAGAGAGAGAGAGAAGTAAAAGATTATAATAAATAAGCTTGTGAGGTTAATAGAAGGGAACAACCGAGGAAAAACTGGAAAACTAACAATGGCAATATATGAAGTAGGAGAAAACAATTCAGAAGAAAGAGAATACATATGATAAGGAAAAGGCATCCAGAGGACAGAAAAAAATCAATGAATTGAAAATGGAAAAGAACAACATTTAGATCGTAGAGGATTAAAGAAAAAGCACATACACATGGAGGATTAAAAGTGCTGTATGAAGAAATAAATAAGAGAAACAGGAGCTGATGCGAGAGAAAACGAGAGCAGAATGGGAAAGAGAACAGAACAAGTATCGCAAATATGTTGTGAAAGATCCGACCAGGTTTGTAAACATTTTATTTGATGAAATCAAAAGTGGAAAGCTAGAATGCTCGAAAGTGTAACTCGAGAAACACTTGAAAATAACGAACAAACATCAGCAGCATATGAAAGAATTGCCAAAAATCAATGGCTCAAAGAAACCGACGGCAGCTTGGAAAAAATCAATATATAAGACTTGAGAAAAAAGAATTAGATGATTTTGTAAGCTAAGCCAGAGCAAAGATGGCGCCAGAAAACAACGGTGTATGTTATAAACTTCATGAATACTTTTTAAAACTGAGAACAAGATTGTTTCTGCTAATCCGAGAAATGTATTCCGAGAGATGGCGGATAGCAGAAGGAATTTATCTCCCAAACTAGGTATAATCAAAAGAGCAAGGACCATTCTGACCAGTTTCCTTATTAAACATCGACGGAAAAATCTTGTTTGGGATACTTGCTAAAAGAATCATAATAGTTCCTACATAAAACGGATATATTCATGAATCAAATAAGATAGCAGATATAAAGTGTTCCCCTGTATGCGTAGAACATACATTTTCCATATGGAATAGAAATACAGAAAGTTACAAAAAGTAAAAGCGATTTGTCAGTAGTATGGCTTAATCTTGTAAACGCATACGTGTCAATGCCACATGCTCTTTATATCAAACAGTGGAATTAGTTTTGTATCTAAAAAAGCGTGAGCATTGGTGAGGAAGTATCACAATATGAGATTTGCAACGGGAATATATACAACGGAGTGGCAAAGATTAAAAGTTAGTATTGCAGCTGAATGCACAATAGCAGTTATTGTATGCGTTCTAGTGATGGAAACCATAGTTAAATCGTATAGATGTGATAATACTGCGGCGGCAACACTATTGGGACTATTTATGGATGGTATTGCAATACTAACGAAAAGGCGAAAGGCAACAAAAAAGAGTTTAGAACGGTTGGATGGGTTTATTGCATAGTCAAGAATGAAGTTTAATGCGCAGAAATCAAGGAGTGCCATATTTGTTAAAGAGGTTTAAAAAGAAAATAAAGTATTCGATCGTAGGTAAAAAATACCCACTGTTTATAAAAAGACAGTGAAAAGTCTTCGGAGATTATATCTAACAACATTAAACGATAGAAGCTAAGGTAAACATACAGAAAGAGATACTGAATGGGTTAAAGGCGATTGATAAAACATCATTGTCTGGAAGAGTCAAGTGTTAGAGTCTACAATTTGTGTTTTACCCAAGATTACTATGGCCGATGGTTATGTACGACATTACGCTTTCAAAAGTTAAAAGAATTGAAAAATGATGCAACAGTTACATCTGAAAATACTGACAAAATCAGCACTATACGGCTCCACTGAAGTTACATTTCCCATCAATAGCTAATTAAAATAGAGAGATATCATCAGATCAATACAAATTCATCGGGAAAGATTTGAATCAAGAGACGTTAAACCATTTCGTACGAGTAGCGTAGTGGAGAAAAGAAAAGCCGTTGTGAATAGAATGCGGTAGGGTACGGATGCAGAACGAAAAGTAAAGCTTGCACAGAGTAGTGTACAAGAACAATGTGTACAATGGAAATCAGTAGTTTGTGGAGAAGCAAATTAGTTTAAAAGAGATCTGGGCGAAGGAAGGCAGGGAGATTATCATTATTGATAAAATCGACTTATGATGTACTTCCTCTACCAGCAAATTTCAAACGCTAGGAGCAAGGACAGGATGATAGATGTAAGTGGGGGCAAAGAGGAACAGTGAAGCACATTTTGTCATATTATCTACTAGGACAATATATGAGTATATGGCAACACAGCCAAGTGCTGAAGATCATAGAAAAATCTTCAGAGAGGACGTGGATGAAATAAATGATGGTTAAATAATAAGAGAAGATAAATGGTGTGACAGAAGGGAAAGTAATAAACGCAACATATAGAAAAGCGACAAAGACATATATAAATTTTGAAAGGGAATTGAAAATCGATGTTGATATTAGGAAAGCCTCTAGTCTTCCCTGTTATTGATACAGCTCACAGGCCGGATATGGTAAAATCGAGTGAAGATCAGAAGAAAAGTTATATAATAGAGCTAACGGTAAGTTTGGAATAATATATCAAAGTTGCAGAACCCAGGAACGCTCATTGAAGATTTCGAAGACAACAGATGGGGGGTCTACTATTACTATATTGGAATAAAATAAAAAAGTGTACATTGAAAAGTATTTTCTGTACCTAGTCAAACACCGATTTGGATTTTTAAAAAAAGAAACAAGAAGAATGACAACAGAAATGCAGAAAACATTGAAAAATGATTTACTTTGGTTGTGGCTGAAAAGGGATAACCCTAGCTGGAACGATAGAGAAATATGTTGTCTTTTATAGAAACTATAAAAACCACAACAAAAGATCACATGGACAAAATACATGCAACGAGAGAGAAACATTCAACATTACACCAATTATTTTCAACTCCAGCGTAGAGGGGCGCCGTCGTACCAGTGTTATCAGTCGAATATAAGGCGCAAAAACTGGCTGGTACGGTATCCAACCGATGATGACATTAGCCTAGATCCAGTAGTTTAGCTGCTGGCTATAAAACATTAGAATGCTCGATATTTGTATGGCTATGATTTCAATAACGATTACTATATTGACAGCCTTATTATCAGTAGTTACTATCAAGTAGACGTCTACTATTTTGGTGGCACCACGTAGTCTCATTATATGAAATTCAAGTTTTTTCACGTTTATAAACAAGAAATAAAAGTTTATATAATGAAAGGGTAACTATAAAGAAGTAACATTCAGTAATGTTTCATTTTCTGTAAAGTATAATGTCAGTTATGTGCAAATTTAAAAACAATAGCTAAATATGATTAGGTTATATATAAACGTTTCGCTTCTGAATTAACATTTGTTATTTATTATATTTTATATACATCCGTAAATTATGAATTAATCACATTCGCTCTAAAATATTCTAAAAACCTTTTTTGATAAAAATAATCATTCAATATTTTATAAAGATTTTATCAGAGAGCAATTGTTAACATTTTGTAATGTTTGGGTTATTTGAACTACTGTTCTCATTTTGAGAGTTACTCTCAGAACGTTTCGGTCGATGTAACCTCCAACATTCTTCGGCTGTGTCTTGTAGAACTCCTGAAAGACCCGGTATGTAACGGATCAAGTACAATTCAGTTCTAAGTTACACTGATCTAGAAGTTGAAGGTTTAATTATCAGTGCGGGCGGTACTAAGATAACAATTGTGATTTACTTAAAGATGTCTACCTTGTTAATGAGAGCATGCTAGCCCCGTGAATTAAATAATGTGTTCTGTTCGAAATTCCATACATATTTTAGAGTTCGACAGAAAGATTCCCTGAGTTCGGCGCACCTAAAGAAGGTCGGAAAGTACATTGCCCCTAATGCTGTTAGAATAATAGTCTAAACGAGAACAGTAGTCTGAATAATCCAAATAATACAAATTACCAATCGTCATCTCAAAAATTCTTTAACATAAGAATGTTTATTATAAACCCTTAGCCTTAAATCATGAGAAGAAATTCACATTCAAATAAGTCTACCAAAAAGTAAATACTTATTGGATTTCAATCAAATGTTGAGTACATATTTAATAAGAGATTTAAAGTAATATTCATTCTATATTTAACGATTAGTCTTTCTATATGTATCTCAGAAGTAATTAAAATATGTGATATATTTGAAATTATTCGTATCAGATTTGTCTGCAGTCTCTTGATATGAAAATAAAATGATGATAGTATGATATGCCATACTAGTTTGGAATATGAATATGTATAACTCCTCTATCTACACAAAGACTGCTTGCACCTATATAAAGAAACATCCCTAAAGATATGAAGCAAAACACTCAAAGAAGTTAACTTTATCACGCTTCCTTTCGACATGGATCTTTACTCTTGCTCGATCTATTTCGTTATCATCGTGTTTACAGACAAGGCTGGTTACAAGGAGTCAGCTAATCTCCATAACACGTCAAAACTACGTTCATGGTAACTCGGTCAGAAGAACTCGGAAGATTGTCAGCTTTTCTGATTGCCGTGGCAAACTCTTTTATCCGAACAAAAATTTCGACAAATCGAAAAGGGTGTTCCCCATAGGAGACAATAAGTAACAACTCTTTTTGATGTAATATTGCTTCAACATTTGTGGAAGTGATGCTCCAAGCATTATTTATTGGCATTGACAGAATACAATACCGACTTCGCAATCTAGTGAGTAATGATTTCTGTTCTCCATAGACTCTTTCTGACAAAACAACACGTTTAACGTCTTTATTTCAATGAAAGATGCACGACTTATTTCACATCTCTTGTATTTTCTTGTAAGGTATTCACATCAATAACTCTTCTTTCTACAAGAACTAAAAATAACTTGATTTTCTTATGCTTGTCCCTCGCTTCAGGCAGAAATTACATGAACAGAGATTATTTTTAAGAACGTCCTGCTTATGGAAAACATTACTACGGGGCAGCTTCCATGCTTGTTACAATATTGCGTCTTCAGATCCAATGTCAACAAATACTTGTCATAAGAAATAAACGTTACTCACTCCATTAATGATGTTAAATAATCTCAGAATAATATCATTAAAGCTACAATCCGTCCATCACATTAACTTTAATCATCTAGTGGTTTTTAGTCTTTTTTTTTTTTTTCTTTTTTTAACATAGTTCACCCCAAACAAGGCAGGCCGCCACTGTAGACGTAAGGGGCTACTGAGAAAAAGAAAAGGGGAGAAGGTAGGGGGTGGTCAATCTAGATTGGGATCAGCGCAGCGAGGTGTCTGTTTACATTAGATTTAAACTTCTGCATGTCTGTACTGTCGGGGAAACAGGGGGCAGGGAGGGAGTTCCAGAGGCTAGCAGTACGAGGAAAGAAGCTATTTGAGTAGAAGGCTCTCCGACATCTGGGGACCTCCACAGTGAATGAATGAGATTTAGTTGATTGTCGGGTTAGTCTAGTGAATTTCCGTCGAGGGGGCACCAGAGTAGCCAATTCATCGGAGCATAATCCATTGAAGTATTTGTAAAACAAGCACAAGGATGCTACATTGCGGCGATGGGACAGAGGCTGGAGCTTGGCTGACAGTGAGGGACCTATTAGGTTGGCGATTCTTTTTTGGACTTTGTCAAGGAGGGAGAGACTAGTAGATGATGCACCAGCCCAGATGTGACAACAATACTCCATGCATGGGCGGATGGTGGCTTTGTAGAGATACAGGATAATGTCAGGTGTGAGGAGTTTACTAGCACGGTAGAGGGAGCCAACCTTCTTTGCGGCAGCCTTGGCAATGTCTTCAATGTATTTGTTCTAATTCATGTTACCTGTGAAGGTTAGGCCGAGGAGTTTGAATGATGAACTCTCAGGTAGGGTGTTATTTGCCATGACAATCGGTGGTTGAAAAGGTTTCTTGTAGTTATTGAAGGAAAGGAGTTTTGTCTTTGCGGCATTAAAAGTTACCAACCATTTATGACCCCAATCCACTACAGCCTGGAGGTCATTTTCTAAAGATTCAGCCATTGCATCGGATATTATTGCGTCGGTTTTGCCAACATGGCGAGAGTAAAGGGTGGTGTCATCAGCAAATAAACCAATCTCAGACTCTATGCCATCAGGGAGATCGTTTATATAGATCAGGAACAACAAGGGTCCAAGGATAGAGCCCTGGGGTACACCAGCATTTATGTCATGTTGCTTAGATGAACGGCCATCGAGGACAACCTGGATTTTTCTTTTGGCGAGGAAGGATCTAATTATATTAAATAATTGCCCAGTAATACCGTATGATCGTATTTTCAGGAGGAGCCCTTTATGCCATACCTTGTCAAAGGCCTTGGATATATCAAGCGCTACTGCCCTAGCTTCACCTGCCTTGTCGAGTGTGTGATACATGCGTTCAGAGATGACCGTTAGAATGTCTGCAGTAGATCGTGATTGTCTAAATCCATACTGGCGGTCAGAAAGAAGTTTAGCATTAACTAAGTGTCGTACTATTGCTAGATTGATTAAGGATTCAAAGATTTTAGCAAAGATCGGAAGCAGACTGATTGGGCGATAGTTCTGGGGATCGGTTCTATTTCCAGAATTCTTGTAGACTGGTACCACAGAGGCAATTTTCCAGCTATCGGGGAAGCAAGATTCAGCTAGACACTTATTGTAGAGTTTGGAGAGAACAGGGGCCAGTTCAGCAGAGCATTTCTTTATTACTATTGTGGGTATAAGATCAGGCCCACAAGCTTTGGAGGTGTCAAGGTTTTTTATGATGTCTCTAACCTGAGATGGGGTGATGACCAGGTTATCAAGTGTGGCTTCGGTCAGCAAAGGGAATTCGGGGAGGGGGTGGTTATCTGAGTCCAAAGTAGAGTTAGAAGCGAAGCGCTGGGCAAGTAGTTCAGCCTTATCAGTGGCCGTGCAAGCGACATCATTGTGGTTTGATAGTGGGGGAATCGTTGATTGACCATTATTCACTACACTATTGTAGATTTTCCAGAAATCACGAGTACCTAATTTCTGTGTCTGGATGCGTTTTTCTGTTAACTCATTAAACCTTCTCTTCGCTTCACCTATCACGGCCTTGCAATTATTTCTTGACTCTATAAATTTATTTCTATTAGTAGCTGACTTATGTCGGCAAAATTTACGGAATGCTTGTTGTCTCTCAGAAATGGCAGCTGCACATTCCGAGGTGAACCATTGAGGAGAGTGAGGCTTGCTAAAGTATTTTCGCATGGGGACATCGGCTTCAATGCCTGCTTTGACCCATTCAGTTAATTCGTTTGCACACTGATTGGCAGGGAGTGAGAAGGTTTCCCTCCATGGGGCATCACTGATGTGATCTCTGATTGACTCAAAATCAGCCCGCTCGTAGTATCTTATTGTTTTGAGCAACGGTTCATCAGCTTTTGGACGACTTCTTAGGGTGATATGTATCATTAGCACAATGTGATCAGCATTCCCGAGTGGGCTATGAGCTTTCGTCACACAAGCCTCGGGCATTGAGGTCAAGAAAAGGTCTAGAAGTGAAGCTTGTTGATCTATTCGATCGGGGATGCGGGTCGGAAAATCGACAGTCTGAGAGAGGGAGTGAGCTAAGGAGAAATTATACGTAGAGTTGCCGGCTGCGTCAGTAAGGCTGGAGAATCCCAACCAGTCACGGTGGTGGGCATTAAAATCACCAAATACATGTATGTGGGCATTCGAGTCAATTAAGAGTGCTCTATCTATGCTTACAGAGACAGAGTTTAACAGAGTACAGTCCTGGGTCGACGGGGAGCGGTATAAGAAATATAAGTAACTGATGCTGTGATGTAAAGTCAATCTAAAGCACATGTAGTCGTGGTCAACTGATTCAAACCTATGTTCTCTAGTCAGGGGGAGGGTGTTCCGAACATAAACTCCTAGCCCGTGCATAGTCTTGATGAGTTGTAAATATATAGTAATCAAAACTACTAAACATGAGTTTATTTATCATACAAATACTATCTATTACAATAGTACTGCTTGGTTAATCAGATGTAGAGATTAGTATTTAAATATAATATAAACAGTTTGTTAATTCATAAGAAACTTATTATTGATCAATTTGCGCCACGACGGTGTCACTTCAAATGACTGCTTTGCCCTCGAAGTAATCTCTCATTCTGAAGTATGTCTTCTTATTCAAAATCTAATTGTAAACTGCTGAATATAAAAACTGTTACAATCCACGCGGGAACTGTATATCGTGCTTCTAACATACACGCACCTCTTCTTGTCATTCAGAAAGACTATACGCATGATAATGCCCTACACACAAACCAGCAATTATAAGTCCATCTTCGTTACATGTCTTATTACTTATTCTCTTGCTGCAAACTGTCAGGCTGAAATATAGACATTCGCTCACTCGGATGTATACCTGACCCACGTGTACACCTTGTGTCATTTTAAGGCTTCCGTGAGAAAACTTATTTCAATTAAATTATTTCCCGCCCATGCTTATTTCAGCTATCGCGTTCTTTCGGGTGAGAAATATGTCGTACATATTCTATGGCCTATGACATTGCTACCTGAAAAAATATTACAACAAATATGACAGAAACGTTCTGAGAAATAGTGTAAAAATTATTTTGTATCTATTTAATCTCGATAGTTTATGTTTCTATAATAAGATCAAATATATTACAAAAAATTTCAGGAAATAGATATAACGCCATTTTGTAAATGTAAAAATATCATCTAGTTTTGTGTGAAAGAGATTGCTTTAGAAATTACAAATGTTTTTTCCTTTTTTTGAATGAGAAAGTTCAAATAAAGTTAGAAAATGGAATTGTTATATTTGGATTTTTTAGACTACTGTCTTCATCTTAGAGGTTATTCTCCCAACTTCACAACCGATATTCATCAGATGCGTTTTGTCGAAACTGGGAATGTTTACGTCAAACGCGAATCTTTAAGGTATTAAAAACTGAACTTTTTATTTAATCATTGGATGTAGATAACTAGTGTTTGATCAGTTTAAATAATTCTGTTTCGCAACGAATAATATAGTAAGTATAATCAGTTCTAATTGACAGTTTTCTGGATGTGGAAGGATCAGTCATCTCTACAAGCGATGCTAACAATGTATGAAGAATTTCTTAAGACGTCTACTTGTTCATGGTTGAATAAACGAGGTGAATTTCCCCGTGTATTGAATAAAGAGTTAAGTTAGAAATTTTATAAAGATTCCCGAGTACGACAAAAAAATTCCGAGTTCGACAAGACGTATCTGAAGCAGTTCAGATGTTACATAGAGCGATATCTTGAGAAATATCCAATATAAGAAGACTAGTCTGCATCATCCGAATAATACAAACATTGTATTCTTTAATTTAGATTTCTATAAAAATAAACAAAATAACGAGTAGCAAACTAATAAGAGAGGGGTCAGTTTTAAACATTAATGCTGGAGGTCTGTAGACTAACAACATTTGATTATACACAGTTGTTAGTCGAATTTATGCGTTTGATTAGAGGTGTCAGATACAAAAATACTGTGATATTTATTCAATAAAATTAAAGACTGTTTTGATGAAAGTTTAGCGCCGTAAACTGAACTAATTGTTGCCTGGTTACCTGGTTACATGACGTCACTAATTCTCTTTTTAAATTAGCACTCGATTCCTATAAAATTGTGCGAATATAAATGTATAATATATATATATATATATATATATAAATGTATAATATTTATATATATATATATATATATAAATGTATAATATATATATATATATATATATATATATATATTTATATCAACAATCATTATTAAATCATTTCATAACAGAGATGTAAACACAAAATGTTCGACAGACGGAAACATAAATATAATCAAAATTCATTTACTCTATTACTCAAACGTAAGGATGAGACAATTATAGACTAAATCACTTGGTTTGGGTATGATGTTTTATGAAATTATATAGTAAATGATTACATATTTGCAAGCTCTTCTTAATGCAAAATATTGAGTTACTCTTTTTTGTTATATTATGACAGGCCCTGTATTTTTAAGTGTATGGATCCACGAGTATGAATTGTGAGAGAAATAGAATCTAGATAAACTAAGTACAAACTTGAGGGCAGTGGTAAATTAGGACGTATGTGTGGACGTAAGAGAAGATCATTTGACGTACGCAATTGTGACAGTGTCATCTGCGTACAAGCTCGGTACAGGTCATTCTCACAGTTAGCGTGACAGTGACGAAAACCTGAAGTTCAAAAGGTGAAAACACAGAGGTAATCTAAGGCAGTTATGAGAGTCGTTGAAAGGTCAGGGGTCCTACGTGACAGATCCTTTGTGTGAAAACTTAGTTTTTCAGAGAGTTCCAAAGGTGTGTAACAGAATGACTCACGCACCTGCTTGTCTACCAAAGTGACGAAAACAAGCGATTAAAACTACGCATTAAGAATTATTAAGCGTTATCAAAAGACAGGTTTTGAATAAAATAATTGCAAAACAAAACTAAATAGACAATTAGTCAAACGTATAACTTTTCTGCCGGGAAAGGTCATGATCACTAATCACGACGGCGTCAAAGGATAGGAAATGACGAAAATGACCAAACAAGCGATTAAAACTGCGTATTAAAAATTATTAAGAGTCATCAAAGGCAGGTTTTAAACAAAGTAATTACAGAACAAAACTAAATAGACAATTGTTCAAAGGTATGACATTTCTTGCCGAAAAGGTCACGAATGCTAATGGACTCGGCGTCAAGGGATAGGAAATAACGAAAATTACAAGACAAGCGATTAAAACTGCGTAATAAAAATCATCAAGAGTGATCAGAGGCACTTGTTTAGATAATGATTATTGTCAGAAAAAGGTAAATACACGAAAACGATAAAGGGTGTAAAAAAAAGATCTAACACTTAATCTTTTCTATATGCCAAGTGTGAAGAGAATAAAAAGAAAACAACAACAACTTGGCATTGAAAATACGTGTTGGAATGAGTGAAAAGAAGAAAAACACAGACGGATGAAAGCAGGAGGGGGAATTCTGTCCGGGCCCTAGAGCGCATGGGGGAAAGATTGAGTGTCGATGACAATATAAAAACAACCGTTCTTTACAAGCAGAAGGGAGAAAAGGTTAAGGGTTCCCGATTATCGAAGCGGGCGGATCGTGAGACAGTTAGTTCCCGATCTTCGAAGCGGCAGCATCCGAGAAACTCAGCCATGTAACTTTGTGTAAAAAGTTAGTTATGAGTTACTTGGGGTTGGAAGCGACCCGGGCCTATTGAGAATGTAATCGCTTACCGTGAGGGCTGTATCTCTCAGGAGATTCAGTACAATTAACGTGGCATTCCCCAGCGAGGAAGAAGAATGAATGATTCGCGGAACGAATAGAAAGAAACTCCGACAACGAAGTGTGAAATAAACCAGTTAACAAATCTCTCTAAAATCCGGTCTCTGAGCGTTTTGTCTTCTGCTTGGAAAATAGAATCTGTTCCCTAAAACAGGTAAACCACTGCGACCTCGGCCAATGACAAACAGCGGCAGAATTCACGGAGCTGACGATGTCAATGGACGATCACGGCGGAAACAATGAACGAAAATGTAAGGTAATCTTTTCTCAGTGCAGTTTTGTTTTGTGTGCTAACGAACTTAAAAGAACCGATATTTTAACAATAAGAACTAAAGAAAAACGAACGGTATTTGATTAGTATTGTGTAAAGGAACATTGTTTAAGGAAACTGTGTCTAAAATGACTCTTAGAAGTGTGTTTAAAAGTGACTCTAAGAAACTGTGTTTAAAAATGACTCTTAGAAATGTGTTTGAAATATGTGTTAAAATGTTGTACAAAAGTATTAAAAAGAATAGATCGAACCACTCTTAATTCTCTCATGAACATTTCACATTATTTTCGATTCGGAGAGGATGAGATCCGAACAGTTGAAGTGGTTTCAGAGAATGGCCTCAGTCGGGGGGAGCAGTGACCATTAATAATTATAGTAAAGCTCCCGTCTGTAGTATATCGTCCCGTCTGTATTATAATAGGAACGTTTGTAATGTGTAATGTATTATACAACAGTCTCCCCTCTTACTACTCCTCTTCAAGCGATTGTACAGCAGTCCCCCCTTTTGCATGATCCCCCTGTAAGGGAGTATGCAACATTTTGTAATTGAAACCTGATGCATTCGGGATTGATTTTAATCTATATACATTTAATTTATATTGATATAATCTCTCCTCTACACACACCCCTCTCTCTCTCTCTGCATATATATATATATATATATATATATATATATATATATATATTATACATATGAGATTAATAGATAAGCATAACACTAAAAAAATTATAACTAAGATATATATTAAAACAAACTGATATTTCGATACACCATGACTTTATAAAAGAGACACACATGCATTTCGATAAAGTCCTTCTAAACCAACAATTAATGTGGTTTGACACGATCGAAATTAAGATTGGATGTAGAGATGTTTCTGTGGTATTATTTTTCTAGTCTTTGTTCACGCTTATCAAGTATTCCATATATAAAACTTTCCACTTTGCCTAAACTTCCATGCCATGTTTAAACATTTAACATATACATATACAATCTACAGAATTACATATATATATATATATATATATATATATATATATATATATATATATAAATATATATAACTGTGTTGTGTATGTGTATAAATAGTACTACATATACACGGCTGTAATTAGTATACTTAATTATTATTACTATTTTGTGACCATAATTAGTTTGTACAATGTACAGAAAAATCAGAAAAGTATTTAAGAAATCATTTATAACGAATACCAATGTGATAATGTGTGAAAATAAAAATGTTCCGTCCCGTGACATCCAAGCTTTCCCCCTAAATAGCTAAGCATATCTGCCCTCGAGTTCCTACAGCCTATGCAACAAGTTTGACGGTATACATACCAGTCGAGCATACGTCTTCGATAATCCCTCTGACAGAGACTGAGTCATTGCGGTAGCCTTTTAATCTGTCGGGCTATAATATTCATTCTGGGGAATCCCTTACAAGCCTCGCCTTTCCATTTTGGGAAATAGGTAATTCATGGTTAAAGGCTTGAAGCGCCGTCACCGGTTAATGCTGACGGCGCTTCTAAGGCATTTTAAAAGGTCAGAGTTCACATCATTCTGTGCGTGGGCTTATACTTCCGAGCCTCTGGCTTTGCGGCACATCTTCTTGTGTTGAGAGGAAAATTCATACGTTTTAACCTCCTGTTTGTTTTAACGTGGATAATTTTCCGGAGAAATAAAAAGTAATTATAATCATTATTTACAACTATAAATAACTTATAATTATAAGTTATTTGAGACTATAAAAGTATAATTCTTATATGAATAATTGCTTATATGCTAACGTTTATTGTATTGTTGTTATTAAAAGCTAATTTCAAAAAACAATTATAACATTTTCTTGACAATAATTTCTTTTTACAGCGGCCACATTTTAGTATGGTTATTGTTTGTTAAATAATGTTTTTCATACTTTTCACCTTTTTAAAAACTTTTCATAATTTGGAATGGTCAGTTATCTGAATAACGATCTTGCGACAAAACCCCAAGACCCTCCTTCAACTGGTAGACACCTACTTTTCCAACTATGATCTCTCAACTCTGTATTTTACTATGTTCTTTTCATTCACTTCTCGTGAATGTTCTTCCCAGATGGGACTGTCAGTTCAACCAATATCACTTTTCTCGGTCGAATTATAGAACGTGAGTATGTCGTGGCACAGTGAAGGCGTCATAATGTTCGGGTGCCTTTTGTTGCCACTTTAGATCGACTATTAGCTGTCAGTCTGAAGCTTCTTGAAGCACACACGTAGTTGATTTATTTTATTAGGTGTTTTTTATCCCGCCTGGAACAAATGTATTGTCTCTTTGCCAGATCTGTTACTTAGAATATATGCCTGTGGCGCCATCGCAATCGAATTAAACACAATGTCATCGGGCAGCTACACAAAATATGTTTCAAAGATCAGTTTTCTGTGTAAAAAAGTTTTAGCCGGCTGAAGTTTTTTCGCGCCAAATAGCTGTTCTTTGAATTTGCAAGTTTTATAATATTCTCCTATTCAAGCCAAGGCGACTCTCTAGGAAGCTATATATAATCATTTTTCTTTAGCCTATTTAATGTTCTGCTAAACAAATATCCATGCCCCACTTAGTCCCTACCTACAGATCTTACAACTACTCTCCGTCGCAGTTATCCTATTACTTTTTTTACTGATGGGTCACTGCTTATATATGCCCGGGAGCAACTAGAGGATAATTGTTAAAAGGATTGTAGGTTTTCCGATCATTGCCGTCACGAGAGGATTAGAAATAGTTATTAAACAGGACTTGATTTTCATCGAGGACGGCTCGATAAGTATTGGTTTACATTAGACTTGAAGAGGACCTTGTTGTAGTCTTATGGAAAGCAGACTCGTTATATCTCGGTCTCAGATATAGGATAGTTTAAGAATGAAAAGTTTCGTGGAAGCTTCTCTTCATTTATGTGCAAAGAAAACACCTAACTGTATTTGCTGTGTAACACGACACGTTCTTGTTATTAATGTTTCACATGAATTAGAACTCAGTCGATCACCTACTATTCATACAACAATACAGTAGAAAGAGACTATCAACATTTCTCCTGTGTGAAAAGAGCTGTAGAGGCGAGAAAACATCATCTCCCAATAGATTTCGAAGTCAATTTTATAATCTTTGAAGACAAGAAAGAGGTTTCCGATCGCCTTCTTCCTAGAGATAACAACAATACTTAATCTTAGGACGGTCTGTCTGTTATATACACAGAAGATTGTATTATGATTCAGGCAGTTTTATGGCAGTAGAATGATCAAACAATTACTTAAGCAACATTAGCAAGGGATTTGATGAAAGTACTTTTACTTAAAGTGGGGGTGAAAGTCAGGCTTAGTAAGTCCTAAAAGTTAATCAAAAGAGGGGTTTCTTCGAGTAAATAGTCATTGAATTCGAATGGGAAGAAGAGGGGATCTGAGCGTTGGTGGTAAACAGATTGAAGCTTTGTTTTAGAAAAGTTAAAAGTAACCAGCAACGTCTCTCTCTATTGTACCACATGTTCCACGTCGAATATGGAGTCACAATGATCTTCATCATCAATGCTCTTTGAAGTGGTGCTATAATGGTGATAATGGTGTCGTTTTCCGCACAGATGTCAACGAATGCCATCAGATTAGTTAATAAATATCAGGGAGAGGGTTGAGTCTAGAATGGGTCCTAGAAACACGCCATCATTGGTTGTGTGTTCTACGGATGTCGTCTATTAATAAAAAAATACTTTTAGAGAACTATTAGGGAGAATACATTTGATTCGTTACCGAACATTTTTAGATATTTCATAGCTAACAAGTCTGTGTGTCAAACCTTATCGAAGGTCGATGATATATCAAGAGTAATCACACAAGAATCGAGGTCCCTGTCGATAGATTCACTGGTCTTATGCGATATCGCACTCAATATGTAAGTTGTAGATCTAGAAAGACACAACTCTATATTTTGGGTCACAAATGCGATTGTTTTACTCGGAGGTGGTTGTATAATGTTGTATTTATTACGAATTAAAGTACTTATTAAAGAATGTAGGGCATTTCGCACAGATACCTTACCTGATCTTCGTTATTTTTAATACCGGGCAGACCAACAAGATTTTCATAGCAGATGCAATGATTGGACAGATTTGTAACGAGAGCAGTAATTTTGGGTTGCAATTTGTTCAGTACGATAATTGGAATGTTGTCGCGACCAGTAGCCTTGTTTGCATCGGGGTTCTTGATATGTTAGGCGGCATCTATGATAGTTACTTAATGTATTTTGGTCATAGGAGAACATTCTTTAGATAAGTGTTTACCTAGTTGCAAAGGGTGGAAATATCCGCAAAGTTCTCTGCAACATCTTTGGCTTCATAGTAGGTTGTGAATATCACCTAAGGATTATTAATGATGGTTGGGATAGAAGTCTCACATCGAAAACTCATGGGACTCAAACCCTTGATCGGTCACTTAAGATTTAATGAATTTTACACATTTAGTGTTCTAGATAACACTGTTACATTGTTTTCGGGAAATTCTAAAGTAGGCTTTTGTGTCGGGGCATTTATTGCATTAAAAAGCAATTGAGATGGTGGTTTATCTAGGCAATAGTGGCGGCACATTCACTGGTGTCCTAAAGCTTGCTGATCAGTCTATGTTGGGATATTCTAGAGAGTATAAAGATCTCAAACAGTAAACAAGTCAGATATATCAGATGCCATGTAGGTGAAGTTTATTTTCGAGATAGATTTAAAAGGGATTTCAGATGTGAAGAATCTTAAGCTGTCACAATGGGTTCTGGAATGTTTATAAATCTACGATGGAAAGGAACTTAAGGGGACGTGCTTAACCTTGTTTTATCTTATTTGACATACTATAGTGGTCAGAGAATCACAGAGAAGATTGGGCAGGAAAATTGAATGTGCCGACTAAGTGTTCAGAAAAAGATTAAGAAGGCTTCCAAAATGCCCATCAGCATCGGGTACGCGCAAAGAGGAAATATATACTGTGAGCAAATGCGGCACTGAGACAGATATAGGCCAAATCTGGATCTTGATAGGTAGTGTACCTACAACATAGAAATCCGTCTATGATGTAGGCGAAGATTCCATGATCATGGCGACATTTGGACGGGTTTGGATGTTATGCTTGAGTAACTCTGTGTCATGCAGTCATCTAAGGAAACCGACAGGCCAATGCAAGTTTCGCACAGAAACAAGATGACAGGTTATTTAACCTGTAAGCAAATGTCAACGTCTGGAAAGATAGAACGTAGACGCTTTATGTTGGAACGGGAGACTTGATAGTTAGGTTATACGTTACAATTTAAGATCCTGTGTGTGCACTTATGATTTGTTTTGTGACTTATCATGTTGGGATTTGAAGATTTGTAGAAGAGGTTAGAATGGGAGTTAAAAGCGGAACGCAGGGGAATGAGTAAGAGAAGTCTATCTTTGTAAACTATTGAAGAAAGAAAATCCGTAGCAGTGCCAACTAATATTACATCAAGAGGCGGAAGCAGAGACTATTGTCTCGTCCAGACTATATTCACTAAATTGCAATACATCAGCCACGCTATTTTAACCTGCTGATAAGACAGACACTTAGAAGTTACTCCAAGTTCCAGGTATCTCCTATATAAAGGGCAGTTGTCTGTATGTTGGTTTGTTTGTTTGTTTGTTTGTTTGTATGTCCAGATACTCCTTCGAGCGGACCCAACAAACAGTCACACGGGACGTATAATATCTCAGAACCGGAAAAAAAATGGACTCTTCGAGGGTCGACTGAGCACTTTTCTCCAATGGGGGGCTGCCTTTTTCCTCGATTTTCAACGTTGTTTAGTACTAATTTGAGAAAAAAACAATGACATCATGTAGAATTTGAGAAATAATGCACCGTCACGATTTTAACAGGAAATGACGTCAGAGAGTGGCAGAAAGAAATTCACTTACACTACAACCATATTTTCTTTCTTTCTTTTTTCCCTCTCACTCCCACACCCCCCCCCCTCCCTTCCTATGGCCGTTCTGTTATCATGATAGGCATTACCTCCTCCTTTCAGGCCAAATTGGGGTGGGGAGGGTGTCGGCATTCGCCGGTGTGAGCGCCTCAGGCGAAATTTGGGGGAGGGGGGGGTATCGGCATTCGGCGGTGGGGCGCCTCAGGCCAAATTTGGGGGCGAGGGGGGGTGTCGGCATTCGGTGCACCTCAGGTCAAATCTGGGGAGGGGGAATGTCAGCAGTCGGCGGTGGGACCCTCAGGCCGAATTTGGGGAGGGGGAATGTCGGCATTCGCCGGTATGAGCGCCTCAGGCCAAATCTGGAGAGGGGGAGTGTCGGCATTCGCCGGTATGAGCGCCTCAGGCCAAATCTGGGGGGGGGAATTTCGGCATTCGCCGGTATGAGCGCCTCAGGCGAAATTTGGGGAGGAGGAGTGTCGGCATTCGGCGGTGGGGCGCTTCAGGCCGAATTTGGGGAGGGGTTATGTCGGCATTCGCCGATATGAGCGCCTCAGGCTAAATTTGGGGAGGAGGAGTGTCGGCATTCACCGGTGGAGCGCCTCAGCCCAAATTTGGAGATGGGGGATTGTCGGCATAATGGAAAGTCACGATTTTAACTAACTACACTTTTTTGAACATGAGTTTATAGTGAAGCAAGGGTTGCTTAATCCTAATCGAATTTCTTCTGTTGACATGATACCATCCTCCCAGGTATTACCTCCTTCTTTTTGAGAGGTGTGAAGTTAATGTAGTATCAGTAAAATTAAAGTAATAAATAATTATGCTCCACCATTGTTTTCACTAATATTTGTATACATATTAAATAACGTCTCAAGAAGTAAAGTAAGAAGAGAAATAATTATGCTCCGCCATTGTTTTCACTTATATTTGTATACATATTAAATAACGTCTCAATCAGTAAAATTAAAGGAATTAATAATTATGCTCCGCCATCGTTTTCACTAATATTTGTATACATATTAAATAACGTGTCAATAAGTAAAGTAAGAAGAGAAATAATTATGCTCCGCCATTGTTTTCACTAATATTTGTATACATATTAAATAACGTCGACATGTAACTTAAAATATTTCTCAGGGTTGGGGGGAGAGTGAAAAATTAGGGGGCTGGAGAGATTCAGGGGTCGGGGAAAATTTTAGGGGTCAGGACGAACTTTTTAGGGGTCAGACCAAATTTTTTTGTTTTTTTTTGTTTTGAAGTCAAAATATTTCTCATGGTTGGGGTTGAGTGAAAAATTAGAGGGCTGGAGAGATTTAGGGGTCGGAGAAAATTTTAGGGGTCAGGCGGAACTTTTTAGGGGTCAGGCCAAATTTTTTTGTTTTTTTTTTGTTTTGAACGCAAAATATTTCTCATGGTTGGGGGAGAGTGAAAAATTGTGGGGCTAGAGAGATTTAGGGGTCGGGGAAAATTTTAGGGGTCAGGCGGAACTTTTTATGGGTCAGGTCAAATTTTTTTGTTTTTTTTTTGTTTTGAAGTCAAAATATTTCTTATGGTTAGGGGAGAGAAAAAAATTAGGGGGCTGGAGAGATTTAGGGGTCGGGGAAAATTTTAGGGGTCAGGACGAACTTTTTAAGGGTTTGCCCAAATTTAGGGGCGGCGATATGTACGTATTTAGCTTCCACACCGGGGCGGCGATAGGTACTTATTTAGCATTCAGCGGTGGTGATAGGTACTTATATAGCATGTGCACATGGGCGGTAATAAGTACGTATATAGTATGCGCACCGGGGCAGTGATAGGTATGTATTTAGCATGCGCACTGAGGCAGCGATCGGTTCATATATAGCACGCGCACTGGGGCGGCGATAGGTACGTATATAGCACGCGCACAGGGGCGGCGAAAGGTACATATTTAAAATTCACACCGGGGCGGCGAAAGGTACATATTTAAAATTCACACCGGGGTGGCGATAGGTACGTATTTATCATTCACACTGGGGCGGCGATAGGTATGTATTTAGCATTCACACCGGGGCAGCGATAGGTATGTATTTAGCATTCGCACCGGGGTGGCGATATGTACGTATTTAGCTTCCGCACCGGGGCGGCGATAGGTACGTATTTAGAATTCACACCGGGGCGGCGATAGGTACGTATGTAGAATTCACACCGGGGCGGCGATAGGTATGTATTTAGCATTCGCACCGGGGCGGCGATATGTACGTATTTAGCTTCCACACCAGGGCGGCGATAGGTACGTATTCAGAATTCAGGGGTGGCGATAGCTACGTATATAGCATGTACACATGGGCAGCAATAAGTACGTACATAGCATGCGCTCTGAGGCGGCAGTCAGTAAGGTATGTATTTCGCACCTGCACCGTGGTGGTGATAGGTACGTATTTAGCATTCGCACCGGGGCGGCTATAGGTACGTATTTAGCATCTGCACTGGGCAGGCGATAGGTACGTATTTGGCATTCACACCAAAGCGGCAATATGTACATATTAATTATTCGCACTAGGGCAGCGATAGGTACTTATGTAGCACGCACACCGGGGCGCAATTGGTATGTCTTTAGTATTCGCACTAGGGCAGCGATAGGTACTTATGTAGCATGCACACCGGGGCGCAATAGGTATGTATTTAGCATTCACACCAGGGCAACGATAGGTACTATTTAGCATTCGCAACGGGGCGGCGATAGGTACTTAAATAGTATCTGCACCGGGGCGGCGATAAGTACGTATATAGTATGTGCACTGGGGCGGCGATAGGTACGTATATAGTATGCGCACCGGGGTGATGATAGATACGTATATAGTATGAACACCGGGGTGGAGATAAGTACCTATATAGAAGGCGCAGATAGAGGTGTTACTTTTTATAGAAATATGTCATACTATTACCCTGGCCAATAGGAGAAATGGTGGGGAAGAAACAGCTTTTGCAAAAGGCAAAATTAGAAAGTAGCGGCGAAATGGAGCGACCAGGGAAGAGAAAGGTAGCAGATAAAGAGACGGCTATAGAGAGAGGGAGCAGACATAGAAGTTTGAATATAAAGATGTTACACACACGATCTTTCTTCAAATATATGTTTTTATGACCCCGAGCAACGCCGAGTAGCCCCGCTAGTCTATTATATAAAGGCCAGTTGTCTGTATGTCTGTCTGTCTGTCTGTCTGTCTGTCTGTCTGTTTGTATGTCCAGCTACTCCTCAAAAACTACTCGGCAAACTGTCGACAAGTTGACCGGACAACACCTGGGAGCATAATATCTCAAAATTACAAAAAAAAAAAATGTCCCCGGGGGTCAACGGGGTCAGTTTTCGGGGGCGGGTCTGGTTTTTTGAAACTTTTTCAATGTTATTTACTGGTGATTTTGAAATCAGCCAATGTATTCATGTAACAACTTGATAAAAATGCACTGTCCGGTTGTATCAAGTCATCCCATAACTTCTGTCCGGATGTATCAATAACAGTGAAACAAGGGTTGCTCAATCACATCCGCACCTAGAAACCTAAACTTATATTTTTTTTAAATAAAAATAGTTCTTTGCGGGGAAGGGTAAGAATTTTTTTTTGGGGGGGGGGGTAGTTGGGGGGGGCGGAATTACTAACATCTTCATCCTGCGGGAGTGCTTATACAATATAGGACCCGGAGGCTTCTGAAGTATATGGACCTGGGCGGGGGGGGGGGTTCTTCTGCAGTATAGGCACCAGAGGGGCGGGGGAGGCGCTTCTACAGTATAGGATCCAAGGGCTTCTGCAATATAGGAACCAGGTGTGCTTCTACAATATAAGACCCGAATGCTTCTGCAGAATACGGACCATGGGTGCTTATGCAGTATAGGGACCAGGGCTGCTTCTACAGTATAGGTACCAGGGGTGCGTCTACAATATAGGACCTGAATGCTCCTACAGAATAGGGACCATGGGTGCTCATGCAGTATAGGCACCGGGGGTGCTTCTACAGTATAGGATCCAGAGGCTTCTGCAGTACAGGTACCAGGGGTGCGTCTACAATATAAGACCCGAATGCTTCTACAGAATAGGGACCATGGCTGCTTCTGCAGTATAGACACCGGGCCAGCTTCTACAGTATAGGACCCAGCATCGGGGGGGGGGGCTTCGTCAATTTAGGACCCAGAGGCTTCGGCGTTGTATGGGAGAAAAGTGCTAAATGTCCTAGATAGAGCTACTGTAGTGTTTCTCTTCGGACTATTGTGCAGATGAAAAGGAGGGGGGATCAGTAAGAGTGATTTTAGTAGTGCTCTGGAGGCCATCTTGATTTTCTAAATACTCGGCGTTGTCCAAGAGAAAAGTACTCAATATCCTATTTTGCTTGCGGGGAGGAGGAGGGAGAGCCCCGGGCAACGCCGGGTACCCTGCTAGTCTAGACTATAGGATTACCTTAGCCCAAGTAGAACATTTATATCCAGTAAATTTACTAGCGATATGACAGCCAACATAGAAAGAGAATTACTCCCAACATCTCGAGGCACCGCTCACACTAAACTGCTAACCAAGGAGACAGCCTGTTCTTCACCTTTCGTCAGACATATCTCTTAAGGAAAATAACGACTGATGAACAAAGTAATGGAAGCGAGAGTTACACAGTTCTCGAAAGTCCATCAGAAGTGCATTATCTACTGTCCATTAGTTTGGTCGAGCAGATTGATGGTGGCGATTAACAAAAATTCATAAGTATGTACCTAACATAAATTTGTATTTACCTTTCTAGAACAGGGGGAGATAGGTTCTCTTTCTCTGATCTAAAGCGGTAAAATGCGAAGCATTGGAAAGGAGGGGAGGAGTTTTAGTGTGAAGGGTAACATACGTTTTTGTCCTAGCAAAACCATGATATACATTTTAGCATATCGTTTTAACTGTCGATTATTGGAGCATACATCATAACCTTCTACGGCTTTTAATTCTAGTTACAGACAGTCTATATTTTTACATGTCTCAATTAAGCAGTAGAGTTCTTTAATCAATCTTAATCTACTATTAATTTTATTTTTTCTGAGACATTTTTTGTCGAAACTTAAACACTATATCTGCATCATAATGTGCACTTTCCGTTTTTGTACTTTGTTATCACCATCAACACCCACTTGAAATAATGAAACCGTACGATAAACAAAGCTGACATGCAAAAATAATTATTCTTATCTAGTTGCGTTCATAAAAGAATTTATATGTCAGCCATTTTAAAATCAAAATATATTTTATGAATAGAGTTCGCTGGCCGTAGTAATCACTTGAAATTACATTATTTTTATCCATTTAAATATTCTGCTGGTAATTATTTTTACGGTAAAAAGACACGTTTTATTTTTAAAAGTGTAATTTTTCACAATGGCTAAATAAAAACGTTAACAGATTTGTTTTATTTTCTAAGAATATACCGCTGATCAGTAGCAGAACATTCAGTAACTTAACAACCTCGGAATTATAATAGGGGTTCTGCTAGTTCAACAGTGATCAAATCTCCGCAAATGTTACTTAAAATGAATGTAAACATAAATATTGTAATTTACACAACGTTAATACCTGAGTAAAATCGATATATATATATACTATGTGTTCAAGAGAAATAGTCAATGACACTAAGAAATAACTCTTTATTAAAAATTAAATGATACCCGAATGTTTATGATGGTATTCTAACTTATATGTTTGATAATTGACGACTATAGAATTGCATGTCCTCATAATATACATCTAGAATTAAGTAATATTACATTGTTGTACTGTGCTAATTGTCCAGATTTTCCATTTTCTTACTGATTAAATATCCACGAACTAACTAATAATAAATGTAAATATAAACAACCCAATTTACACAACATGATTAAGTGATCAAGTGGATATATATATATATATATATATATATATATATACTTTTCGAGACAACTAATCAATTAGTACTGTCTTCTCTAATACATAACTCCATATAATTTATTTACAAATGATTGATTCCTAATCTTTTGATGCTGTTTGTTATAAATGTACATGTATAAATAATTATACATATAGGGTTGTAAGTAGCAGTTTTCTAGATTTCAGGAAACGACTAGGCGTAGTGCGTTGTGGGTTCGGAGTTTATCATACGTGGTTGTACCATTATCTAGAGTGTTCTATTCTGACGAATAAATAAGAGTAGACAAAAAACGTCGGAGGGGTTTGAGCTAATGCGATGTGTACCATCAATCATGTGGCTCAATTCCATTTCAGGACATTAATTCTTTACAATATCAAACATCATAGGTGTTTGGATATTTATAATGCAGTTTCATCTTAAGTGATTTGGCTATTCTAGCAGAAGTAAAAAAAAATGCAAGGATATATATATATATATATATATATATATATATATATATATATATATATATATATATATATATATAAGTATATATTTTTCACACTTTAAATACAAGTAGAAAGATAATTAAAATGTTAGTTGTACCTGAGACAGGTCTTTTTATGTTCTTTAATTATAGATATGAATAAATGTATTTGCTAATTTTGCGTTTTACGGTCATAATTAAAAGATGTTATAATATTACGAGTTGTCCGTACGAGACTACATCAATATTTATATTGGCTGTAGCTAAGTGAATTATTATAGTGCACATATAATGGTATACAAATATGTAAGCACATTAACTAGTCAGACACGAAGTTTGAAAGGTCAGGCCAATGTCTACATTTTTTTAATTTTACAAGATAATTCTCTATCCTTCTCTCTCTCTCTTTCTCTGTTTCTCCATCTCTTTTTTCTCTGTATATATATATATATATATATATATATATATATATATATATATATATATATATATATATATATATATATTATTTATATATATTATTTGTACTTGCAGAAGGTTTTACTGGATTTTTCAAGACTTTATTTTATTTCGCTGTTTAAAAGTATACCGTTTTGGTTTTAAATATGATTTTTCACGTTACATTTAATTATTGTGGTATCGTCTGGCTACTACGTTACTAATTAAAGTTATTCTTATAAAACTATAATTGTGTTAAGGTAATCTTATTTTTATTTAATTGAGAAAATCTTGAATATAAATAATGTCAAATAATTGATTTTGTTATACATGGAATTTGCTAAGAGTATTATTGTCAGAAATGATTTTATAATTCGACAGTGTTAATGCTTCTTTACTGCTATAAAATTTCGAAAGCTAACGAAGTAATGCATTCTGGTTTAAACTAGTCACACATATTTAAATGGAATACGTGTAAACAAAGACATAAAAATGAATTCAGGTTGATTTAGTTTCGTAATTAAATTGTTTTTAACCATAATTTTCTTAAAGTTCGTTTTAGTATCCGATGCTTTCACATTTTGATTTAAATAAATAATCGATTACAAGCAATAAAGTTGTGTAGATGCGAGACATACACACTAATACACTGACATAATTCGATTAGTAAGAACTTTTTATTGTATGTTTTACTTTCATATTAGAAGTGGTAAACATCCGTTTGAAGTTGATTGTTTAGTCTATGTTTTAAGGTAAGAAAAACATATATTATTGTGGATTTTGTTGATAGTCTTATCGTTTATTGTGAAATTGATCTCTACTCAGATATTTGAGATGGAAATCATGTATATGATTGACATTTAGATACAAAGCGTTCGGTTTGTTTTATTTACAATGTCATATTTAATAGTTTGTTTTTCACTCAAGTGTAGACTGCATTAAACTATTAACTCTTACCCTAACCCTTGTCTACACTCGCTGCACCTTATTGTTCGTTTTTTTCGTAATTTTGATAAAGAAAAATAATCTTAGAGGTAGAATGTCTCTAAAACTGGTTACGTATTAACAATTCTTTTAACATAGTTAACCCCAAACAAGACACGCTGCCACTGTAGACGTAAGGGGATACTGAAACTTAGGGTGAATGTTTTTTTGTGGGGGGTATCCTAATTTGGGAACTGTGCAGTGAGATCTTTGTTTACAGTTTAAAATTTCTACATGTAAGTACAGTCGGGAAAACAGGGAGAAGGGGGGGGGGTCCAAAGGACGGAGTACGAGAGAAGCTATGTGAGTAAAAGGCTCGTCTTGGGACCTCCACATTTATCCGATTGTCGAGTTGGTCGAGTGTATTTACGTCGAGGGGGCGCCAGAACAGTAGGTTCATTGGAGCACAATTGACGTACTTGTAAAAGAAGCACAAAATTGTGGCGATGGGACAGGGGCTATATCTTGGATAATAGTCAGGGGCCTATTAATTTAGCGACTCTTTTGTTACATTCTCTAAGAGGGAGACACAAGAGGATAGTGCACAATACCAGATGTGACAACAATATTCCATGATTGGCTGGGTGGTGTCTTTGTAAACACATAGGATACTTTGAGGTGTGAGAAGTTTCTAGCACGATAGAATGAGCTCACTTTCTTTGCAGCAGCATTTACTGTATTTGTTCTAATTTATGTTTCCTCTGAAGGTTATGCCGAGGAGTTTAAACGTCCGACTCTCAGGTGAGGTGTAATTTGTCATGGCAATCAGTGGTTGAAAAGGTTTCTTGTAGTTGTTGAAGGAAAGAAGTTTTGTTATAGACGAATTAAATGTTACCATCAATGTATTACCCAATTCCACAACAAACTGTGGGTCACTTTCTAGGGATTAAGCAGTAGCCTCAGATATGTGCACGTCCGTTTTGCCTACATGCGAATAGAGCGTGGTGTCGTCAGCAAATATGTTAATCTCAGACACCATGTCATCAGGAAAATTGTTTATGAAAATAACAAACAATAAAGGTCCAAGGATTGATCCCTGGGGTACACCTGCATTTATGCCATGTTGTTTGGATGAACAGCCATCGAGGACAACTTGGCTCTTTCTTTTGGTTAGGAAGTATCTAATTATATTAAATATTCGTCTAGTAATACCACATTAATGAATGTTTATTAGAGGACATTTATGCCAGACCTTGTCAAAAGTGTTTGTTATATCAAACGCTACTAGCTTCACCTGTTTTTTTTTTCTCGATGTATTGTATATGCGTTCATAGATAACCGTTAGGATATCCGCAGTAGACTGTGCTTGTCTAAATAAATAATGATATTAAGAAAGAAGTTTAGTCTTAACGAGGTGCAGGAAGATTGATAGATTTTTTAAAAATTCAAATGTTTTAGAAAAGATCAGAAGTACACTGAAAGGGCGATATTTTCTAGGCTCAGTTTTATCTCCCGAATTCCTGAAAACTGTTACTATAGAGGCAATTTCCCATCTATCAGGGAAGTAAGATTCGGCGAGGCATTTATTGTAGAGTTTGGAAAGGACAAGAGCCAGTTCAGCAGAGCATTTCTTTATTAATAGTACTGGCATAAGATCAGGCCCACCCGCTTTGGACGTGTCAAGGTGTTTATGATGTCCCTTACATGTGTGATGACCACGTCATCAAGGGTGGCTTCAGTCCGCAATAGGAATTTAGGAAGAGGGTAGTTTGCTGAGAACAAAGTGGTGTTTAAGGCGAAACGCTGGGAAAGTATGGCAGCTTCATCAGTTGCTGTGCACACGACATCATTTTGGTAATTACGTTGGTTTGTTTCTGCACAATATATCAGCTTTATTCATCGGTGTTTTTCTATGGTTAGAATTTTTAATCTAATTACAATTAATCCTAGTCTATTGAGCATTGTTTTTGTGGTCCTATTACTTTTTGTAATTCCATAGATGCTCTGCCCTACTGCAGGTATTATTCAGTTACACCTGGTGATTAACTGGGGCGGCAACGTCTACTATTTAGTTGTTTTATTTTCGTTGACAGTTATCATATCTAGATATTTACATTGGTAGGTCGTTATGCTTGTGTTTAAGGAGTGCAAATATAAAACGCGAGAAATATAGTTGTTTGAATTGGGCCATTGAACAATAAACAAAACGAACATATCCAATCTAGACTTAATCTAAAAGTTGTCACAATAAAGAGAAACATTCACCTTCAGGAAAATATGAGGTGGTTCGCATGTCGTGTCTTCAGATTTAAAAAGGGTTTCTCTTCATAGGTGCAGGTGTTTATGCATATGTGGATATCAGCTGATATAAATGAAGATGACAGCTGGGAAAGAAGGGGGAATCGATTTGGATGGGAGATAGAAGGGCAGAAAGAAAGTGGGTTGAACGAAATTCGGTTGAAAATTGAATTATAGTCAAAACTTGTTTTTATTCTTTTATTTTTCTGGCACACGTAGTTAACAAAAGTGTATTTTAATTGAATGCAAAAGAGAATTATGCTATCTCATCATATAAAACATAATTTGCTTGTGTTATAAAGTGTTGAAATGAAACGCTTTGTGTAGTGATAGCTTCGTACCTTTTCAAATGGATTTTATCGTGGTTTGCATCTGATTACCATACCAATAAATTCGTGTCCATGTTCATATATTATTGAGGCGAACTTGCTTCATTTTATGATACCGATAATTTATTTACTTGAATCATAGAATCTACATTTTCGGTTAAGAATATTGTTAATGTTTTCTTTCTGATTTATACTTAGATATACAGCCAGAATAATACACTATAACACAGCTATTAATCGTTTACTACACAATCAATGACGGTATATGGGATATCATGTAATGTTTAAGAGATTTAACGATCCAAGAGTTATACACACTTTCAAGAACATTTACAGTATTCTTAGTTTGTTTAGTTTATTCAGTTATCAATGGGGTCAGCAAGTGTGTTGTTTTTATCAATTTAAACATATGTATTGTCAGTATCTATGGGCGTCATTAGTTTATATTTTGTGAAGGAATATAGGATTGGCCTAAACTATTTTGTATTATCTCTTTTATCCGTTTCTTCGTAGAAGATTCGTAATAATGTTTTTATTCGTTTTAAAATCTCAGTAAGATAATCTATTTTTATTGATATTGGCTGTGCAAGATTTTTATGAATTTGCGACAATTTATATAGGGAAACTTGCGTATTTTCAATTCTCCCCAGGTTTCCATTAACGTTATATTTTTCTTGTTGATGTTGTAATATTTTCACACCATCTTTGTAGTCATTCGACAATCTCTACTTTTGATGTATATGCTTTCCACATGATTTCCGCATTTTTTTAATAACAGGTGGCGTTTTAACGTCTATACTTACTTTCCAATCTTCCTAAAGATGTTCATTAAGTCTGTTAGAAGAAAATATTATTCTGCCGATAGAACTTAGGCCACTTTTCATATCTTGTATTCCTTGGAATTATTACATGATGTTTAAGGGTTGCTTCTCTATCTATTTACTTCATTTGTTAGCATAGCATGGATAATAAATGCTATTGATAGTATTAATATTTACCTGTTAATAGTTTTCACATGAATCATTATCGGTGACAGCAGGTGGTATTTTCTAAAGTCTGAATGACAACACGTCTCTCCGGATTTCCGGTAATCTCCGTCTATGTGTCCATGAAAAACACGCATTTCGTGACTTCCTTTACTCCGTCGAAATTCTTTTTCTATCTTATCCATTTAAAGCGCACACTCTTAAGATTATTTTCTAATCCTATGTTACGAATATATGAGGCTCAATAGCAAACATGCATCTGATAACGGCCGCTTTTTACTCTTTCACGAGTGCAGTAGTGACAGGAACATATAATGAATAATACGGCCCACAAACAACGGTTGGCTGTCTACTAATGTATGCAAAATCTTAACCCACTAAGACCGCAGTATTTTGGTCGGGCAGCGTGCATGTAAATGTTTCTACCAACAGCAGATAAACGATTCTTGCAAACAAGCAATGGAAATGCAAAGACCGAAAGTATTTCTACTAATAGCAGTAAATGAATTGTTAATAGATGTAATACAAATCTGTCCCACTCTATTTCTTTTTTATAGTAATCCACACACACCTTCTTCGTCGAGTCTACTACTCATGAGTGTGCTTAGACGTAGCGAGATCTGAAATGAGGACCGCATTAATAATACTCCGGTACATTTCTGTCCGATCAAACGGAACTGTTGGTTTCTTTGAGATTAGCAATATCGCATGTACAGGAAAGTACTTATTTATCTATATTTGTAACGATACAGGTAAACAGAATAACTCAATTCATTTCACGAAACACTATTGCCTTTAGACTAAGTGGAATTTATAATTTGTTCTACCTTAGAATATTGATCAGAAGAGAGCCTATATATATATATATATATATATATATATATATATATATATATATATATATATATATATATAGATATAATTATATGAGAAAAGAAGGATTAAGGTAATCTGACGTAATGGGAAATGAAAAAGGAAAAATCAAAAAGATGTTTTTTTATGTATTCATCAACGTTTCGTCTTTATTTGTAAGACTTCCTCAGGATGATAATTTAAAGAAAATTGTCATACAAGTACATGAAAATATTGGGTTGACATGATGGGTTAAGGAGAAGAAGTAGTAGCCACTACTGGGAGCAACAGGACCGATGTCCGAGTTGAAGGGGCTCGGTGGCATGGAATGAAAATAATTATCATCCTGAGGAAGTTTTACAAATAAAGACGAAACGTTGATGAATACATAATAAAACATCTTGTTGGTGTTCTTATATATATATATATATATATATATATATATATATATATATATATATATATATATATATGCTCTGAATCTTGTAATACAAGCTTGCAATAGAAAATATTTCGGAAATTATGAGGAGCATATGCCAGATATATTAATTTTACAAGAAATTACACAATATATATATATATATATATATATATATATATGTATATGTATATACATGCATATACTACTATTAACATTCGTTAAATCTTATTGGCTTCTTTGTTAGAGGTGCTCTGTCAGCATGCACAATGAGTAAAGTCATAAAAATGAATAGTTAACACGGGCATTTATGTTATAATTGTAACAACATATCTATCCATCTTCTCTGTTTCTATGATTTAATAGATGGCGTCATGTTCTGTGCAAAGTAAAATTGATTGTAAAACTCATTTCGAAAACTGGTGGTCTAACATTTCTATATAAATTTCATAATTTCATATTATATAATTTTATACTATATTCTGTCCACACTCAGTCATATAGATTAACATTGATTTCAGAAAGACGGAATATATCGAAGTATTTTTTAATATAATTATTTAGTATCGATTCACGCGAAACAACTCTTATCATGGGTGGAGAGCTTTACAAATAGCCGATACGATTTATATCTCTTATGGTGTGATGTTAGTCTACTCTTTTTGTGTGTACATGTACTCTTCCAGACAGTGTGAATGGAGGCATTGCTTTGTGTCGTAGAAGTCATTGCGGCTATCTTCTATAGCAGCCATAGGCTTCATGTACATACTATTTATGTACTTCTGTAAATACACTTTGTAAATATACGACGGTGTTGTCTAATTCTTATCGGCGATTCAATGGTATGATTATATATATATATATATATATATATATATATATATATATATATAGTCATCAACATACAGCCTTTTTCGCTGTATCATGGCTATTTAGTGCGGCTATGCCAGCTAGGGCCTGAAGCCGGAATTGAAACTGTCGGCGCCTCTGCCACTTGCGCTCTTATACGACACTGGCTGAATGTAAATTATATCTACAATGTAAAAATCGTCAAGTGCCGGGATCTCGAATTAGTTTTACCGAATGAGCTATGTCTTAAACCTAGTGCCAGTTGGCGACATCCTTACAAATAAGCTCTACCCAGAGAGGCAGCTTCATATAGTTATCCACATACAGACTGTTTCGCTGTATCACTGCTCTTCTGTATGACTGTATATATATTTTTTCTTGTTCAACATTCAAAGTTCTTCAAATGTAGAATACTTTTATAACATATAGTCAACTATAGCTCTATCGTGTGTGACTAGAGCTATTTTACAAAGTTTAAATTATTTTACCCTGAAATATTAAGATGAAGGGTAGAATTCAAAGGAAAAAAACACTTTTTTTAATCAAGGCAAAGAAACTAAAGAGGTCGTTTTCCAGAATTTTAAAGTATTTTAAAATATTTACAGATGTGCGTTTTAAAGTACGTTTTAAAATACATAAAAACACTGCTGAAGTTGGACCGGAATTCTCTCATGCTACATCACAAATTGGACAGTTATATGCAATTCAAGGAAAAAAGAAAGAAAAAGCAGCTTGAAAAATTTATGCTTTCTCATGAAATGTCTAATGTGTATTGTCATAGTATATAATTATTCTACTTTTTGCACTTGGTACATACGATAGCAAAACTGAGGAATTTGAAAGTGTGTTTTTAAACCTATTTTTGCAGGTATTTTTATGTATTTAAAAATGTAATTTAAAACGCACATCTCTAAAAAGGTTTAAATACTTTAAAACTCTTGAAAACGATTTTCTTTTGTTTGAGCCGAAACAATTGTTTGCTCTAATTAAAAACGTTTTTCCTGTAACATCTACCATTCATGATCATTTTTTAAGGTGAAATAATTAAAACTTTACACACACATATATATATATATATATATATATATATATATATATATATATATATATGTGTGTGTATGTATATATATATATATATATATATATATACATACAAATATACATTTAGAATTCTCTCTTTGTCTGTTTAGAACACTGGTATATAGTAATCGAATTTTGCATATTTGACTTTCTCTGGTTTTCATTTGGATTCTATTATGGCCTTTTAAAATATATGGACGTTTATTGCAACCATTGTCAAATCTTGTTTTTCTTATAAGCGATGAATAAGCTACTGGTTTACTCAATTCCCCATGTGGATATGTTTTCATTCTCTATGTTAACATCTTGCTTCGAGTTTTGAAGATAAGGATCTGTATGTAACTTAGATAGCAAATATGCTGATCGATGTACTAAATATAATAAGGCCCTATATCTATGAATAAGCAAAAGTAAAGTGCTTCACTTATTTTAGTTCTGCAAGAAATATTGCTTAACAAATATATAAATATTTATTAATTCTCGATGGAATTAAACTTGAAAGTTATTTTAGCAACGTGCAAGTCATCTCCATCACGTGTCTCCATATTTTAAAAAAACAACAAAAAAACAGAAAAATTAAATATATATTGTATTTTCTATAAATAACAATGTATAACGCCGGTATTTAACATGAAAGTATATGCCACAACGTGCAAGCTATGTTTTACTGACGTTTGCGTCATTGAAAATAAAACACCAAACGAAAAAAGGTAATATACATAGAATTTTCTATAAACCAACAGGTTGAATTTCATTGAAAGCATATGCAACAACGGGGGAGTCTGCTCTGACTAGTTACATCGTCCTTATGAAAAGAAAAAAATAAACAATAAACATTTTTTTAAATAACAAACAGGAAAAAATAATTTCAACAATGTGCAAGTCATGTCCGACTGGCGTCCTTGTCATGGAGACAAAAAAAAGTAATGATACTGTTTGTATAAACCAACAGTTGATAAAAGTAGACTTACACTTGAAATTTATTGGAACAACGTGATACTCATGTCCGCCTGGCGCCCCCGTCATTGTAAACAACAACAAACAAAAAATATATGTTGTTTTACTGTAAACAAACAGACTTTAAAGAAAATATAACAACTCGCATATCTTCTGTTTTACAAGCGTCGATGACTTTGAAAAAAAACATATATATATATATATATATATATATATATATATGTAGGAAAAAAAGAATAACGAACTAATCTTTAAATAGAGATGTCGCCAAGATCAAGTCCAAATGGCAGGAAAAAAGTCGTCTTTCTCAAATGTATATAAAAAAAACGTCTTTCAAATCAACATGAAAGAAAATCCAGCCCTCTTCTCTTTTGCTCGCTTTCCAATACATGTTCAGAACAATATACACGAAAAGACTGACTGACTCTTAACTTTTCGCTCTCTTATTAAAACGAAAATCCCACGCATGCAAACAACCTAATTTGCATGAACAAATAAAATAATTAAAATCTTATTTCACTTATTGACGCCTCTCTCCTCCCACTTCTCTTTTTTTATGTCGGCAACGAGGATTTTCTGGTTCGCCCCACCACACACAGCATAGCAGACGCTGCCTCTTTGAACGGCGCCGACAAGTGTATGCATCTACTTCAATCGGCCGTTCTCCGTTACAATATATATGTTACATAGCCACCAAAGCAGGGAGCGGTACCAAACGGGATTTGTTACATTTCACATGAAAATTAAAACGTCCACGCTTCTCGAAACCGAAACTTTAGAAGCGTTTTCAAAGTTTTTAACATTCAATTTCTTAATGGTTACATTTAAACAGGCGATTTTTAACATTAATTTTTAAGCCTTTAAACTGTCCCTTCTGTTATACAGTCTTTTGCAACGCAGATTTTTTTTAGTGTACATATATGCGATGACCAAAAGTTATTACAAACATCTTAATGCATTTTATATTTTACCTTATTTCGTCTGGCCGTAATTTCACTCTTTGTCGTCTAGTGGTCCCTGGTTAAACGTTGTGCCGTGGGATTTTCCTCGTTCGATCCTTCGTCTCGCCGTGATTTTCCCTGTTGGGTTTTTTTTTGTTCTAAAAATCAACACTCTTTGGTTCGACAAAAATGGTTCTGAAGACATTTCGAGAGGGTCAGAAAGTGGATTTTATTTGCTTTAAGTAACGCCTGGGAGAGAGTCACCGTCTTCGATTGCTGTCACGTTTTGGTTACCTTATCAAACTACTAACTAGATGGGGGTAGATAGGTGGGTTTTGTCTCATCTTAGAGATTCAGTCCTAAACCTTTCGTCTAAAATTATTTAACTACATCCTTGGGACAACTTCGTTCGCTTTTTCGAAACGACTTGTCGCCTCGAGCTCCTATGGAAGACTCATTGAAAACTAATTTCTCACACCAAAAGGAGGAGTGACGTCATCTGTTCACGTGGACACAACGTGCCAAATATTTCCGTCACTCATGTATTTCTGACCTCCTTTGATCCTAGCATTTCCTATCGGTCAAACATACCTCAAATTTGTTAGGACTTTACAAAATTATTCACTATGAGATATAGCTGTTTTTCCCAAAATCACAATGCCCTTAAATTGTACTTAATCCTATTTCTTTCACACGGTTCATAATTACTACTAGCTAATCTACTCGTTTAAAATACAGGGCACATCACAATCTAACATATATATGGATATACATCAGTAAAATACTGTACGAGTACGACATACCCCGCTATTACCTGCTTTAGGTTTGTTTGCCGCCCACTAAACTGGCACCCCTACTGGAATCCGGCCTATTATGGAGGGTTGTGTATGCACACATCAGGACTAAATACAGAACCCGAAGTAGGTTGGATGAGCGTTACTGAGCCAATGGTCACCTACACACATTACTAGCTATTGACAAATAGTGCCGCCAACCCGCAGTGCCTAGCGTGGCAACTATGACATAACCACTGCATGACAGACACAAATTAAAAAAATCCCTGAAATCTCAACAGATTTTAAGTCACTAATTAAGACATCAAGAAGATAGACAATAGAGCAGAGGGTGCTAAAAATACTTGAGTTAAAACAAGTTGCCAGTGGAATTTCAAGATTTGAACAAGGAATGACACCACCCTATCTTTAGAGACGCATTTAGAATGATTGGAGGGTCATCTGTCCAGAATAAACTTTGACCTTATTTATATTAGCGAATTGAGAATAAAAAAAGAATGCTGCATAACCCTATACAAAAGTGGCTGCACCTTATACTACAAAAGTGAAGACACCTATCACCTTTGCGTTAGCATTGTGATACCAAAGAACGTCGCAGGCAATGTTACTAGATTCAATAGCAAGTCTGATAGTGTAGCCAAAAATACGATACGAATTAGTTCCACGCATAATCTTAACATTATACAGGCATACCTCCTAGCTATACAGACGAGGAAGTCGAAGCCACTTAAGAGGAAATTGATGAATTCATAACAAATAACACAGAATATTATAATGGGTGACTTTTACACTGAAGTTAACCAGATGAGTCTTGTACTGGTCATTTTCCTCTCGAACACCCAATACCAGAGGAGACGCTCTTATTAATGTCTGTGAGTAACATCAGCTGAAGATAATAGAAAACATTCTTGAAGAAGAAGCGTAGCAAACACCAATATCGAAAGTAATTACAATAACTAATACAACCTTTTACATATGTATGAGTCCCTAAAAGATTGAACATTGAATTTAACTACTGTTTGATACGAGTCTCGATTTGCATGATCAATTAATAGGGGAAGGCAAAACTCATGATCAACACCAAAAGACAGAACTACGATTTGCTATATTCCTAAGAACAAGAATTCCTACTGAAACAGACTAACAGGTTCACAGCACTTAATAAAACACCAATAGGATAAGATATTGACACAACATGCGATTTTATCACCTCCACTATCTTAGAAACGGCACTACCCGCTCAAAAAATAAGCAACCAATACCGGACAAGTTTTCATCGGATATAAAACTACCAAGAAAAAAATATAGCTGAAGAACGAGCTATGAATATTAAGAACACTGAATATTCTGAAGTATGCATAACCCTATGTCGACAGATGAATAACAAAATACGAGCGTGCATTGAGGAGGAACAGGTAATAGCTTTGAGATAGAACAAGAACCACTAAAAAGTAACAATGACTCAGGAGAAACAACATCCAAAAGTTACCACCGTGGACCGGTAAACTTGATTGCTGAGTGTAGTCATTAATTAGAAAAGTACAACAAAAGAAAATTCCGTTGTTTTCTTCAATCAGACTGGTATCAATATATACCGGTATGCTTAATCATCTCTACACTGATGATTCCAGAATGGACGAAACGTATGCGTCTGTAACTAAAAAAACAAATATTTATAATTATTTGTCGCCCCGAAACGTATGCCGGGCTCTGTAGTGAGTAGTATTAACACGGCCGTCATTGTGGCTTTAATGCATATTATTTTCAATAGTCGAATACTTGGGCAACGGCTGCTTTAAATTGGTGCAATCTCTCGCTGATTTACCAGGTTGTAGATAGCGGCTGTGTGAGCTAAGACGTTGGAATTTGAGTTTCACACATGTAGATAAAATACAACTATTTATCATTATTTGTCGCTTCTAAACCTTAGCTGAGCTCTGTAGTGAGTGGTATAAAGACAGCTGTCATTGTGCATGTAATGCATGTCCATTTAAGTAGTCGAACACTTTTAAATCTCACGCTTATTCACCGGGTTAAGACGTTGGAATTTGAGTTTGAAACATGACCCGTGTTCCGGGGTTCGAGTCCGGCGACGAGTATGAATAATTATCTCTATACTGACGATGCCCGAAACGATGAAACGTATACGTATGTAGATAAACAAAGATTAATAATTATATACTTATAATTATATATATATATATATATATATATATATATATATATATATATATATATATATCGCATAGATACTATACATTATTTTAATCATCGATAGTTATACTATCGTTACATCGGAAGATTAAACGCTCATATATGGTATCTTCAATCTTCTGTGTCAAGTTTCCATTTTTTCTGTAAAATAGAAAGCACCGATTGATGATCTATATAATGTATAATATTGATTGAAAAATATTATGAAGATGTAATCGAGCACTGGTTTTATTTCTTTGATAACACTGAATTACATAATTCTTTCATTTTATTCCTGAACTCGGTAACAGCAAATTTAAAATATAATTTTTGATTTGATTTGTCCCTTTCAACTTGAAAATATGTTCATGTTATTTATTGTCACAGATTGCGAGGCAGTTTCAAACCGTTCGGCATATTTTGACAATATAGTGTAAACGGGAATGTATCTGACGTGTTTCAAACTCCGCTTCGCAAATCCCCTGATCCAGGCAGGTATCGATTAGAACAAACGTGACAAAATTGATTTTCTTTGTAATAATATGGCATGAATCACGAAAGTGATATTAAATAATAAAACACTAAGAAACAGATAACTCATAATAAGTACCATTAACATAACTTAAAACTAATTAGGCCGAGAACGCACGGAATCTAACACAAATGTGTTACAGCTTTCCATTGTTTATGGACAAAACTGTTGGTAAATGAAGATAATAGATGACTGAATTACATGGCACTTAACGGAAGCTATGAAGTAAGTTAAAGAACCATGGACAATTGAATGTTGCACAATATATCGTATTAAATGCAATCACTATATTATGTATATACGTGTTTTTGACCTGATTTTCTTTGGAAAATATATTTTTTATGTGTCTTTCACTATACTATGAATTGTAACCTTATATCAATCACACACACATATATACATTTACATATAAATATAAATATGTAATATTTTCATTGTAGGAATACACACATTATCCATTTATCTCTATTACTCATATACACACACACACACACACACACACACATATATATATATATATATATATATATATATATATATATATATATAAAACCTAGTTATTCAGAGAAATAGTCCATATTTTTTGAAAGATACTTTTTTTACAAACAATTTTTCTGCCTATTTACAGAATATATATTTTCATGGTATAAGAAATATCACTGATATTCGTAAAGAGGCTTTATCTGTGTATACATATTTTACAGTCAGGCTAAATAAATAAATAAATAAATAAATATAAGTTATAATAAAAATAAATAATGATCAATTAAATAATAGATTATAATGAATGGTAAAGGATATGGCTAAAACTAAATATAAAAAATTAGTAAAAAATATAAATAATACTTATAATCTTCTAGATTGTAATTGAAATAATTATAATGAAAATAAAAATACTACTATTAGTTAATAATAATAGTCATAATGAAATTTTAAATAATTAAGTGGGCAACATTAATAGATAATATTATAATTATGAAAATAATGATGATAAAAATAATCATAATTTTACAAACAATAATGTTCATCCATATAATGGCAAATAGGGTGTCTTAAATAATATATAAGGAAATGTAATACACCAGGGGATGAGAGAAAGGGTGATATTACAAGTAATTCAAATATAAATACAGAATTATAACACGCAAACATTCTATGAAACTATGATTTTTATTAGAGATTTTAGTAGTGATAGGTTTGTGTTAATAGTTAAATGCGAAGAATTACAATTCGAATAATAATAATATATCATATTTTAATAAACATTATAATGAAAAGTAGATATAACTTAAATTGGTATATTTTTATAATTGACGCAATATTATGATAGAGAAAATGTATATATAATAAAAATAAGTATAATTTTAAATAAAAACAAACTATAAATTAATAAGAAATATACTTATAAAACTTGTAGTATGAATAATCCAGATAAGAACACACTTTAATGTGAACATTTATGATAAAATGCTATTATAATAATAAATATAATAGTCATAATAATAGTAATAATAATATAAATAAATGGAAACAATAAATCATGTCAGTTCATACCCAAAGCCAATAAATTAATTGAACGAAAGGTATAGTATCAGAAGTGTTTAGTAATAGCAATTATTAATAGATTTAAATGTTTAGTTATGAATAATAATATAATAAATTCTAAGCATTTCGGTTTAATGAAAATATATAATATTGAATGATTATATTAATTGCAATAATAATAATAATAATAATAATAATAATAATAATAATAATAATAATAATAATAATAATAATAATTTTTTTTTAGGGTCGAGGAGGATGAGAAGACCGAGGAGGGACAGCACAAACCAGACCTCCACTGGAAAAGTGCAGAGAGTGCTGAGATCTTGGGGAGGCTTGTTGCCACCCAAATCCCAGAGAAGACCAATTGTCCTTACCGGCGAGAAATCAATGGTAAGAGACTGTTGCGATACCGTATCGTTATCGAAAAGAGGTGAAGAACACTGGAAGTCTGGGGAGACTTGTTGTCACTCAGACTCCAGGAAATACCACTGGTTGTTGTCAATGAGCAATCACTGACGATGATCTGTGTGAGAACTCCTAGTGAGTACAAATAATAATAATAATAATAATAATAATAATAATAATAATAATAATAATAATAATAATAATAATAATAATAATAATAATAATAATAATAATAATAATAATAATAATAATAATAATAATAATAATAATAATAATAAGGTAAATTCAAACGGGGGAAAGATTTCGGAATACGAAAGTAAACATTAATTTTCCTTATGATTTAACGAATCTGAAATGTATAGACGTTTACGACTCAATGTCGTTAAAGATAAACGGAAGAGGATGTTTTAAATGATATGGAATACTAAAATAATAAAAAAATTATCAACCGTGAATCATAAATAAAATGCGACACATAGTTTTATAAATAATAATATCAACAATTTGAGATGATGTACTTTGTTATAGTGTAAAATTAAATAAATTCAATATCGTACAAATTAACAAAAAATAAATAGAAAAATCAAGTTTTATTTAACAGGAATTTAATTTTAAGAACTAGTAGAATAAACAATTAATTGTATTGTTTTATTTGTTGTTTTCTCATTGTGATGAATATAGAATTACCCAACAGGATAAAGCAATAATGAGAATGAAAGCTGGTAATAATAAATGATTTAACCGATATACTGTAGACGTTGTCTATGGTTTGATCGGGGGTAAATGTTATAAGATTGATAGACAGCTATATTATGATGGTGGTGCTCTTATGTGCAAGTAAAAAATAGAAAAAAGAGTAAGAATAGAGTAAAATAAGAAAAACAATTAGGAAAAGGCTTTCATTGGAATAATTACGATTGTTAAATAATAATTATTAGTTGTATGTTTACTTTAGAATGTGTTTTAATTATAGTATATGCATAGTGTAAACAGATGACATCAGATATCATAAACCTAATACAACAGGAAATGTAGATGACAAAACATTGAGTTAAAAAAACGTCCCTTTGAATGTTGAGTTAAAAGCAAATATATATAAGTGTTATGAATGTTTGATTCATATTAATTTTTCAGCCTGACTGTGGAAATGTTAAACACTAATGTATTTCCCCTAATGAATATTGATATGTTGTATATCATAAAATATGTTCGTGAAATAGGCGGAAACAATTGTTTGATAATAAAATGTTTTGAATGAAAATATGAAATGTTTCTTTGAATAAATAAGGTTTACATCACACTAAATTAAGAGCTTTAGTCCTACACAATTGAACTACATCATAAACATTTGTGTAAACTATATGAAATTTATAATATATATATATATATATATATATATATATATAAAATATGAAACTAAAAGTATACTATTAGAGGGTAGAACCTATAATGAAATAGTTTAAGCTCAATGTACGAGATAGAGCAGTTATATAGATAAAAGAAAGAAGAGAGATAAATATGTACGAATGACAACTCTTTTTCAACTTCGATTTTTCAATGCAAGGTGTACTCGGTAAAAACATGTTTATTTTTAATTCCTTGAGCTAAGGCTTTTAAAAGATTAAAATCTTATAATCAGAGGAATGGATAAGTTGGCAGTGGAAAAGCCAACATTCAAAATTTGAGAAAATATACAGTAATGGAGAGTAAGAGTGTGCGTGTAAAAAAGGAGTCTGCCCATTTGTTAAATGCCCGTAGATAAGGTGTCCGGCTAAAAGAGATTTAAATATGGAAAAAGGGTTTCGTAAAGGCAGCGTTGAAAATGTTCAAAATGAAGTAAATCCAATAGAAAAATATTTAATTCTATCGTAGATGGAACGCACTTATTCGGATGCAATTTTCAGAATTAGAGCCATTTTAAAATACTTCCGTGGATCGAGAATTAAAGTAGTTTTTCAGAAGTTGAGAATGAGCTGTGTATATTAAACGCAGACAGTCGGGAATTGAAGTGGTGACTTAGATCAGCTCTGGTTAGAGAAAAAGCCAAAGTAAATAAGTTCGGGAAATGGATAAAGATTAAAAATAAAGAAGGTGGTTGATAAGGTTAGTTAAATCAACTATGACTGATGCTGATAAGAGAAGGGGAAGGGTGTGTTTGGTTACTATTCATTGCTAGTAAACAATAAACTAGTTGCGGTGGGGTTATCATGAGCTAAAAACAGAAGTGAATTTATGTCAGTAAGTAAATAATTCTGAAAGGGGATGTCCCGTAATTCAAACGGATTTTTAACAAACTTATACATAAATCAGAAAATTTAAAAGGGTTTCAATTGGGAAATTAGGGTTCAGATGAATGGAAATCTGGAATTTACGTGTTTAATATGTAATAATTCGGACAAAACTTAGTATTTACAAGTGTAATGTATGAAAGCTTTAAAGAGTTCCCAGTTAGTTAAATATTAAATGTATGACTAAATAAGAGATGTTTATGTATAACTGAGGTTAGGATTGTAAACAGCGTTAGTCTGATTGCAACAATTGAGTTCTAGTATAAGGATTATGGGGCAGGAGTGGGTTGACTTTTGTAACCTAAGTGATGCACTAGTGTCTTGAAATTATAAATAGATTTTAAGGGGGCAATTGGACCATTATAAGAGGTAACAAGGGAGCGTAGTTTAAAGGTGAGAGTAATGGAATCTATGAGAATAATATTGTTGGTAGAGCGAAGCGTGTACAGAGTCGAAGGATCTAGTACAAGGAAGATAAAAAGAAATGGATGAGTGTGTGCGACGGTTGGCCAATAATAGTAAAAAGGGGGATAGGCATTAGAATGTGGATAAGGATTAGTGGGGGAATAATATTAGTTCTCAATTTACATTGAGTGTTATGAGTTAATAAAGTTATTAGGTGTACAGGGGAGGGTACACCATGTTATTGAGATGGTTATTTGTAAGTTTGTAAAAGTTAAGAAGTAAGAAATTAACGAATTATAGAATTTAAGAATTAGTCTGATGTTATAGTGGGTTTTTTTTTTGCTGGGAGGAGGTATGTCAGAGGGAGTAATGAAATGTATGTATTTAAATGTTCGCTCGTGCCGACAATTTGAGCTAAGTCCATTTTTAGAGTTAATAATATGTTTGTTTTAGCTTCTGTAGCTATCATAAATGTCTCTAATGTACATAGTTGGCAGAACGCGGATCCTAGAGTGTACGATTTAGACCTTTTTAATATTGTCCAATGTAGGGAGTAGGGAATGTTTTTACTGTTAAACCTTATTATTAGATTGGATAGAGAGGTGCTAGTGGCATTGTTTTTATTATTTTTGAAAAAGTAGATATGGTTTGAGATTCGGGTCTTAGTTGGAAGACACTTGCCCCAATCTAAGTGGTTATTTATTATGGAGTTATTATAGTATTTGTGTTATTTATAGCATCGGGGGGGTGTTGGGTTTGTAAGTTCAAGTTCTGGGCCCAAAATTAAGTTGAAATTAATAGGTGGAGAAGATGAGAGAATTTGAGGGATGAGATCACGGTTATTGTTAGTTAGCGGGGGTTGTTGGTTAGTGTAAGAAGTGTAATTTAGAGCTCGTTTGGTACAGGGAGTTGGGGAAGTGGATAGTTATCGGGTAAGGGGAGAAGTTGTGTGTTGGTGTCTGCTTGCATAATTGTGTTTTAGGGGAATTGTTTTACTATACAAGCATATATAACGTTACTTTGTATGCAATAGCCATTTAACTGGCATTCCCAAGAATTATAATTAGTAGTAGAGTGTAAAGAAAGTGCTGGTTGCTGGGCAGATTCTTTTTTTTGTTATTAGATGTGATGATGGTTGGTGCTATATTGGGCATTGTGGAGTAGGAAATTTTGATAGATTTGTCATTTAAAATAGTGCTGTATTTATGCCGGTGCTTTAATGATTACTCTAAAATGTTGAAGAATACCTCAGCGATATTTGTTTTCACATTGCAGTTATAGGGTGGATTAAACCAAATGCTAGTCTTTCTTCTAATTCTTTTATTTTACGGTGTTCTTGAGGGTCAGCTAGTTCGTCAATATTGATAGTTTTTGTGGGTCTATTTATATATGTTTTGGTTTTCTTGGGTAGTGTAGTATTTGTCCGCTTTTTATTCTTTATTGCCATTTTGTGTGTAATAACATTGAAAAGTGTGTTTTCTGAATGAAATGATTATTTTCGTATTTAATTGTATCAGTGTATCCCGAATAAAGTAGTTCGTTATTGTAGAAGTTGGAATTTTGTTCAAAGATAGATTCATTAGCAGATAACTTTGCAATTCTATTAGAGACTGAAGAGACTATTGGATTAATGATGTATGTTGTGTGGTTAGGTAGATTAAGTACGTAGAAAGGGGTTACCTTTTTTTTGGTAAGGGCTAAATGATTCGGAGTTAAAGTCTAATGTTAGGTAAACAAAGTTAGATATTCGTTTCTCAGGTTCTATAGTGATGGTTAATCCGAAGTTTTTAAAGACACTGTGTAGATTTTTAATGGTGTTGTTGTATTGCTTCGGTCTCTGCCTAGATACAAAAACCGTGTCGTCCCTGTATAACCCACCGTGTAAATGTCCGAACTCTAATTTTAATTCTCTTAATAAGTACAATCCTACAATGTCAATAACCTGGGCAGAGTCCGAAGCTCCTATAGCGATATCGTAATTATTGGGGGTATCTTTCCTAGCCCATCATTTTTTGTCAAATTCTAATAAGAATCTCCTGGCCAAAATTATTAGTTTGATCTCTAAGACTGTGATGTCTGAGTTATTCTTAGCGAAGATTAAAGCTGTGTTTAGAAGGATAGAAGAAATAGACTGATAATAATTGTTTATCGCGAAAGTGATGAAATTCAGGTTAAAATTAGACTTGTTACTGAGGTTTAGGAACCAATTGGTAACCTCATCAGAGGATTGCCATAGGGTGTATGAGATGTTTTCTTTTAAGGGAGGGATGATTCGATCTAATATTTTTTTACTTATGATGCCTAGGTAGAACTTTAGATGGTCAGATTCGTCTAATTGATGGGTTTTCTTGGGAATTCATTTTGTGGTCTTTTAAAGTGCATCTGGGTATAGCTGGGGCAATGATTTATATGTAATAAGGGACATTTAAAGAGGTTAGTAGGGAAGTAGCTTCATTGTTAATGCTATTGAAAATGTTACTAGAGGTAGTTTTAAAGGTGTTGTTCATTTCTTTATTGATTAAACTTTTGCAGTCAGTGTATTTCAATTTTTAAAAGTTTTTAGTAACAATCGAAGTTGAAATAGATTTGTTATTCGTACATATTTATCTCTTTTCAGTCTTTTATCTGCATATATATATATATATATATATATATATGTATATATATATATCAATGAGCAGGACAAACACAGTCGTATAGTTAACACTAATGTATAAACAAAAGTATGTTACAGAAGTAAAGGTCATGATTTTAGGGACAAAACTGACACCAATTTCTGCCACGACGTTTAGTTGTAAGTCTATTTATTGTGTCTGAATTTCAATTTATTCATGAAATAAGAAGATCGGTTTACAACATAACGCGCTTTTTAAAGCCTATCTTTTTTCTTTTGGGGGTAAACTTCTATGTAGTTATCTTTCGTTTTGAGCGTTAATTCACAACCAGGGTAGGTTCGTTTTGAGCCAATGTTTGAATTTTATCAGAGGCGTTTTAGCTTCTAATGCACATCATTTACATGATTTATCTGTATGGATCAATGTTCGTCTAGTAGATGTAACTACGCATAAGACTCTTCACCCATTTTATGCCTGGATACCGAACATGAAACTCTAATAGAATATGTGTTTGCAATGTCGATGGAATGACCACCCAATACCTGTATATTCCTCGATCGTCGCAGATGGATATCTTTCCGGAATCATTTGATTCTCGTCTAATATGTTATTTTTAAAATATTTACTTAGTGTCACCTAAAGTTGTCTTACGATATATATATATATATATATATATATATATATATATATATATATATATATATATATATATATATATTGATATAACAAAGGAAACAGGATGCAGGCCAATCTATAGAAAACAGAACAATAGAACAGGATATAGGAACTACCATCACCTCTGTTCGTGGGAAGCCCAACAGTTGGCTGAGAGAACAACAAAGAATATGATTGGTTAACTAGCTAGCTGTGTATATAAACACACCCGGGAAAAATAAATCCATGTATTTTAGCCAGTAGATTCGCCCGAGGATAAAACGCAGGAGCCTCTGTGTAGCTTAATTGCCATAAATATATTCTTCGTCGTCAATGTAAGGCCTTGTAGGCCTGTAATAATGAAGTGGTATGATACACGAAAGTGTATTTACATATGTATGTTACAGAAGTATGCGTCATGAACTTGGGGCCTTATCTGCCATGTCTGCATGTGACAACATTAACCTCGTTGACTAGATTGTACTTGACAGTCTAAATGGTATTCAAAATCAGGTTCCGAAAGGACAAACATTCGTCTGTCAAATTACGCAAGACATTTGACTATTCGAATAATTCTTACTGTTGTTGTGGCATCTGAATAAATATCTCCTCCAGTGTATTTTGAGTTTGTGTTAGCTGTCCTTTGTAATTACAATCGTTCTACGTCGATTTTATTTCGGTTAGATTCTGGTTAATGTTGTACTGTTTATTTTGATGGTGCATTAAAAGCTTCAAAACCACGTTTTTGAAATGCTCTTTTTATTCTTCTTGTATACACACAGACACACACACACACATATATATATATATATATATATATATATATATATATATATATGCATCTAAATATATTTATATATATATATATACATAAGTCATGCGTAACAGTTTTTTCTTACTGTGGGATAAGTTAATAACCTATGAGTAAAAATAACAAATAAGTTCGTACAAAACTTATTTATTTACTTTGTTTCTGTTTAACGAAAGAAAATCAAGATACATTTTTTGTCGGTTTATCTTGTCTTTTTCATTCGCTATTGAACGACGTGACATTCAAAACTTGTTTTTTAAACAATTTCCTTCTTAGACAACAATAACGTTTTTTATTAATTCTCTGGTGGCGTCGAAGTTTATTTGTTTATTCAAATTCAATCTTATTTGACAGTCTAGCTCTTTTTTAAACATTTAAACATACCAGTGACGTCATTTTTGTCCAAAACTATCAGGATCTCTTTCCAGAAAATTTTACAGCGATCAGACACATAAATCTAAAAGTTCTAGTCCCAAAACCTCGCATGGGTTTAGTGCGAGTAATAAAGTTGTTCTAGTAACTCCATGCCCCTATCTCTCCTTCGATTAAATATATTACTTTCTATTGGATGTCTGTTTTAATTGTCTTTAAATGTGTATCGTTCTCATATAAATAAAACCTCAATTTTAAATACGCCTGGTGTCCTTGTGTTTGGTCAAATGAATGGACGACACGCACGTGGGTCTTGAAAACGAACGTGTAGATTGAGATTATACACGCGACGTCACATCAACACCTAATACACCTTATCAAGGCTTTTATACTAGATATTCGAAGATGACTAAAATACATACTGCTAAAATTTATTTTCTAAGAGATAAATCGAATTTTACACGTTCTGCATGCATAGAAATATTATCACTTGTGGCAAACTGTATTTATTTCTCGAATTAACATATTATTTTTGAGAGTGTATTTGTTTTTTGGCGTTTTTAAATCTTTAATTATTTATATATATATATTAATATTTGATAATTGAACTTTTAAACATTTAATCTATATTAACATGTAACACTCTTCTTTTAGTGCTTAAATACATTTAAATTTCGATTTAGCTTTCTACGTAAGCGATTTCTATCTCTAGTTGAATGACGTGTAACGGTGCAAGTAATGGTCTCCTTTTGTTCGATTGATCCTGATATATATGTACTGTGTAGATCGGAAAATATATATTGATAAGATATATTCCGTATAACGTGACTGTATTCTGAGTGATAGGATTATGACTTATTACTGATATCACTCTTAGCCAAGCGCGGAAATGAAAAACACTCCTAATTCCTATTGTCCAGCAGGTCAAAATATAACATCACAGAAAGGAAACAAAACAATAGCATTGTTTATGCCAGCACTTATCAAGAATTGGCATAAATCGCTGCTGTAAAAGAATTCATACGACTTCGTCAATGTAATAAGGCCAAATAATTAATTTTATATTACATTTTATCTCGACCTACACAACGGTGTTTGAAGTATTTCTTCTTTAATTGATATTTCGCTTATTAAAACTGTGTCGTTTTATATCCAATTATATTCAAATGGCATTTTGAATATTAATTTTAAAAAAACATATTTGAACCCAAACAAGCCAGGGCGTCACTCTAGACGTAAAGGGTTACTGAGAATTAGGGTGTAGGCTTTGGGTGTCATCCTAAGTCGGAGCAGTGTAGCGATATGTCTGTTTACATTAGTTTTAAACTTCTGCATGTCGGTTGTGTCGTGGAAAATGGAACAGGGCGAGAGTTCTAGAGGCCGGCAGCAAGAGGAATGAAGCTATTGGAGTAGAAGGCTCTCCGGCATCTGGCAACCTCAACAGTGAATGGATAGGATTTAGCTGATTGTCGAGTTGGTCTAGTGCAGGTGTTCCCAAACTTGTCGATGCCCCGCACCCCTAAAATATTTTAATGTTCTCGCACCTCTTACAGTACATGTAATTTTTTTTTAAAATTTATGTTACAAGAGACCGACGTAAATTTGTATAATCAATTTGTAATAATTTACTGTATGAGCAAAAATGAAATATATGGAAATGAAAAATTCAACAAACTGCATCCAAACAACCTGTATTTTACGAAAAATAAAATTTTCATCTTTGCATGATTTTTTGAAAAAGCTTAAGAATTCAATTTTAAATCCACTTAAAGTGCAATGACGCTTTTGTTCCTGTTTATTGCATAAGAGTTTTTGAAAACGTGGCATTTTGTTACTGATAGCAATTCGCATGTCTGCCCGTGCACTCAAACGATTTCTAGATTTGGTTTTGATTGACAAAACAGTACAAAATCGAGACTCGCACAAGTAAGTCATCGCGAATGGAGTGAGCATACATAGTGCTTTTTCACAAAGTTATAAAAACATGTCCATTGCCAAACACCAATATTGTTCCAGAGTTTTGCTTTCAAACTGCATTCAATGAGATCGTCTTTCAACTTTTCATCATCCGGCATATAATCAAAATTAAAGAAATATATATGTATTATCCATTCCTCAGAAGTTTCAAGTTTTCCTCCTCCAAAATATCCATCAAATGACTTGGATAGTATTTCCAAATGATTCACAATTTTCTCACACACTCTTAGAATTAGGGACTCATTTTCATCAGTCACTTCTTCGAGTGATGGAAAATTCGAAAAATTACCTCTTTTAACTCGTCGATACCAGATATGTAACTATTCTTTGAAAGCATCTAATTTTTCACAACATTTTAATATATTTATATTTTTCCCTTGTATAGAAACACTCAGGTCATTCATACGGCGGAAAATGTCATTCAAATAAGCTAGCATTTGGTTGAATTCTTTTTATTCTATTTCTTTAGGAAAATCATAGTCACGTTCCTTAAGTAAAGCTTTGACTTCTCGCAATTCAAAAAAACGCGTTAAAACTCTTTCTACGTGATAGCCAGCAGACTTCAGTGTAGAAAAAGCAAAAGTGAATGTTCACTTCCAATATCTTGACAATACGACTTAAAAAGGCTGTGGTTTAGAGCACGACCCCTAATCCAGTTTATGGTATTCCCAGAAATATCAAGGACATTTTTCAACTTTGGAGGCAATGTTTTTTATGCTAAAGCATGTTGATGAAGAAAACAGTCGGTATCCTACAAGTGCAGAATCTCTTGTTTAAACAAAGCAAAAAATCCCGAATTATTTCCCAACATAGCAGGGGTACCGTAGATAAAGACAGAATCAATAATTTGCATATCTAGGTCATGTTTTGCAAAAAAATTCTTCACACACTGGAAGATATATTCCCCTTTGGTTATTCTTTTCAGCCCTTCACAGAATAGGAACTCTTCCATTATGGCACCATCATGTGATGAGTTGACTGCAATTTTCAACATAAGTTGTTTCGTCTAACTGGAAAGACATTTTCAAGAGACTAGCTTTGATATCTGCGATAACTTGGTCCAAAATGTCCTAACTTAAATCATTAATTCGACTCTGAATAACATTATTTGATAACGACACTAATTCAAGCTTGTTTGAGGCTTTTTTGCCCAGAAGAATTTTTGCCATTTTAAATGCACATGGCTTTATCACCTCTTCAGCAATTGTATAGGGCTTCTTGGATTTGGCTACTTTATACTCCACGTGGCATTGGCGTTTTTGCAGATCTTTTGCTGTTCCAGTGCAAGTAAAACAGAACTGCACATAATTATTATTCAATTTCCTTTTCTTTGACATGATGAAGGATTAATTACCAATTTGAAAATTATAATCTGAAAAAATATAGAAAAAGTTAATTAAAACAAACATAACAATGTAAAATACTATGAATTATTAATAATAAATACAATAACTGTTTATTAGAGACAAAATAGATTTTAAATGATCATTGCACGAGCATCCCTGGTTGAGAAACCCTGGTCTAGTGTATTTACGTCGAAGGGACACTGGAGTAGCCAGTTCATCGGAGCACAATCCATTGTAGTATTTGTAAAACAAGCACACGGAGGCTACATTGCGACGATTGGGCAGGGTCTGGAGCGTGGTTAATAATAAGAGACTTATTAAGTTGGCGACTCTTTTTGGGGCATTGTCTAAGAAGGAGAGCTAGTGGTTGATGCACCAGCCCAGATGTGGAAACTATACTCCATGCATGGGCGTATGCTTTGCTTTGCAGAGATACAGCATAATGTCAGGTGTGAGGAGTTTACCAGCACGGTAGAAGGATACTACCTTCTTTGCTGCTAATTTGCAATGTCTTCAATGTATGTGTTTCAATATATGCTACCTGTGAAGGTTAGGCCGATTAGTTTGAATGTTGAACTCTCAGGTAGCGTGTTATTTGCCATGACAATCAGTGGTCTGAAACGTTTTTTGTAGTGATTGAAAGAAAAGGAGCTTTGTCCTTTCGACATTAAAAGTTTCCAACCATTCATGACCCCAATCCACTACAGCCTGGAGGTCATTTTCAAAGGATTCAGCCATTGCATCGAATATGATCGCGTCTGTTTTGCCAACATGACGAGAGTACAGCGCGGTGTCGTCAGCAAATATACCAATCTCAGACTACATGTCATCAAGGAAATCGTTTATGAAGATCAGGAACAATAAAGTCCCAAGAATATCTGGGGTGCATCAGCATTTATGTCATGTTGGTTAGATGAACGGCCATCGAGGAAAACTTGGATCTTTCTTTTGGTTAAGAAGGATCTAATTGTATTTAATATTTGCTCAAATATACCATATGACCGAATTTTCAGGAGAAGCCCTTTCTGCAATACCTAGTCCAAGGCCTTGGATATATCAATCACTTCTACCCTAGATTCACTTACCTTATCCAATGTATGACATATGTGTTCAGAAATTACCGTTATGATGTCGCAGTGGATCGTTCGTGTTTAAATCCATAACGGCGGTCAGAAAGAAGTTTAGCAGTTTAGAAGTTTGCCGGAGTATCGCTAGATTGATTAATGATTCAAATATTTAAGTAGAGATCAGGAGTAGACTGATTGGGCGGTAGTTCTGAGGATCAGTTCTATCCCCAGAGTTGTTGAAAGCTGGTACCACAGAAGCAATTTTCCAGCTATCGGGGAAGCAAGATTCAGCTAGGTATTTGTTGTAGAGTTTGAAGAGGACAGGGGCCAGTTCAGCAGAGCATTTCTTTATAACAATAACAGGTATAAAATCAGGCCTGCAAGCTTTGGAGGTGTCATGGTTTTTTGATGATATCTCTGACCTGGGATGAGATGATGACCAGGTTTGCAGATGTGGCTTCGGTCCGCAATGTGAATTTCGGGAAGGGGTAGTTTTCAAAGTAGAGTTTGAGGCAAAACGCTTGGCAATTAGTTCAGCTAGATCAGTTTCCGTGCAAGCCACATCACTGTGAGTTAATAGTAGGGGAATCGTTGATTGACCATTGTTCACCATACTATTTAATATTTTCGAGAAATCGCGAGTACCTTGTTTCTGTGACTGAATGCATTTACTGGTTATCTCGGTATACCTTTCTCTTCGCTTCAGCTATCACGCTCTCACAATTATTTCATGACTTTTATATTTATTAGTAGCTGACTTATAGCGGTGAAATTTACGGAACGCTTGCTGCCTCTCAGCAATAACAGCTGCACATTTCGATGTGAACAATTGAGGAGAGTGGGGCTTGCTAAAGGATGTTCGCATGGGGACATAGGTTTTAGTGCCTGCTTTGACCCATTCAGTTAACTAATTTGCATACTAATCAGCAGGGAGTGAGAAGATGATCCCTCATAGGGCGTTGCTGATGTGATCTCTGATTTACTCAAAATCAGCCTTCTGGTAATATCTCGTTTTTTTTAGCAACAGCTCATTAGCTTTTGGATGAGTTTTTTATGGTGATATAAGTCATTAGCACAATGTGATCAGCATTCCCGAGTGGGTCATAAGCTTTCGTCACACAAGCCTCGGGCAGTGAAGTCAAAAACAGGTCTAGAAGTTAGGCTGCTGGTCTACTCGATCGTGGATGGGAGTCGGGAAATCGACTGTCTGAGAGAGGTAGTGAGATAGAGGAAATTATACGTAGAGTTTCCAGATGCGTTAGTAAGGCTGACAATCCAAACCAGTCACAGTTGTGTGCATTAAAATCCCCAAATACCAGTAGTTAGGCATTCGAATCAAGTGAGAGCGCTCTCTATATTTTTTCAGAGACAGAGTTTAGCAGGATACTGACCTGGGTCGAAGGGGAACGGTATAAAAAATATAAGTAACTAACGCTGTGATGTAAAGTCAATCTAAAGTACATGTATTCTTGGTCATCTGATTCTAACCTATGTTTTCTAGTCAAGGGAGGATGTTCCGAACATAAACTCCTAGCCCGTGCATATGGTTGTCAGAGTCTGTACGGTTGAGTGGGATGTAGTCAGCTATGACAAAGTGGTGAGATGAGATTGAGGATTGAAGGTAATTTCACTTAGTGCTAGGATATACGGGGAATTTGTCAGGAGAAAGGTTTCTACGTCGCTGATGTTGGTTCAAAATCACCGGATATTTGTGAATGAGAGCTTCAAGGGCGGAGGCGAAGGTGTGCTTACTTATTTATTTATTAAAGTATGGCTTCGTCATTAATAATTTCATTAATTGACTCAAATTGTTATAAAAGTATAAATACTGTTTGTACCCTTATTAATGAAATTATTGGGCAGCAAAAGCCGCCCGAACTTTCAATCTATTAAAAGATAAGATTTAGGACAGAAATGACTTTCTTTACGACAGTTTTACTGCTTTTAAATTCCTTGCATATTTCGAAACATCATGAAGTATGTATTTTGTTTTACGAATTATTAACAATGATTAAAATTGCTGACCTTTTTACAGCGAAACGAAAATGCATTCGGGTGGATTTAATATTTGAATTAAATTATTTTAAAATAAGAGCTTTAAGTAGTTGTTTTTTGTAATTTATGGTATTGAATTTCATTTCAATAAATACTCGATTAATAGTACATACAAACATTCAATCTATAAGAAAGAGTGGAAGACACAGGAGAAATGATCACAATATTTTATTAAGATAAAAATAAGCATTTGAAGACATTTTATAATGTAATAATTTATATTTATCACTTATATTTATCTCAATATTAATATAATTTAGAAAAACTAATTCAGATAATCAATATATTTTCTAAAATTTTCTTGGAATTCATTCTGACTTTTTACAGTAAAGTTGCGATATTCTTCTACTCGTGCTGGTCAAAAAAATAGAACATATGTATAAAACTGTAAAAATCATTCCGTTTGAGATAATTTTCGGCTTTTAAATTGTGTAGGCGAAATATTCTATATGTAAATAACAATTACAACTATTGTTAATCATTTGTCATATTTGCATATATCAGACTTGATTGTCACAGAGTAGTTTATTGTCACATTAGGAAATTCAACGTTTCAATTTAATAGAACATTATTCGTTGAGTAATCTCAAACTCAAAAAATGTATGTGTTTAAAAAGATTTTGCAAGTAATTTAATCATAATTTCTCATTCTAATTGAGGACAATCTGTGAGATGTAATTGGTGCTAAAATATTCCTATAATGCTAAACTAACTGAAATAGTTGGTTTACGATAGAAACTTTTTTTCATATCAATTGTAATGTCAGTTTTTCAATATTTCGCGTTTCAAAATAATAGAACAAGACAGCTAAGAAAACAAAATAGTTTTTTTTATTAACTTAAATACAGATAAAAATTAATCAATATTTAGTAGCAGCACCTTTTGCCTTGATAACAGCATCAATTCGCCGGGCATGGAATCAACAAGCTTCTCGCAAATCTGTATAGACACCGAATCCCATGTGTTCTGTATTGCAATCTTCATGACTGCAAGGGTAGTAGGTTTTTCTTTGCGAAGCTTCCTCTTCATCTGATCTTACAAGGCTTCAATAACGTTAAAATCTGGCGAGTTCGCCGGCCATTCAAGAACAGGGATCGATTGTTCTCGGAGCCAGGAAGTTGTGGACTTGGCAGAGTGTGTCGGTGCCAAGTCATGTTGAAAAATGATGTATGTGGCGTCACTGTCAAACTGATTATCCAGCACTTACAGTAAATTAGCTTCCATGATATCTTGGTACACTGTTGCGTTTACATTTCCTTTGATGAAGCAGAAATTACCAACACCCTTAGCACTCATACAGCCCAAAACCATGCAAGACTGCGGGAACTTCACAGACTTCTTGACGCATTCTTGGTTATACCGTTCCGTGGATCTTCGCCAAACACCGGCTCTTGGTCGCCGAAAGAAATACAAAATCGAGACTCATCTGAAAAGATCACACGCCGTCATTCGTCTGTAGTCCAGGTTTGATGACCAGTTGCCCATCGTAGCCTCTTAAACATCTGATTTTTGTTAAGGAGCGGTTTGGTGGCAGCTATACGATTTTGGTATCCCAGTTGCCGGAGCCTTCGGTAGGTAGTGCTTCGTGAAACGTCGGCACCAGAAGCCTGTTTCCACTTTTAGTAATGTGGCTTGTTGACTGAAATCGACTTTTCTTTGCCACCTTGTCCAGTGCCCGGTCTTGTCTTTCAGTGGTGCTTTTCTTTCGTCCGCATTTCTTGCAATTGCTGTTGGAAACACCCTTAACATCTTTCTGGAGCACTTTGGTCACTACCGATTTTGAACATCCGACCTTGGTTACGATTTCCATGTGCGTCTTTCCTACTTCCCGCAAATCGAACATTCACTGCTTCTCAAACAAAGATATGTCTTTAGAGCGACCCATAATGAGAGATTACGATTAAATTACTTGCAAAATCTTTTTAAACACATAATTTTTTTGAGTTTAAGATTACTCAACGAATAATGTTCTATTAAATTGAAACGCTGAATTTCCCAATGTGACAATCAACTACTCTGTGACAATAAAGTCTGACATATGCAAATATTACAAATGATTAACAATAGTTGTAATTGTTATTTACATATAGAATATTTCGCCTACACAATTTAAAAGCCGAAAATTATCTCAAACGGAATGATTTTTACAGTTTTATACATATGTTCTATTTTTTTGACCAGCACGTGTATATGTTGTAAATTTTCGGACATAATGTTATCATTAAGCTTAAGAAATCGTTTATTATTTTAGTTTCATTTTTCTGACTATATGTTTACCCTGTATTCTTCGTTGCATTACAATTCTTATTTTGGTATACTATGAGGAGTTTTAAAAGCAATGTGCCTCCAAGTAAGAAGGCAATGCGTCGACGTTTATTTTGCACACGTTAATCATCGGCGTTACGGCAATGCCCGTATATTGTTGTCTCAAGCGTCTTGTCCAATCTTCTTGCTGTTATTAGGTCACATGTGACCGTTTCTTTCGCGGGATCGATACACAATATCATAGAATTAATAACATTTAGTCCGTTTAATCTCTCGAGCTGATGAACGTCTACCATCGACCATGTTCGTCGATCGAAAGCCAGGAAAAATGTCTGAACTCGATCTTGTGTGACGTCTGAGTTAAGCGTGTTCTAATTAGATTCTATGAGTCTAACATTACGTATTTATATGTAACATATATAAAGGTTATAGTAACAATTGTATTTGCATTGTTATGTTAATTAATATTTGGCCTCGTGGTTGTAGTTGAAACTGCATCGTATTTCTTAAACTGATGATGTTTTATAATCTAATATATTTTTTAATAACTTGCCTATAATGTCTTACAAGTTGTATAATAAGTGTGTAGTCGAGGGTAACACGAACGTTAACCTTACTTTGGCTACCACACCGAGATATAAAGAAGGGAACCACTCTTTTACATTGGACTGTCTCACTTATCCTTAATACTCACCTGATAATGCTTAGTATTTAGCATGTACCTATTAATTACCATTTTTCTGTTTTCGTATAAGAGGATTGAACCCAAGCCTACTTGGAAACATTCTAAGTATTACGCTATATGTGAAAATTTGTAAAAGTCCATATTGGCGTTTAATTACATGTCACTTACACCCGCTGGGGTCATTGATACCTTATGTTAATATACATTTTATTGTTTATATAGAAGCAAGTGGTCATTACGAAGGTTAATAGGTCATCTAATTAGCAAGATTATCATTTGAAGAACGTTTTGTTAAAACTATTGATTTCTTATTTTATTGTTTCCCTGCATGCATGTAAGTATAGTTTTGTGTTTTAATTGGATGATAAAACAATTCAAATTAAAATATGTTTTTTTTGTTTTTCATATTCTATACGAGACAACAGAAAACATCGTTCTGCAACCATTCTTAATTATCTCCATTTTATTAAAAATCGTTGTTACCATGGAACCTGTTCAACTGAGCTTCAATCTGATTTCTGTTTACATAATATTGCAAGAAGAACTCGTGCAAAAATTGTTTTATTCCTCCCTGTGCCTAACATAAACTGAAGTTTAATAAACAGAATTCAGTTCCGAAAACCTTCTATCTGTGGAACACGTTACCACTGGATTACTTATGGGTGGGTTACAAAATGATCGGCTTCAAATACAATGTCAACACATGCTTATAATAAAGTTCCCTCATATTTCAGCATATTCAGTTTCTTCCATTCATCAGTTTCAATATAATAGTATTCTAAAATTCAACTGACAATTATCTATTTCGTACACGAGTGTTTCATTCGCGAGTGATTTTAGCATTGGAAACTGGTGGCATATGAGTTAATAAAGAATTGCAATAATTGAATTGTTATGCTCCGGGAAGTAATCAAATATATTTTGAGGAAATAAATACAGGGAGCAGGACTGTTGAAACGAGTTAATTGTCTGGTCCTTAGCTCGTATGCCACATATAGTCTGTTTTATGCATAGCCATTTAATTTGAAATTTTTAGCACAACGACTTCACTTTTGAGGAGGAGGCCGTATGTTTTGTTGTATAAATGTCTTGGATGCTTGTGAAACTTTTCTGATAATTATAAACTTTAAACCTGCATTGAAATCGGTGTATCACTGATGACCGAAATCAGGTCATCTATTTTACAACATATTATAATCAAGCAGTTCTGTTTACGAAACGACCGTTCATGATAACTGATTATATTGTTCCGAGTTTTCGTCCGTGCTTTATTCTAAACTATCGATCCACCTGACAATTTTCGTTTTTCTTTAGTAAATCGTTATTTATTACTAAATAAGTTTTACAAATCTTATTTTAAATATTCAATTTATTTATCACTCTATTGTTTTACCATTTAATTATGAATTGAATAAATTGTTATGAAACCGTAACTAATTTTTTCATGATAATTTTATTGTCCTTTTATAAAACTATTAGACGTGAATACCTTCCAAGACTTTGAATGACTTTTAGATGATAGATTTGCAAGGAATTTTAAGCCAGAAATGCCTTTCTCTTAAACAATTAATACCTCCGAATTATTTTAAAATTTCGAAACGTCACGAAATTATATATTGTTTTCCCAACTATTAAAAATATTAAAATCGCTTGCATATTTAGAGAGAAACAAATGTACTTTTTGTAATTAAATGATATTTTAAACTTTAACATTTTTGTTTTTGTACATTATACTATTTATAACAAGATAATTGTAAAAAAAAATAGAATCAGTAATTCAAGTATGGCAAAACACATAAATAAAGACATGAAAGTAAAAAGAATCCTGTTAAGATAGTGTTTTGCTTTGTAAGGGCATTTAATCATATGAGAGTTTTCTATTTATTTATATATAAAGATATAGAATAAAAATAGATAATAAATGCACTTTCTTATGTATATCTTTGAATTTATTTTTCACGTTTCTGCATTAAATTTGGCACAGCCTTTTGAATTTAGTGAACATTTTCAAACACATGAAGCGTTACGAAATATGTGGGTGTTCTTTGAGTTAATCTATCTATATTCTGCATATGTATTTGCATTTGTCTTCATTTCATTTTAACTATTTTTATGTGAGGGGAGTCTTCTATGTAATGCACATGCAAGTTACAAATGAACACATCTACAATATTAAACCCGTAGTTAGGCAATAGGGTAAAGGCTACCTCAATATATTGTTTGTTGGACGCCTGTCCCATCTCTTCAATTTTATTTTGTTACAAGTGGCCGCTAATCCTCGTAGTATTTTGGCGAGATCGATACACAATATGAGAATTAATAACATGTAGTCATTTAATCTCTCAAGGGGATAACAGCTACGACGAGCAAGGTATGTCGATCAAAAGGAAGAGAAAGGTCGTTTTTATTCTTTTGTGTGACGTCAGAGTCAAACATGTCCAAGTTAGATTTTATGAGTCTAAGGTGACCCCCTAATATGTAACTTACGCAAAGTTCTAGTAGCATAATTGTGTTTGCATTGTTATTGTAATTAATATTTGCCCGAGTGTGTGTAGCTAAAACTACATCACATTTATCAAATTGTTGGCGTCTATTAACTACTATTTTTTAAATAAATTCCATTTAATATCTTACAAGATGTATAATAACATATATTTCTCAGATTCTCCTGGATTCCTCTGCTCTTGAGGAGAAATCGACACTGAAACTTATTGGCCTTTCTTCCTCATCAAATCCTTCTTCGAGTTCAAACATTAGATCCATTGCTCTTTCTGGTTCTCGTAAAGTTGGTTCTCTGTATCGCTCCAAACACTTTATCACATTTGAGGCTATGCTTTATCTCTACACATCTACTATCAGACCATGTATGGAGTACTTGTGCCATATTTTGGTTCGTAGATCTCTGTCCAATTTAAGAGTTCTTGATAAGGTGCAGAAACGTATATGTTATTTGATTGGCACCACTCTTTCGTCTTCTCTACGCTTTCTTTGTCATAGATGAGATACGTTTAGTCGCAGTGTTTTCTAGTACTATTATGTCATGTGTTCTTCGAAATTGTATGGTGTATATTTTGCTTTTTTGTTACAACTAGTTTGACTCGTTGGTCTAGTGGTCTCCATCAATTCACTGTTTTGATATCTCATGGTAATACAGCTTACTATTCTATTAGCTTCATCCCAGGAATTGAATGCTTGTAGAACTCTCTTCCTGTAGACTGTTCTGTTCTTACCTATAGCCTTGGTCTTTTCAGGACTAAGGCATATTTTGTATTTGCGATCATACTATTTCGTTCTTTTTAGCTATTTACATTAAATAGTTTGATGCGTTTTCTGGAGGGATTTTAATTAAAGAAAATGAACCTAGCATAGATGAAAGCGACCTCAATACTCGCTTTCCGTTGACTTTTACTTCTATATATAAGGGAAAGCGTCACTTATTTTTACCGGATTGGTCAACTTACAATTGAGTCGCATTATATACTGCTTAGCCGAAATGGATCAAGTACAAGGCGATCCTTAATCAAGCCTGTATAACGTATGCATTTTGTCTCTGACTCAGGCGAGTGTTTTCTTGGAATTCTGTCGGTCGTACTCAACGCTTACATGACTTAATATCGAATAACAATTGAACTGAATCTTTATTTTTAATCTTTCATTTTTCTTTTAACCATTGGTATTCTGATATTTAACAATATTGAAGTAGGCATAAATGTAAATTATATAATTTGCAATATTTTATCTTTAGTGTAAAAAGTATGAGCAACATTTTCAATTATTTAAGAAATTTGTCTGAAAAATAATAATAAATAACAAATAAAATTTATGATAGAAATAATGTGTTTTGTTCATAAAGTGGGCTTTTCAAAAAGTGTACTTTGTATTAGGAATATCGGTCGGCAAAATAAAGACTGCTGGATTTTGCTTGATATTCGTCTAAATGTTCGATAAAAGGATCGTTGGTTTTAACGACACTTTTTGTCGAGGCATTATTTTATTACGTGTATAACATTGAACTTTCATGTGAAATTCTAACACATCTTCTAAAAGACAATGGTAGCATTTTGGCTATTAAACAACTATTCCGCTATGTTTTAACTATTTCATGTTTACTTTCTTTGAAAACTTGTGTTTATTGTTTTGTCAAAATAATGTTCCAAGTTTGTTTCGTATATAAAAAAGTTCGATTTTGTCTGTAATAAAATGGTAAAACATTAAAATTATTGTTGGTCTAAGAAATACCGAACACTTTAAAAATAAATTAGAATTTTATGTCAGTCTTTTATAAGTATGTTTTTTATTGACTGTCCTTCATGAGAAACAAAAACAAAAAAGGAAATGTAATTTCTTTAACTGCTAGAGTAATAATAATGAAAAATGTAATATTTTAACACTATTATGTATCATAACAAAAGTAATGTTTCAATGTAAATCCAGTAAACTTTATTTCATAATTTTACAATTGTTCTTCAAAATACACTGCAAAGATTTACTAGGAATTAATTTTATTATAGGGAGCGTTGGATTTTCCTAATCATTTAGCTTGGTATTCTGCCAGAAATTTAGATAAAATTGACTGTTGTTCTTAAATGTATTAATTGTCATGAAAGAAAATTCAAATTTACGTTTTAAAATGTTGTGTATCGAACGTTAATTCAATGTTTTACTCGATGGTCGCCATTGCTTTTTGTGCTTTTCTTGTATGAGAATATTTGACAAATTTGGCACAAAAAAGAATTCGACATGAACATAAGCATTTAACATCTTTTTACACAAAAAACATCGGGTTTGAATGATTTGAAAAGCAAAAATAGTGAGATTAAAACATACATGTTTTTTTCATACAGTTTATGCTAACAGTTAGCGAATGAAGTGTAAAGTACATTTATTTGGCAGATTGCTGGTTAAAATGTTATACTCAATATTCGTCGGTGCGGTATAATTCCAATTATTACTAATGAAATTAACTATTATTATTATTATTAATCCATTTTTTCTTATCTATCTGATAAATGAAATGTGTAATTTTCTGTAATTTTCTTGTATTATTGTTGAGCAGCACCTTTCCCCCTTCTCGGGAAAAATGAGATTCTACTATTTTAGGCGATTAGAGGTAAATGGCCTGATGTTAGCAAAATGAGAAGTTGTACAGCCGTTTGAAAACATGAAAATAGTTTGATGATCAAAACTAACTTATGTGGCAGTTTACCCAAAACTTGTTGAACGACAAAAACCTTCCTATTATTTAAAAGGTTTTCGTTATCAAACTGTAGAGCAATCAGATATACTCCATTATTAAATGAAAAATATATTGCACACACAGTTCATTTTATTGATACGATTTTGACATTTTTAAAAGTTGTCAGTGTCAAAGACAGTTATGGCAACATGAGGAACAATGGCTCCCTGAAAAAAGTAATATCAGATTCCAATTATGGAAACATTATATGTCATTTTAATATTGGAAAAAGGCCACAAAAATGGAAAACAAGCAAAGAAAAACAATTAAATCATTAACAAGGGATGCTAGTTTAGCCATTGAACATGCATATAATGGTTTTACTTATGGTTTGATTTTATGAAAATAAATTAATAATTGTAAACTGTTTCCTTATAATATGTATACTTGCTTTAACTAATCACTATAAATTACTAAGTAAAATGTTTCTCCGTAATTATTATTTTGTAGTAATTATCATCTTTACACATGTCCGCCCTTAGTCCCGGAACCAGTCGCATGTTTTCGGGCCTCGTATAAGTATCACCGTAGTCAAGTACTGTTTCTGAGACTTAAGTATGATTTGACCGAATAGTCAACTCCGGTCTGCCGTAACTATTAAGGAACTCTCTGACTATTAACCTAAATATATACATCTGTAGAAATCTAGGTTGGCGTGTAATTAGATGTCATTGCCAATTTATGCTGATATGCATTTATTGTTTATTGTTACTGTTACCAGAAAAAATGGTAATCAAATTAACAATGAATGCATTTAAAAGAGCGTTTTAAAAGAACTGTATTGATTTATAATGTCATTGTTCCTCAGCATACATATAAACAATGGAGTTGTATTTTAATTGGATTGCCAACGAATTCAAATTAAATATATTCGTGTTTCCATCTTTATTTATTAGTTTTTTCTAATAGTTCATACAAGATAACAGAATATATCGTGTTGTAATTATTCTTGATTATCTCTATTATTTGCATCGTTATTTCCTTGGAAACTGCTCAACTGTTAAAATCTCTAGTTTCTGTTTGTACTCGGTTCACATGCAGAACTCTTCCGACTATCACAATTGCAAAGCACGTGCCATTCTGGATGCATTTTTCTATTTATTACAATTAAGAATTTTCCTTTAAGTAAAATCTGTTCCTGATAACTGCACTAAACTTGGCATCAATACCAGGGGTATTGTAGAATCAGCACGGACTACTATGCAAATACTACTGATATGTCTACAATAAACACGTATAGATTCACAATACTATTGAACATTATATGCACAATTTTTAACACAAAGTACCATTTATATCACGTATTAATTACATAAAAGAAAGACTATGATAGTACTACTGATATAACTCCAACTATTTTATAATTGTACTACTGTTGATCAAAAACACATGTATGGGTTGGTATCTATAGGTCAGATTTACACCAGATTGTGCATTACCATGTCAATATCTACCGCTACTATTAAAACTATATAATAATAATACTAATAATAATATTATTACTACTACTACCACTACTACTACTACTACTACTACTACTAATAATAATAATAATAATAATAATAATAATAATAATAATAATGACAATAATAATGATAGCCATAGAAAGAAATGGACGACAAAGTAAGATAAACTGATAATTGAATGCTACTACAGAACCAACCCTAAACACAATGCCTTACGGAAACGAATGACAAATCTATGGGGCATGTCTAGTGAATAACAGATAACTGAATAAATAATTGCAGATCTATCAAGACAACACCTAACGAAAATGTTGTTCTCAGAGCTAGAACTAATGAGAATCAAACAAAACATATACATGAAGATCAATAGGTAGGCAGCTGGTAAAGCATTAACACTAAAGCCGAAAAGACTAAATACTACGAAATCACAAAACTCACTGAGTAGAAAAGAAAAAAATTGAAAAAATCAAACGATTCATGAACGAGGACAGAAATACACTCCCAGGAATAAGAATTGGAAGAAATTAAAGTGAGAAACAGAAAAAGTAAACACACTTATTTCATAAATCTTAACAGATACTATCACAAACCTATATATATATATATATATATATATATATATATATATATATATATATATATATATATTTATATATATATGTATATACATCTATATATATATATACATCTATATATATATATATATATATATATATATATATATATATATATATATACATCTATATATATATATATATATATATATATATATATATATATAAACACTAATAAGCATGTAACTAAACATTGAAACTAAAACTGGCCAAAAGAATAGACCAACAAACCTGGATGGGAAATAGTATTGGAAATCCAGGTCAGCAAACTTCGGAGTGAAGCTAAAACCGTAAACAAAATGAAATAGAATTGAGACGGATGGAAGAGGGGAAAGCTGACTTACAAGGAAAGACAAAAAAAGAAACATGACGAACTAACACAAAATAAAGCAGCGAAAGAAGAAATACTGAGACAATACAGATACAATCGGTACATTACAAACAACAGAGGGCCTTTGAAAATAATGAAAAACATTTTCATCAAAACGTAAACGGGGAAAGTACAAGAATAAAAAAAACCGGACCCGACAGAAACAAATCACTTCTGTAGCCAGACATTGAAAATCTTAAAACGCCAAAAAATAACACGAAAGAAGTACTTAGAAAAATTGAAGAAAATCACAATTAGAAAGTTATTAAGAAACACTCAAAGCAGCACTAAGAAAAAAGAGTAAACCAAAGAACGCCATGCAATTATGGAATAAATTCATACTGGTTTTAAAAATTCACATGAAAAACTAACGCAAATACATCCACAGAACAGAGGTACTGAAATTGATTATCAAGGGAAGAACTACGTTAATACAAAAAGACACCGAAAAGGGAACGGTCCCAAGCAACTACAGACAAATAACCTGTTTACCAACCATGTGAATAATTCAAACGGAATACCTGAGAGAACACAACTCCTTTTACAATCGTTGACTACTTCCACAAAAAAACAAAAAGGATGTCAGAAAGGAAAAAGAGGAGAACACCACCTGTTATACATAGATCAAACATTCTAAAAGAAGTAAAAAGCAGGAAACAGAACATAGCCATATCATGGATTGACTTCTATAAAGCCTATGACAAAATACCTCAAGCAGAGATTATTGAATGCTTAAGAAATATACAAGGTGTCCGATCCGACAAGATTATAAATATTATTGAGAAAGCAATAGGAACATCGAGACTGGAAATGACAGCTAGAGAACAACACATTACTGAGATAAGAATACAGAGAGGCTTTTTTTCCGAACGGAATCTCTATCACCACTACTGTTTAGTATAACCCTGATGTTACTCAACTACATACTTAGGAAATGTGATGCCGGAGACGAGTGTACAGACACAGAACAAAGAATTAACAACCTCGTGTATATCGACGACCTGAAACTATTTTCAAAACGCATAAAAGTACTGGAAAAGCAGAATAATACGACCATAATAATAAACCAGGACATTCAAATTGATTTCGGAATAGAAATAATGAGCACTGCTGGAAAGTAAAATAAAAAACTGGTGGGCATGGAACTGCCAAACCAAGATGAGATGAAGGCACTTGGTGAGCATGATACTTACAAATATTGGACAGTTTTGGAAGCGAGCACCATCAAATCTACAGAAATGAGAGAGAAGATTGGAAAAATATCTGAGAAGAGCAAGAAAACTCTTAGAAACAATACTATATAGTAGAAATCTAGTTGGATGAATAAACACCTGATCAGTATCACTAATGAGGTAATATTGACTATTCATAGGCTGGACAGACGAAGAACTTAGGCATCTTGACAAGAAGACGAGGGAACTAATACCTATACACAGTGAATTACATCCTAAAGATAATACTGACAGACTAAACGTGAAATGGGACGACGGTAGAAGAGGGGTGGTAAGTATAGAAGACTCTGTGGAAGATACAGAGAAGACCTGGAAAAATACATAACTCAGAACACAGAAAGACTTATCACCGCAAGTGGCACGTCAAAATGAACAATACAGTAAATAGCGAAAACAGAAACAAAAAGACAAACAGGAAAAGTGGGAAGGGAAATTACTTCATTGATGATTCATGAGAATGACTAGAGAAGAGAATCACCAAAATCCTTGGTCAGGGCTACGAAAAGGACACTGGGACACGGAAACGAAATCGCTACAGAAGGGCTGCACAGAACAATGCGACTAAAGCTAACTACATTAAAACTAAAATAAAAGCTACATTAAAACTCAGGAAAACAGTAAATGTCGACTCCGTGCACAAACGACTTTATTTTGAACATGTAGCCACAAACCGGAGACAGTACAAAAACGAAAACTACAAATCCGTGGGGGCATTAAGGTAGAAACTGATAAGCACATCCAAGCAAAGAGACCGGGCGTCATTATAATTTACAAGAAGGAAATACACTGCCAAATTGTAGATTTTGCTGTCCCAGCAGACTACAGCGTAAACATCAAAGAAACGGAAAAACGAAGAAAATACATGGATAATGCCAGAGAAGTGAAAGTAATATGGAACATGAAAAGGGACAATATAATACCAATAAGTGTAGGAGCACGAGAAACCGTCCCCGAAAACTGGATAAAAACTAGGAGAAATAAGAATCAAAGGGTAGACTGAGACTATACAACGGACGGCAATGATGAAAACAGCTGAAATCTTTAAGAAAATCCTCGAACAAAGAAACTAACTCATATAAACTACAAATACTAACCAGCCAGATGTAAACTGCAACAGAAGTAAACCAAAAAGATGGATGGAACACCACAGGAACCAAAGGGAACCCGAAACTGCAGGAAATCTTATAAACTGTCTCCATCTCAAAAAGGCGTCAGTATCGGCTAATACCGCACACAATAACCGTGAAGGGTCAAGGAGGTTGGTAGGACCGAGGAGGGAGAATATTAACCAGATCTCCATTCGATGATAACAATGAATACTGAGACCTTGGGGAGTCTTATGGCCATCCAAATTCTAGTGAAGACAAATGGTCCTTGCTAGCGAGAATGTTATGGTCACCGGCTGTTGCGATAACGCAAATTCATTTGCAATAGTCATCGAAAAAGGTAGAAAGTACTAAAACCCTGGGGATACTTGTGGTCACCCAGACTACAGAGAACATCACCGGTGATTATAAGTGAGTAATCTCTATGATGACTTGTGTGAGTTCAAATAATAATAATAATAATAATAATGAAAATGATAATGGTGATGATAATAATAATAATAATAATAATAATAATAATAATAATAATAATAATAATAATAATAATAATAATAATAATAATAATAATAATATAAATAAAAATGATAGTAATAATAATATTATTAATAATATTAATGATAATGAAAATAATAATAATAATATTAATAATATTAATGAAAATAATAATAATAATAATAATAATAATATTATTATTAATATTAATGAAAATGAAAATAATAATATTATTATTATTAATAATAATAATAATAATAATAATAATAATAATAATAATAATAATAATAATAATAATAATAATAATAATAATAGCATAGAACTCGTCTAAGTTCAATGCAAGGCGATTCATAATACAGGTCTGGGAAACATGCGACTGGGGTTCACGACTAGAAGCGGACATGTAAAAACCAACTCACTACTAAATAATAATTACCGAGAAAAGTCTTCGCAAGAAATTTCTTAGTAATTTACAGTAATTAGCAACTATACATATTATTAGAAAGCGGCTTACCAGAATTGATTTATTTTCACTAAATCAAATATAAAACCTACAAACATATAATCAAGTAAATTCACAAAAAATCACTTAATCGCCATGAATTAGACACATTTTTCATATTTAAAAAATAATGAGCAATGTTGTTTATATAGACTACAGAAAATATATTGATATACTACAAGTAGAATTCAAATTTAGATTTTGCAAAATTAGATATGTCTGGAGAAACAATTTTTATAAGTTTAACAAAAAGTATTATGTTTGTCACATATATAATTTGTTTTTACAGAAGATTGAGAGAATGCTTATTTCTTCATCATACACCGGCTTTATAATAAAATTAACTTTCATTAACAAGAGTATAACACCACTTAAATATATGTAAAAGGCGATGAAATGTAAATCATGTATCTGAACTGCTTGTAAAATGATCGGACTCGGTTGTTGACTATCCCAGAATACATGGAAAATAAGAAAAAAATCCATTCGAAACATGCCCACTGTTTGTTTCAAACAGAGAATGGTTTCTGTTCATTTAACATTTTATTTAACTGCAACAATTTATGTTTTAAGCACAATCTGTCTCCTGGATAATTTCGTTCATACGTCCATAAAGCGACTTAACAATACCGTGTGTTGTCTTTATGTCCTGGATCTCTCTCCCATACGTCTCACTATTGTTTCCGTGTGTTCACCACACATCGTTGCGCCAGACTTACGTTTGCTACAATTTCAATCAGATATATTTTTGTTTACATCATTTGGTTTTGGGATTTTGACCCATATTTTCAGCATAATTGTATAATCAGATCCTCAGTCATTGTCCGTTAACTGTCCTCATATAAAAACGGGCAACTGCGTTTTACACATTCCTAAAAATAACTGCGTTTAAATAATCGTTCGACGTTTCATTATTTTTTCATCATGTAGTTCATGGAGTTTGCCCGTGGTTTATCTCAAACTATCCATTCACCGGAGTCGACCTTCCTAGAAAAGAATCAAAAGAGAATGCCCAACCGCGGCCAGCTAATATATAATATTAGATATGAATTATTTGTAATATGTAACAGTATGTAGATTTATTAACATACTGTAAAAAACGGAAAACAATCGCCATATCAAACACAACCTTATGCTAAGAGGTGATCTAGTTCGTAATCTATGAGAATAAAGAACGCTTTATCATGTTTGAGTGAGATAATATAATTTACTATATTTTCTTAAGAAATGCAACAGTGCGAACAGGTTCACTCCTATGTGTGATTATAAAATTCTCGTATACGTTTGATCTTGACAATTTATTGGAAACAAAATTTGGCTTTTAGATAACGATCTAGGAAATATGAGAAATATAATAGCCAAGAAACGAATGAAATATCTATTAATTTTAAAGATATAGAAGTATGTTTATTTCATGTGTCTCATGACTTTACTGAATTAAAAATGTTTGAAGAATGAACACAATGTAAACAGAAAATAGAAAGAGGAACGAACAACGTAACATTGATGAGGATATTAAGCCAAGCGTGATGATCGACCAGTCGCATACGATTAAAAAATAAAGTCAATAGAGACATAAAGATTATGAAACAGCTGGAGGGAAGTTTGATGGAAATAATAGAGGAATGTTGAGGAAGATAAAAATGAGAAACAATAAAGTACAAGTTGGAATAACAATACAAAAGAATGAAATAAAAAGACATACGGAGTGTGTAGGACCGAAAAAGACAATAACACGCGCAGAAATAATAAGAGTAAAGAGCGGAAGAACAAAAAAATGATTTAAATGAAAAATAAATGTTGGACTAATTCACGATGTAAACCCTAGTAATATAGAGAACATGAAGTAAAGAGGGAAAACAGTGAATAAATTAAATATATATATATATATATATATATATATATATATATATATAGTGTGTGTGTGTGTCAGGTTGTATATGAAAATAAATCAAATAAAGTGCTCGATCATATAAGAGAGCTAGTATAGTTTATTTAAATACGTGTGTTACATATTTCAGAAATATACAGTATTAAAATAAATTATATATATATATATATATATATATATATATATATATATATATATATATATATATATATATATATATATATATATGGAATTTACAGAAACAATGACAGAGAGAGAGAGTGTGTGTGTATGTGTGTAATAGCAAACATGGAAAGAAGAATACAAATCAATAGCGAATAAAACAGAAAATGAAAAACAGAAAAATGGAATTAGACGAGAAAAGGAAAGGAAAAATCAACCTATAAAATCGTAGGAAAAAGAAAGGAATCACAAAAATGAAAGGAAAAATGAAAAATGAAAAGAAATGAATAATAAGATATAAGCATTCATCGAAGCAAGAAAGTGGAATCTAAACGAAAAAAAAAATAATCAAAATAAATGAAGGAAATAAAAAAGTTTAAAAAGGAAAATAAAATAACGTGAAGGAACAGAGAAAGAAAATCGGAATTTACGGGACGAACTAAAAGAGGAAAACAAAGAAAGAACAAGAATGAATTAGCCGAAAGAAAACTGAAAAAGTGAAAGCTAAAAGTGAAAACAATCAGTAATTATGAATGTAAAGCAGACTAATTAACTATGAAAAACAAAGAAAAAAACTTGAAAATAATGTTAACATAAAAAACACAGTTTAAAAACACAGTTTAAAATATGAACATTTGTATGGTTCACTTTATTTTTACTTCAACGCATGTGGCGTTCCCCTCGAGCAAATTTAGGAGAGTAAAATACCCTTTAAACTCGTGTTCGATAGTCTTGTGACGTCAAAAACGAAAGCAATCTGTGGAAATTATGTTATGGATTAACTATAAAAGTATTTGAACAGATTGCTTTCTTTTTTTAAAAAAACTCGAAAGAACAAGAAAGAGACAAAAGAAACCGTATTATATGGTCATATTTTTATGAAATAGATAAATCACGGTCGAAGCTGAGAGTCACCTGGTTTAAGCAAGATCAAGCGAAAAGGGATAAGCACCCAATTCGTATTGAGTTCATTAAAGATTCTTGGCGTCTTAAATTTTGTCATTTTCATAAGTGGTCGTCGGGGCAAACGCAAATGCGAATGCAAATGCGATGACTAATTGGCATAAGTGCACAAAACGCACCCATACCGAATGTAATACATCTGATATGTGTGTGGTGATATATACATATATTTATATATATATATATATATATATATATATATATATATATATATATGATAATACTATATACAAAAATGCACTGAACTGTAACAAGTTACTCCAGTTTAATGATATTATATATGATTGAAAGTTTGATTGAACTGTTAACTCATAAAGTCGAAAGCGACACAAGGATAGGATATACGTAAGCCAAAACACTAGGCACTCAAAATCGTACACAACTGAACGTATATATATATATATATATATATATATATATATATATATATTTATATGTATTTTTTTAATTTTAGACAATCAAATTATTTTCTTGCAAATAGGTAAAATTAAATTCCTACGCTGAATTCATTAAAAAGGGTTTTAAAAATCATAATATCGGTCGTAGCGTTCGAATATAACATTTTATGTTATCGTGGGTTCGAAGCTCACACAAGTTAATGTTATTGTTGTTCTTTTTTACCAGGGTTAACCGATGTTGATCAGTATCATAAATCTAAATATGAAAAATGGACGACAAATGTATGATATTGTTGTTGCTAAATACAATTCTTTTAAATAACACCAATGGAAATAATTAAAAAACACACAATTATTTTAATAGATAGTAATCAATTGCACATATGAATTAATCATAAAAACATTCACCATTTCCTGGCCATTGTGTTTTTAGATGATTACATATGGTTGTACAAGAGTTATAGTTAGGGGGCTTGCTACTCGGATTTAAGGGGGTTTTTTTTGGGGGGGGGCGATTTTGGCTTGCAACTCAGCTTTATAATTAGTGTAAGCTTTTTTCATAGTTTCTTTTTAGGTAGGGGGCTTGTCAGTAAGTTAGTGTGAGTGGTTTGGGGTGTAGATTATCACTTGAACATAGCGCGGATGGTATGGTCAAAGGAGAGATTGGAGGGGTTGGGATATTTGCCACTCGTACTTAGGGTTAGCAAAAGCGTTAAAGGACGGTTTTGGAGTTCTTGCCAGTCGCACTAAGAATTAACAGTAGGATCAATAGTTTTTTTTTGGAGGGGGGGGGCGATTTTGGCTTGCAACTAAGACTTATAATTAGTGTAAGCTTTGTTCATAGTTTCTTTTTAGGTAGGGGCCTTGTCAGTATGACCTAGGGTTAGTAGTAGGGTTAGTAATTGTTTGTTTGACTAACTCTTCAGCACGAACACATCCCATAAAAATTGCACAGAATTTATCTGACAGAGAAAAATATATTTGTTCAACTGCGCTAAAATACGATAAAGCTAGAACAATCCGGAAATAGATGAATAATTTTACGTTGAATTTATATGCAAAAGTGATCACTCATTCTAAATTATTAAATAATTGTTATTTTCATCGCCAACGTTTTTTAGGGTGTAAAAACGTAATCGTCTTAAAAGTAAAATCTCATTTGAAAGGGGACACTAACACACATGAGGTTAATCTACAAATTAACCAAATATTTAATAAATGTCCGTAAATTTTAATCTTTACTATAAAATTTTCGAAAAAGTGAAAAACTCAGCATATACGGGTAGTTCAGTTAGTCAAAAAATAATGAAAACATTGCGGGATTTTAAGTGATAAAATTTCGGCGAATTTAACGCCTCTATTAGTCATGTGAAATGATAATTAATATTATCAGAAAATTGAAGCAAATTGATAAAATGAACGACTTACTTGTGCTTCGGACACTATTCGCTCAGAGTGAGTTGAGCCAGATTCATCAATCGTTTGCACTTCATCCCTCACGATCTCTAACTATTCGCTGTTGCATCGGTATACTCCGTAGATTCAAGGGCCGCGTTGGCTTCCAGTTCAGCTTTAACTGTTATTAACCAGGTCTTTCTGTATCCACCACAACGTTATTTTTTAATCCTGTACGAATGATGAGACACTTGCTTCGTAGATGAATCCCCCTGATTCATCAATCGTTTGCACTTCATCCCTCACGATCTCTAACTATTCGCTGTTGCATCGGCGAAGGATATGACCGAGTCAGCGAAGACGTCTGTACGACGAAACATACTGTGTTGTTTGAGAGGAATTGCTGGCATCGGACACGTGGGATTCGACGTATGCAGAGGTTGTCAAACGTTTCCAATCGCCTAACGTATTCTACTCTCATTGGCCAAGACTCACTTCCATAAAGAAGGATCGTTCGCATCAGTGCGTGGCCCATCCTTACTTTGGCGCTGCACCTTAACTAAAATCTTTACCAGAGCCGGGAATGTAGTCAGTCGCAGGCACGACGTGTAATATCAATTCGCGTTTTGATGTTAGATCCACCTTGCCCCGTAGCGGTGAAAATGGCGCCAATATCATTGAATCACTCAAACTCTTCAAGAACATCACTATTGAGGACGAGTGTTTCTTTTATGTTATGGCGAAGCCGGTAGCGATTTTTTTTTGGCTTCGAGACATTTATTCTCATACTAATCTTGATACAACATGCTGAAGCTGATTAACAGCAGACTGGGCATCAGCAAATGTTTCACCTTGTAGCGTGAAATAATCTTAAAGGTGCACCTAACAGTGACATTAGGAACATCTGTTAAGATATTCGAAGTGACTCAGTATAAGGCGTAATTGAACAATGTTGGCAAGATAACACATCTTTGCCGAACTCCAGGCCGTATTTAAAAAGGTTCCCAGACCTCACCGTGCATGCATCGGCGCTACTGTGTTGAACAGTAGTATGATTTAAGAAAACTGAGAAGTTACTATCTGCTTGTATAAACTTTCTAGAGAGTGCAGCAGCGAAATCAATGAAACGGATACCTGTGCTTTGCTGAAAGTACCAACGATGTTTAAGATTCGTCTTAGGGTGAAGATTTCATCGTTGCATCAACAACCCGGGAAAATACAATATTGGGTTGTCCTCGTTCTTAGGACGCGTTTGTATTTGAATCGTCTTTGAAAATTTGAAGCGGATATTTTAGCAGACATGCCAATCAAGCTGATACCAAGGTAGTTGCTGTAGCAGCACTTATTACGTTTTTTAAAGAATGGCACTAGGGTTGAATCGCTCAGGTCTTGAGGGAGTATTTAATGTATTCGTAATGTTTCATGTTTGATTTACCAAAAAAATTAAATTCAGTTATGATTTGACGAAATTGAAAAAAATTAAATTAGCTTAAATTGCTAGTTTGCATAAGTGACGGATTTCTCATTCACTGACCGATGACAGAATAGATGAAAAGCAGTATCAGAACAGATACTACACATTGAATTATTTATTTGCCCCAAAATAAAAGAAATTCAATTAAAATTATTTAATGCAAAAATGGATGAAAAAATAAATGATATTAATGAAAATATGACTGAAGAAAATTAAAATAAAATGAATTAAAAAATAAATGAGAAAAAATAATAAAAAATAATGAATAAATGAAGAAAAATTTGTACCCAATGAAAAAATGAATGAAAACCAATAAAAAGATCAATGATAACGTATAAAAAACTGAAAAAACTGAACCAAAAAACAAATTTAAATAAATGAATAAAAACGAATGAGAAATGAATGAAATAAAAACAATTAAAAACTGAATAAAAAATGAATGAAAAAAACTATTTCTGAAAAATGTAACTCTGACTCTTTCCTTAACCTCTAGCTGACTGTTTCTCAAACATCCGATTCTGACCTCTTCCTAAATCAACCGACTCTGACTACTTCACCACAGAAAATGTTCAGAAGTGCTGTGTTCGGTGATTTAGTTACCCATGTATCACTACATAATCGTGTTCAGAACAGGTGCGTCAGTAGATTGACTAACCCTTACTGCACTACAGAATGATTTTCAGAAGGGGTGCAGCTCGCTATTTAGACAGCCTTGTATATCTACAGACTAATGTTCAAAAGAGATGCGGCAGAGATTAAGCCAGCGAGCATTACTACAGAATCATGTTCAGAATCATGGTGCGAGTGTTGCTTGAGCGATTCCAGCATTAGCACAGACTCAAGTTCACAAGAGGTGTTGCTAGTGATTGATCAACCTTTGTTCTCAACAGACTCATGTTCAGAAGAGGTTCGGCTTGATTAGAGTAACCCTTGCCGCACTACAGACTTATGTTCAGAAGAGATGCGACTGCGGGTTAAGCCATTCTGGCCTAACCAAAGACTCTTGTTCAGAAGAGGTTCGACCTAAGATTGAGCCACCCTTGTCTTATCGCAGACTCATGTTCAAAAGTGGAGCGGCTCTAGAGTGAGCCACATTTATATAACTGAGTTTTTTACCTACTCAATTTAAATGAGAATGACGTTAGGAAACGTTAACTAAAATAAATGTTTTTCTACGGAAGTAACGATTCAGCATTTTTTAATTATTACATAATGACATTGAAATTTAATGTAAAATGACTGAACAACTCGACCCCTCCGTGAGGGCATCTGCCTCATAGGCACCTTAGGGTGGATCAGATATTCGGAATACTTCCATAATCTTTCCCGGTGGATTTTACATAAGAATACACTTTTAGCTTTTATCAAGATTCTCTAACCGTTTTTATATACGTCAAACATACGCACGGAGTAATATATATATATATATATATATATATATATATATATATATATATATATATATATATATATATATATATATAGGTACAACAGAAGAGAAAGATTTCTTTCAAAGGAAATGTGATAGTTTATCAAAGAAAATGAAGGACAAAAATAATAACATTTTCTTTTCGTTCGACTATCTATTGAAGGTAACTATTGAAATAAAAACAGCATCGAATGAATACGAAAAAGTGGAATAATGTATGTTTTCAGTTATAGACATATGGCGAGAAAAAAAAGGTTGATGAAATCCCCTAATCGTGGTAAAAGTTCAACTTATGCTTCCACTCCCTCCGTTTATATTACGAAGGCCAAATAAGAACTGTCTCAAGTATATTTAGGCTAAAGTTCAAACGAGACTTGTGTAACACCGAGAACCACTCATCGAAGTATTCGCTACAATCAGCATTTATTCTTAGCAAGTAGCTTTTTATGGCAGAATCATGACCCTGTAAATAGTACATACTATTATGTTCTATTTTTTAGTTTGTCTTTTTTGGTGAAATATCATGAATGCTCAAAACTATATATATATATATATATATATATATATATATATATATATATATATATATATATATATATATATATATATATATATATATATATATATATATTGTTTCATATGTGTACTTAAACTATAAGATGATATACTAATTATATATTTTTATTTCAGCATTTTATTTTAATAATGCTAACTACGTGAATAGAGTTACGTAGTAGCATAACATATATATGTATAGCAAGTAAGCCAGAAAGAACGAGTGTACTTAATGCCTGAAGCAAATCGTCAGGCTAAATGTTATTAATGCCATTTGAACTAACGATTTGAATTTCTACAATAATTGTTAAAAAAATCTTTTTGTTCATAAATAATACGTGACCTCTTCTTTGACATTTCTATGACTTGAAAGTTTTCTGCGGTTCTATTTATGAAGACCTTAATCATTGCTGATTAATTTAATTCGAATTCCTCTTTGAAATACCGCAAACAATATTTGTTGAGATTACCTGTTGGAGTGAAGCGGCTTAACTGTGATATACTTATTGTGATGCAGACTATTTCTTAAGAGTATGAATTCTTCTAAGTGAACTTTATTATCCGGTAGATGTGGACAGTCTTGCGACAACTCAAGAAATCCGAGGTTTACATCCCAACCAAGAACACAGTAAGAATTCGGACGTTTACTCTTTATCTTCTGACATTTGCACAAAAGAAAAAATACACTTTATTTCCAAGAATTCCTAAGTATAATCTCCATACGCTGGAATAATCTTGGTGAGAATAATCTGTATAATCCAGTACGGATTAGCGCTACTTTCACAAAGTCGAAACAAAAACGTTGTCTCTTTCCCTCCCGCCCTCTCTTTCTCTCTCTCTTCACTCATATATATATATATATATATATATATATATATATATATATATATAGTATACATGTATTATAATACTTACAATTATTTACGTATTTACTTATATATATATATATAATGTTAATATATATACTTATCATTTTGTAGAAGTTAGAAAAAAACTCAAGCACAATCTCTCTCTCTCTCTCTCTCTCTCTCTATATATATATATATATATATATATATGTATATATAAGAGAAATAATAGCATATATATATAAGTAAAATAATAACATATATATATATACATACATATATATATATATATATATATATATATATATGTATATATATATATATATATATATATATATATATATATATATATATATATATATAGGTGAAATACTTACTGGATCGTGTCTACATTTAGTTACTAGGAAAGTATTTTTATCCGTACCACTAGAGAGCAATTAATTAAATAGCTGTTCTGTATTTAAACTTCCAAAACAGTAACATTGTAAACAACTGTTGACCCCCGTATTTTATTTCACGATTTAAGTTAATGTTATTTGTTCATGTTTTTTTGTTATATAGTTGAATCCATTTTGTATTTTTAAATTTTCCAGTGGTAAGTCGACTTATTCTAATTCTAAGCCTGCGATATGTTCAACTTAGTTCATATCCCTATGAATTTAAATTGCATTTTTATTTGTTTATAAATTGCTCAAATCCTCTTTGGGCAATATAAATATATATATATATATATATATATATATATATATATATATATATATATATATATATATATATATATATATATATTCATATATATATATATATATATATTCATATATATATATATATATATATATGTACATATAGTCATTGCCATTTTTATCAACTTCTCTCACACCTTTATTAGTTTTCTCAATTATTAAGTTGTTGATTGAACCGAAATATGAAAGTTGACGAACTTTAGATATATTTATCACTCTCTGCCCGTGAATAAAAACCTTAACACTTGCCTGAATACGATGAAAACATTTTTACCGGTCGCAGTGGATATAGCTCTATGCAATACAAGGACATGCATATGAACGCAATCATTGTACATTATTTTAGCAAGCCCCTTTTTATTTTTCATTTGATAAGTAGATATGTTAAAACAAGAAATGATACTGAGTTTATTGTTTATATATTTGCGATGACTTCTGTCTTTCAGCCATAATTATTTATTTCTTTATATGTAATGATTTCTGATATTTTAACATTTGACCTGACTTATGAGACCTTATCACAGTGAAGCCGCTATCTTTATATGAACCAATATCACTATAACCACATTCGCATTCTGATTGTGGTAGTACAATGCGAATGGACAGAGTAGGTGATAATAGGACATGCATGTGGAAACACGAATCGGTGTTTATAATCTACGTTAGCCAGATGAGATCTTAAGGAGCGAAACACAAATTATTCCGTGTAACTTGCTCTCTATACCCATATTTTAACACTGTTGTTAAGCTCTGGAATAAAAACACTCATATCTGTAGACAATAAACATATCTAAAAACACAATGCATTGGAAAGTATGGTGTATTTCAGCCACCTATGCTACAGGTATGCACATGTGCAGCTTGTCTTAAATACACTTACGAACACGGGGTAATAGTAGAGAAAAATAATGACATTTAGCAATTAATTATCATATATATACATATATTTATATAGGTATTTATAATAACCCATATTCTTCTCAACCCCATCAATAACATTTTTTCTAATTCAATGTTTTCCCTCAGATATAATGCCATACTTGACTTATTCAGATTCCATTGGTCTATTTTCTTATCATATCCAACGCTAAGGCTTTCCCGAAGACCTGAACCCGTTACAATCGCCTACTCTCTCCGAATACAAATACTGTATAAATGCATCCCGTAGCTGGGCAAGAAGAAAACGCTTCCAATCAAATATTGGAAAAAAATCGATGCTTATATTTTGTTTTCGTTTATACCTTGTACGATTGTATGGTTTCTTATACACCCACACACACATATATATATATATATATATATATATATATATATATATGTATGTATGTTGATATTTTATAGTAAAATATATTGTGTTTAAGCTAAATAGATATTAATTTCTAATTCTAGAGCACTTATAAATAGGCAAACTAATAAATAAAAATTGCGGCACATTCTGAATAAATACACGTGTGGTTTGAAAAATAATCGGCCTAAAAATGTTTTCTGAAATATGCTTGTGATATGTTCATATTACCTTTGTTTTTTCTGATTATGCATTTTCACTAGAAGATTGAAGATATGCTTCTCTGGACAAATAAGAAAAAGGGCTGTAAAAATATATCATACATTACTGTACTTTAATTCAAATATATCGTTGCATGGATTTACTTCATATATATATATATATATATATATATATATATATATATATATATATATATATATTTCTACTTACCTTAGTTATTGGGTACCCAGATTTCATGTTGTTCTGTGTCTCTCGTGTTCTGAAATATTAGACTTCACTAGTTTTCAGAAGTTTGATTCAAGCAATACAGATGACGTATTTTTGGGGTCGCTTGACCGGGAGAGAGACAGAGCGAGAAAGTATGAGAGAAACAACTACGGGAGAAATATATTCAGACCATCTGCGCTACTGTCCCACCGACCCTTGCCTATTGGCACGGATCGGCCCATCTTACAACTGTGCCGGTCGGGAGACAGGAAGAAGAGGCAGAAAAAAACTCTTACCGGCGTGACGTCACTTCCTATCATCCTCTACTCCTATTACATTTCAAAGAGCCCTCTCCCCTTTTAGGGAGCTCTCTCTTTCTCTGGCACACTTCACTATTTAACATATCTACACTTCCAATAAATATCTACTAAGGAGGTAATTTTACACGTCTCCTCTTTCAACACTCGTTCATATTCGATCTCTAAAAAATAATAACAGGCAAAACAGAAAACCCCTATTTAAAATTTTTCTTTTTTTCTTTTCTGGAAAGCCATCTAATTTTCCGTAACATTTACCTATCCTACAGTTCAACACTCGTCGGCTTTTCAACATAGACTCCAGTAAGAACCCTTTAAATTCCTACCCTGATAATTCGTTCCATTCGTATCGGAGTCGACTACAAATTATCTTTGTTTATCACTTCCAAGGGAGCTCCATAATAATCTAGGAGCCGGCAACTAGCTTTTCACAATATTTTAATCCAGGGAGCTCGATTTATTATTACTTTGACCTCCTCCCATTTTTCTATCTATTTCCGAAATGCCGGCTATTCTGGCGCCCATGTCAATCCGCCTCTAGCCGAAAAAAAGTTAAATTTTTAACAACCTAATTCCACAATCTATCATTCAGATCTGATACGTAGCTCCGGTACTCAGTTAAGTTCCACTAATTTACAAAACAACAATGCCCTCTATTCTGTATTTGAAGGAAACTCCCGGTCTATTTCAAGTCGGAATTCTCAACCAGGCTACATGCCTCATACCAGCTTCACATAATATTAGCCCCATTCGAGGCGCTCCATACTATGGGACATCACGAGAGTTCTCTAATATAGCCCATCATCAGGGTTTCCGCGAATCCACCTTTGACCCTAAACAATTTCTTCTTATTCTGAGAAAAAATATACCTCCAGCATATATGGAATCTTACATCCAGCTTTTTCTTTCTGATTTCAATAACATAGCCGACCACTTACTTAATATCTATTAATCCTTTATTAATGCGTGTTTATATAATTATCTTAATACAAGATGAGGAGAAAATCAAGTAAAAAATTAATCAAACGAGTCTCTCTTTCTTTACCTGTGCAATCACCACCACTTATGCCACAATAACAACAACAATTTATTGACTTTCCGAATCAACGGAAAAATCGATCACAAAATTTCCAATTCACACATTTTTTCGTTTCTCCGTTCTATTTTCCTAGTTTATAAAGCTCAAAAGTTGAAAAAAAAATAACAAGAAAAAAACAATCCACACAAAACAAAACAAATAAATTAACAGGGCACTATTCTACTACTCGCTATTCCATTGTTACTCTCGTTCTCCACGAATAATCACACCTGGAAAAAAAACAAATTTCCAAAAAGAATTATTCATACAAGTAAAGCACTCATTGCTTTCTTTTGATTCTTTTTTCTTGAAAACAAAATCACCAACACCTACAATGTTGCACTCAATTACGCTTCAAATTAAAATACATTAAAACAGAAAAATATCTGAAATAATTATACACACAAGATGACACGTATCTAGATTGCTCATCAGCAATAACACCGAAAGAAAAATGAAGCTGAAATGTTCAACACACCATCTTTCTTTCTTTTCTGAAAGTCTGAAAACACAAATGAAGACGTATTTCTTTCTCTTAACTTTTTCTCCCCTTCCTTTTTCAAAACACTGCACAACTTTCAAAAATACACCGACATGGAATGCAACAAAAAACAGCAAAAACAAAAAAAATAAACAACCCAGACAATCGTGTCTCTCTGTTCCAGACAATCGTGTCTCTCTGTTCCAGACAATCGTGTCTCTCTGTTCCAGACAATTGTGTCTCTCTGTTCCAGACAATTGTGTCTCTCTGTTCCAGACAATCGTGTCTCTCTGTTCCAGACAATCGTGTCTCTCTGTTCCAGACAATTGTGTCTCTCTGTTCCAGACAATCGTGTCTCTCTGTTCCAGACAATTGTGTCTCTCTGTTCCAGACAATTGTGTCTCTCTGTTCCAGACAATCGTGTCTCTCTGTTCCAGACAATCGTGTCCCTCTGTTCCAGACAATCGTGTCTCTCTGTTCCAGACAATCGTGTCTCTCTGTTCCAGACAATTGTGTCTCTCTGTTCCCGACCAAAATGTCTACACTGATGACACAACTGTCTGTGTGGATTGTGTAATTATTGTGTGCGTCCGTCCCTCTGCGGGTGTTGTGTTATGTGTGTGTGTGTCTAATTTTTATGTCCTTCTTTGCCTCTCATTTCCTTTTTTTCTTTTTATCTTTCCTTTTCCTTCGCACATGCGCACAAAACGTTACCTCTTTTCTTTCTTACTGTTAACGTGTGTAGATTTATGATATTATTATTGAACACGACAAAAGAGAAAATAAACTAATTCGAATGTGCGTCAAGCGCAGTCTGTTCCTTTTTTCTTTATTTTTCCCCTTCTCTCCCCTACGACACATCAACCTTCCCATGTCTAACTTTTAAGTCTATCTCTTATTTTCATGAAACTATTTTTTCTTTTCTTTTATACTTTTGATGTTTACAACAGTTAACAAAATCATGTTCTTTCTATTTTTCGTTTCTTTCTTTTTATTTTACTTTTCACTTTGTTTCACATTCACCGTCTACTTTCCTTCCTAAATTTGTGTACATTTGTATCGTCTTTTTTCTCTTTTTCTTCCTCTAAATACAATGTTTTTATTATTTTTAATGTTTTGTTATTTCTTTTCTTTCTCTTCGTTTCACTTAACAGTCTATTCGTAACAATGATACGTTAAACACAATTTTTAAATTAACTTATTAATGCGTTGTTCTTCTCTGTCTGCCCCTCTCTCTCGGGCGACGTCCTGTGGAATTTCTTCCTTCTTTACTTTTATTTATCTTCCTCCCACAAGGTAAGATGTGGCACAAGGTCGGGAAAGTGGGGAAAAACCAGCGCTCGTGAATTTGAGCACTCTGGCCATTTAAAAATTGCCTGGGCAGCCCCGTCAGCATTCCCTGGTAGGGGCGCCTCAGACGATTAGCAATAAACTAATACCTTCTCAAAGGGAGAGAAGGCAAAGCCTGGGATGGGGCACCTCATAGAACTGCACAGGACGGACAACCGATAGACCGGCATAAATCAAGACCCGAAGGCCCAGATAATTCCTTCTTTCCTATTCTCGTCCTTATCTCTAAATTCTACCAGTATTTCTCTGTTGTCCATTCTGCTTCCAATCTTCGTTTGGACCCCGCTGTCTCTATTCGTTGGACTTGTACGTTGATCTTGTAGAACTTTTGTTCAACGCTTCTTACAGAGGAAAGATATAATCACAGCAACCAAATCGGATATGTTGAATATTCGAATAGGAGATGTTACATTTCTGCTATCCTTAGCGGTTTGGTACCCGGATTTCGTCTTGTTGTTCTGAGTGACGGGTTCTGAACGATAACACTAGACGCTGGTCTAGTTTTAAGAAGTTGTATTCGAACATAAAACAGATGACACATTGTTGGGTTCCCCTGCCCGGCTGAGAGAGAAAAAAAGAGAGAGACCACTACGAAGTAAATATATTTATACCATCTGCACCACTGCTACCCTATCCACGATACTCGCCTACTGGCACGAATCGACCCTTCTAAGAACCGCCTCGGTCGAGAGTCAGGAACAAGAGGTAGAAACAACCTCTAACCGGCGTGACGTCACTTCCGATCTTCCTGCTACTCCTACCACCTTTCAGGCATGCTTTTTCTACTGTCTGGCACCCTTTACTATCTAACATATTAAGGAAAAAAATGTTAAACATTACATAATTCACTGATTGATTATACAATGTTTTTATCTTCAACATTTTTCTAATTAGCTATTATCTGCTAAAATAAAAAGATACGAATGTTCCCTAAGTATCACGAGCATTTACTGGTCTTCATCAAATCATCTTGAGGTAGCAAAAAATATGAACAAAACGCTGTTTGAGAAAGTTGATGATTAAAAAGAGAAACAGCCGAGAACGTCGTATAAGGAGTCGTTCGTCGTCAAAGGAACAACAAGCATGTGTTGGTCCAGAAAATCATGTACCATTTACATTCCGGACACCAGAATGAGCGTCACAGGATAAATTGTATTTACGTAAAACATTTGAAAATATGGTTACTCGTTTCATACGAAATGTTATTTATAGTGCGTTGCTATTTTTTATAAAGATATTTTAAAGTAGTTTTAATTTCCTTTAAATAGTTTCAATATTTTCGGGTTGTAAATTAAAATTTGTCTTAAATACTACGTCGTTTCAGCTAAATTTTCTTTAATCTCCAGTCTTCCTTTTTATTTGCGTTTGTCATCGGAGAAGAATTGAATAATAATTGCAGGTACTCGTGATACTTATAGAGCCTTCATTTCTTTTTTAGTTTGACACAAATAAAATATTGTTTAAAACGTATATGAATAATGAATTATGATCAATCAGAAGTTTTATATTATGTTTAACAGTATTTACTAAAATGAAAGAATTATGCCTTAATACACGTAATATATATATATATATATATATATATAATGCACGCAATATATATATATATATATATATATATATATATATATATATATATAAAGTCAGTTTATATTATATTCCAATAACCATGTTTTTTTTTTATTATTTTTATTTTTATTTTTTCACATTTCCAAAAAATATAAAATTTCTGTGAGATATATTTTTAACGGTCCGTTTAATTTGTCTTGTGCCAAACAACATTTGCTTGTCAATATCGTCTCTGCAACACTACAAAATCATCAGAAAAAAATCACAAAGAGTAAACAGTTATTGGATTAAAGTGTCTTGAAAACACCTACATTATACAGCAGTTTCATTTTTAGGGTGGAAACAGGCAGAAATTTGCTCTGTTATCAATAATTGACAAGCATTGAGCTGAATCTTCAAAGGAGACTACAAAGTAAAAGGAACTGATGTTATATGGTAACACATATATTGTCATTAACAATTGTATATATATATATATATATATATATATATATATATATATATATATATAAGCATAAAATTGTTTTCAAAGCGAAGCCTTAACTTTATACTTTATAATAAGGGAGTATGCATAAAAGGTTCGCTTAATAAATCTGCGATACCGTGTATTTGTTGATGTGTTATTATAAATAGTAGTTGTAGCAGTAGTATTTTGATGTATATTATTATGTTTAACAAGCGCTTCTTTGTAAAAGCAACATTACACAAACATGAAAACATATGAATATTTTCTATTAACATATGTCTTGTAAAGAAAAACACAATGATAAACAAGCTATTTTCTTCTCATCATTTTTTTTGTTCTCAAAAAGGAAACCGCGTTCTTTAATCGATTGAAAGGGTATACTATCCTTCCGAAATTATATTTTGCTTAAGCAGTCTTCGACTAATACATTAGTATTGATGAATCAAAACTCATTCGAAAACGATACTGTAACTAGACCATCCGTGACCCGTTTAGCCAGTAGTTGTATATATATATATATATATATATATATATATATATATATATATATATAGACATACATATATATATATATATGATAAGATATATTAGTATTTACCTTTGACAATGGTAGATAATCATACTAATTAAATATTTACAAAGTAAAATGAAATTCATACAATTAATAATAAATTGTGGTGTCATCATAGACCCTTTCTTTTTTATCTCTATCTATTATTTTTTATCTCTGTTATATTTTTCTCATTATTATGTTACAATAGGTCGTATCTATCTTTCCATGTTCATCTTCTTCCGTATCTCTCGTCTTATCCAGCAATGTCATAATAAAGATTCTCTCTCCTCCTATGCCCTCCCATATCTCTCGTCTCCTCTCGTTCTATCTTCTATTTCCCATCTTTTAATCAGTTAAGCGATTTGTGCCTTCCACTTATCATCCGTAATTTATTCACGTAATTCGCCTTTTCTCCCACCATCTAAAACATTCATGTACATATAAAAAGTGTCCAAGATTACAAAGGCTTTTAACATTTTGTAATGTATAAATAATTATCAGTCGATGACATGTATACTCACATTGGATTATTGGTTGTTTTGAAACTTTCAATATACTTTCTCAGACACTAGAGTAA
>OY744519.1:95479395-95481895 GCA_963556195.1 Sepiola atlantica
ATTCCCGCATTTGATGAAAACCATATGTATTAGAAACGATGTAATAAATGTTAACAAAATGTCGGTTTCCTTGGAGTATTTTACAGAGTTTTAAGATATTTTTAGATATTCGAATTGTGTTGGTTTGCTAGTGGATATTTTAGCTGATAGATATCTTCATAGTTTCTCTAGAAAACAGGAAACACACTAAGAAGGAGATTAAATGCTCAAAGAAAAAGCTTAGTAGGACTATGATATATCAGATTGCGGGAAAAAGAATGTCGATGCTATGTGGACGGAGCTGATGCTATATCTGCGAAAAGCGACATAATTCTATGGTTTTAATTTGCCATCAATGTCGCTGAAAGCGTACAAGAGACAAGACATGCTGAATATGGCCCCATAATTTGTAATCTAAAAGGCAATGCGCCTAATATTCTAAAACGATCTATCCCCCCTCTCTCTCTCTTTCTCTCTCTCTCACACTCTTGCTCTCTAGTGTACGCGCACTTTCCGTGTACAAGGCGATCATTATATTGGCCTACGCTATTAGCAAATGATGATGCTTTAATTCTTAACGTCGGTAGCGATGTGCGGCTAAATCAATTGACGTCCTCTGGACGTGGTGATTATGATAAACGGATGACAAACGAAATGCACGTATGTAGGAGAACAGCAAAGAAACAGATGAACGTGTCTAAGTTATGGTGTCAGAGAAATATTTAGAGTCGCCAGCGATATTAATAGAAAATACTAAAGGCGATCTGATTACGTCACAATATGGCGGCATCATCTCATGTCTCCAATTTACATAAAATTTGTTCCAGAGTATGTTATCACCAATTAAGCAACATTGTTTGAATATCAAGACAACTTAAGCGTATTCGTAAAATTTTAAACATTTTCCTAGAATCAAAATCATGTAATGGATTATGATCAAAATTAGAATAAGGATTTTAAAGAGAAGTCTTACTATAATATTAATCTGCATCAACATTGTGCAAAATTGTTCTGTTTTGTTCGGTGAATAAATGCTACCGCTAATTAACAACGAGGGCATTATATACACACACACACACACACACACATATATATATATATTTATTTATTTATATATATATATATATATAAAATAGGATCAAATATAAACCAAAGTAAAAACTTTAGTAGATGGAACCTATTGTGAAGAGGATTAGCTCAATATACGAGATAGAGCAATTGTAGAGATAGAAGAAAAAAGAGTGATAAATATGCGACGATTGTCCAAATTTATTTCAAATTTCAATTGTTCAATGCAAGGTGTATTCAGTAATAAACTAGTGTTTATTACTCTTTCCTTAAGCCAAGGCTTTTCAAAGATCGAAATCTTATCATCAGAGGAGAAATACAGATGGATAAGTTGGCTTTCGAAAAAAACAAAGTTCAAATATTTGAAAAATATGAAAATTATTATTAAAGGAATTTTTGTTTAAAAAACGCAGTGAATGAAAAGAAAGGTTCCGTGAAGAATATATACAGATTGTCCGGAAAGAGTAATAAACACTAGTTTATTACTGAATACACCTTGCATTGAACAATTGAAATTTGAAATACATTTGGACAATCGTCGCATATTTATCACTCTTTTTTCTTCTATCTCTATATATAAAATATATAAATATATATATATATATATATATATATATATATATATATATATATATATATATATATATATATACATACGCATACGTTTCACCCTTAAGCAATCGTTAGTGTAGAAATATTTATTCAAACTGGTCACATTAATATATTTATATATAATTGAGATTAGTGTATATGTGTATACATTTAATGTACACAATTCAATAGTTAATCAATAATTATGAATTTTGCAACACAACAGATAAGTATAATAGGCCGTAATTCTGGATTTATTAAGTTTGCTTTTGTTTCATGCAAAGGCAGTAAAAGGGACTGGAACGCTTCGTGAAAATTAAAATACCTCCGACATTTGTTAAATTTCAACAATAGCTATTGAAAATCTATAAAAAATATTCCGTCAATGTAAGTTATTTAGAGTATTTTAAACGGTTGTGGGTGGTTTATATGGACACAACATACCATTTTAGAATACAAATATTTCAGATTTGCATCAATTTAGATACATAATCATTAGACACTAATTCCGCAAGATTCATCGAATTTCAATTTTTTCTCAGGACGTGTCAAACAAGTAAGACTACAAGGCAGTCGGGTCCAGTTAAACAGCGCTGAACACTCACTGTATACAAGTTCCCTTGGTGTAGAAGTCTCACAACGTGCAGGTGGGACTGGTTTAACTGGGAGAGGCTATCGCTAGAACAATTGTGAACTTTTGATAGACGTCCACGCCAGTATATATATATATATATATATATATATATATATATATATATATATATATATATATATATATTTATATTTATATATATAGTAGTGAATAGTCATATCTTTATGTTGATGAGTCCCGATTATAAAAGACAAAACGTATACATACATA
>OY744519.1:95486895-95501895 GCA_963556195.1 Sepiola atlantica
ATCTCAGTCAAGCACCGACCATTAACATGTAGATACAGTAGAGAAGAGCTAGCAACATCTATTATGTGCGGTAACGGTTGCAGAGGAGAGTATAGATCATCTAGCACTAGATTGCAGTGTCGGTTTTTGTACGGCAGGAAAGAGTGCTCCAAGCTGAATATTCCCAGATATTACAGCAATACTCTATCTAATGTAGGATCAAGCTTTTATACAGGAAGAGAATTGCGTAAAAAGATAGATACTTTCTAGACTGATAGGATAATATAACTATTTTCCAGCGACACTAGCAACAAATGAAACTATTTCATTTCACGTCTGGGAAAATAGTTAGTCTTATGAGCTGATCAAAGTAGAGTCTTTTTTAAAGAGTTAGCAATTCATTTCAACTGCGATAAGTGGGGGCGTGTAGTGGTTAAAAAGAGAAGCTTTTTTAAGGCGTTGTACTACCTGCTCTGAATCGGAAGAGAGCGATTCATAAAGATCTCGGGCATCGCGATGCTGAAACAGATAGTTGTTTCGTGTGCCTAGCTATAAACAGAATAATTTTATGATACGATGTTTAAGATAATTTATGAAGACCAGGAAGAATATAGGATCAAAGATGTATCGCTGAGGTACGCCGGCATTGCTATTTTGAGCTTCGGACTTCTTCCCGTCAACAACTACTTTAATAGACCTATCGAAGAGGAAAATATCATGGTTCTGAGGATATTTCCAGATATTCCATAGGTAGCAAGTATTTGAAGCAAACCTTTGGGGCAAACCCTATCGAAAACCTTAGATATAGCAAGAGCTATCGTTCTAGAAACAAAGACGCCGTCGATGGATTGAGTTATCAACACATAAACTGTAGAACTTAGATGGGGAAATCCATATTGATAGATTGTTTCTTTCTAAGTGGTTGACGACTTCGTGAGTTATTAGAGATTCAAGCAACTTACTGATGACGCACAGGTAACATCGGTGTGTACTGTGATACAGAGGGTCGATCTCCTGTATTTTTTAATACTGTGCTAACCAGCTAATTCTTCCAAATTGATGGACACCAATTCTTTTAGAAACGATTTGTAAGTATAGTTGCTATTTCTGGTTGCAGTTCCTTTAGTCCTATGACTCGAATGTTGACGAGAAAGTTTTTGATAAGTGTTTAAATCTCCTGACCAGGTATTCATGGTATTTAAGGTCATGGGGAATTTTTCAGGTAGTTCGCCCTGATAACTTTAAATTTCCTGCGAAGTGTTTTGAGAACATTTTGGTTTTGTCCGGTGGATGGGAGATAACGTCATGTCTACTGATGAAAGTTAGAATAGAAGTCTTATATCTCTTCAGGACCCTGTTTGTTCTTATTCAAAACCTCTGTGAGCCGAGCCTTTGATTGGGCATTTTCGATTGAATTGGGTAAGCGTAGAACTCTTTAGCTTCTCTATGACTCCTTAGCAGTTATTTCAGGCTTATTTGAAAGAGGCTCTGGTTTCTGAACATCTATTTTGTTAGAAAATCATGTAAATCCTGGTTCCTCTAATCAATATTGACAGCACATTCAGGTGTGTACAATGGCTGGCTGTTTGGTTTGTGTTAGAATGTTAAAAATAGTATAAAGCACTCAATACAACTGATTACGTAATCAGATATATCGCTATAATACAAGACACGTTCTTTTTGCAAATTATCTTAAGATAGATTACATATATGAAAGATATTAAGTTGAACTAATCATACATTTACATCAGAATAATTGCTAAGCTTCGTTTTAATCTCAATTGAGACGACTGAGTGACCGGAGGTTGTTAGTGAAGACATGACAACAGTTGTGCACTGTGCAAGGCTAGTATTCAGAAAAAATATCAAGAAGACTGGAAAAATGGCATTAAAATCGGATACGCGTGCGTGCTTGTTAACAGTTTGTGTAAGTCTATATGCAAGGGAAAAGTCGTAACAGAACTTCTTTTCATCTTCGGTCTTTGAAAAGTGAACAAGTCCCTAAACATTGTGAACATTGCAGTTGCGACAGATATGAATGCTAATAGCATGATGATCAGTCAGGATCTTGTCTATTTTGTCAGAAATGTGCTCAGTCATTTTTTCAATGAGTTAATGATAGAGACCAAAGATTAAAAGCGGTGATGTGGGCAAGTGCAACATGTGAATACATATAGGGCGAATCAGGGTATTATTTATGAGTATGTCTACCATATAGATGGCCGTTCTATGATATAAGCATATATATCTAAGCATGGTCAGGATGTGAAGTCAGGACTGAATAAGCTGTGATCATAAAGTCATCTATTAAAACTGACGGGCCAATGTCAGTTTCTTACAGAAACATCAGTTCTCGTTTGATCTTCTGTAAATGGATTAAAACCTCTGAGAAGTTAGAACGTAAACACCTAATGTTTCCAAAGGATACCTTGTGGAAGGGGTCTACGTCTGAAATGGGGATCTTGAGTTAAGGTTTATGTTTTTTTTTAGTTTTCATGATGGGATTGGACGCTGTAAGGAAAATGTCAGCAGAGGTGTGAAGAGCACAACACAGATAGAGTGAGTAACAGCAAGATATTTTTTGTAAACCATTGAAGAAAGAAAAACTACAGCAGACTATTATGGCATCCAGATGCCCCACCAGTAACTAATTTATTGCCCAGACTCCATTTACCAAATGGCAATACAGCAGTCATGGTATTTTGCACTTGCTGATAGAACAGCCTCCTTGAAAGTTACTTGGAAAAGTAAGCGGATAACGTCAGTTCAGGTAAAATGTTTACCACCAGCAGCCTTATTAATAACATGGCTACAAACATCGAAAACAAGTAATTACTCAAGTCATCGCGAAATTTAGCTCCCACTGAAAAATTGTTGTCTTATGTGACAGCATATTTGATTCCCAGTTTTCAGAAATATCGTTCATATACGGTGAGAGATGAGGGACAAATAAGTGAATCGAAAGTTGCAAGGCTATCGAAAATGCATCCACGGTACATTATTTACTTTCAATTGGTTTGGACCAACCAGTATATGGTAGAAACATATTTTTAATTAAAAAATACTCTAAGTATGTACTTAGAATAAGTTTTCGTGGCTCTTTCAACTACTAAAAAATACGTTCCTTTCCTACAATTTAGGTGCGGCTTGTTTAGATATATTCCAATCCAATTTGACAAAACTTTGAAATCGTGGCAAAATTTATGTTTGGAAGAGAATTCCGAAATCAAATAGATAAAACACGAGAGAGAACATAATAATCACACATACTTTTTTTACAAATAAACTTTTAAGAGATACATAAGAAAGAGATGTTCGCTGGTTTAATTAATAGTGTTTAATATATGACACTTTGAAACAGGAGTAGATAATTTACGTTAGTGTAGTTTTGCTTTACTTTTTATCTTTCCAAATGACATTTACTTCATTTGCTAACCAATGAATGGGTGTCCTCTGTTAGTTAGTTCGAGCATAGTAGAATCAAAAGCAGCGTGTTGCTATAATTTTTAAGCAATTTAGAAGTAATAGTGACTAAACTTTGTAGTTGTAGGCACAGTTCAAGATCTTTCTAGCTATACATACTCTTATAATTTGTCTTATTCACTAGAGGCGATAGATGTTGCGCTTAATAGAAATAGCGTTTAAGTATTTCCCTATTTCTACACTTAAACGATTTATTGTATGAATTCATTGCTTATTTTAATACTAGGTAAATTATGTTTCATTCACATTACATGCTAAAAACGTGGATTACTTGTAAGTTTATAAGTAGCCTACTTTATCTATGATAAATGGATCACTCACGCCATTTTGAATCTGCCTCACTATATATATATATATATATATATATATATATATATATATATATATATATATCTTACATCTTCCAATATCATCGACGCTTCCAATACCATACAACTACTTACAATACTTTCAGACTATATCTCATACAATAATATTTTCCTATACCATCCAACCAAAACTCATTCTCATCAAATATGGCTGACTCATTCTCATACCATCCAATCCGGACTCATCCCCATACCATCCGACTCCTTCCCATACAACCTAACTCTGATTCTTTCCCATACCATCCGACTGAGACTTTTTCCCATAGCATCAAACGCGAACTCCTTCCAATACAATCTTACTCAGACTGCTTCCACTGCATTCGGCTCGGACTCTTTCCCATACCATTCGATTCCTTCCCATACATTGCGACTCTTTCCCATACATTCTGACTCTTTCCCATGCCCTTCAACTCTTTTATATCCGACTCCGATATATTCCTATACAATCGAATCCGACTCCTCTTTATTCCATCCAACTGTATATCCTTCTCATACCATGCTACTCCACCTCGTATCAATACCGTCGGACACATTCCCATACCATCTGACTCCGTAAGATACCATCCGACGCATTCTCATACAATCCGACTCTGACCCCTTTTTATACTAACTACTCTGATTCCTTCTCATACAATCCGACTATGCCCCCTCCCCACATCAACAGACTTTTACTCATCTCATTCTAGCTGATTCAGATTACTCCTCATACCATAAAATTCGGACTCGTTTCCATACCATCCAACTTGTTATTATACCAACCGACTCACCACCATACCATTCGACTACATGCCATACTATCCGACTCATTCTCATACAATCCTACTCTGACTCCTTCACATACAATCTGACTACGATTCCTTCCGATATCATCCGACTTTGAATAATTCCATACCAGCTGATTTAGACTCTTCCTAATACAATCTGGCGAGGACTCCTTGCCATGCCATGCGACTCGAACTATTTTCCATACCATGCAACTCGGAATACTTCCCATGATATCCGACTTTGATTCCGTGCTGAACTCAAGGCTCTGACTCATACCCGAACCTCAGGCTCTGTCACCTTCCCGAAACTCATGGTCTGACTCCTCTCAAAACATTAAGCATTTACTGTTACTTAAACATCAAACCCTGACTCTTTCCAGAACATCAATTTTTATCCTGGAGGATGCTAGATTTTTACACACCTGCTCAGTCTAAGATATTCAAATTTTTTTGATTAAACACTCGCTCTATCTAGGATAATAAGCACTTTACAAATTAAGAAGGCCTACAGAGCACAATTAAAACCAAGTTTCCCTACCCCCTTAATGTTTGTAAATAAATTCCCATTTTTGTAAATGAGGAAAGAATAAAACAAAAATGAGCATGCCTCCTGAGCATCACTGAAACATTCAAATAAAATTACGGAGGCTTAGAGAGCAATAGTAAAACGAAAACCCCCGTAATGTTTGAAGAGTAATTCTTTTTTTTTTCTGTAAATGAGGAAAGAAAAAAAACGAAAATAAGTATTCTTCCGGAGAACTACTGAAACAATCAAATAAAATTAATGAGGCACACAGAGCACTAATAAATTCAAGTCACCCCATTATATTTGTAGATAAATCCCCTTTTTTGTAAGTGATGAAAGAAATTTTAAAATATAAGTATGCCTCCTGAGCACAACTAAATACACCATGTTTCTTCGAAGGGAAATGATGACATTCACAGTAGTTTAGAAACAATAAAATATTGTCTACGGTTGTTTGATTTTGTTCGTCCTCTCTTTTCCCATACCGGTGTACTGCATTGCTATCAGCTTTCATAAATACGCATATACTTATTTACCAGCAATGCTCTACGCAAGTTACTATTAACTTATATATTTTGCGCTTCTTGACCGTCTGAAATTCTTACTTTTCTACACTGATGTGAGCAATGAGCTTGAAACGCAAGCGTCTGTAGGTTATATATATATATATATATATATATATATATATATATATATATATAACCGAGGGGTTAACGTAAATCAGTGGCGATTGGTGATCAGAGTTCGCGCCCGCCGACAGTTGAGAATTAACTTCCTGCACTGAAGATTGCGTTAGCATGAAACATCGATGTCTGTAGGTAATAAATAATTAATATTTATTTATAAATATGATTATAATCCCCAATTAACTATAGGCCGAGCACTCTGATTGAGTTTAATAACAAGCAGTACAAATAGCTTCATGCAAAATCGAAACACAGTTTGTCGATCACTTTAACTGCTTGTGTAAAATTAACCGCCGACTCGCTATTTACAAAGTTAAATATCTCTTTAATTATTAGGTAATGGCCGAGGGGTTAACGGTCTTGACTGCAAATCAGTGGCGATTTGTGATCGGAGTTCGCGCCCGCCGACCGTTGAGAATTAACTTCCTGCACTGAAGAGTGCATTAGCATGATACATCGATGTCTGTAGGTAATAAATAATTAATATATATATATATATATATATATATATATATATATATATATATATATATATATATAGTCTTATGAATTCCTACGGTGATGACACGCAGATTGCAATAAATATATTTTCAGAACTTAGTGTATATATATATATATATATATATATATATATATATGAAGATAGATAGATATATAGTAATCCACAGACATTTTAAATATATAAAGCGAAAAAGAGGAAATGAAAGAGAAATTACATAACTTTGTTTAATGAATTTCGCTGAGACTTTTAAGAAAAGTATTCAATATTTTAGATTATTTTTTCGTTAACGTTGGAAATGATTAAAATTGTTTAGCTCGATAGGAGTATTTTAGTTCAAATACTTACAGCCTTGTGTATTGCAATACGGTTGTGACTGTAATTGGATAAAATGAAGTAAAAAATACCGTTTTGACGACTTGGAAGTTTCAATGTTTCCTTCCTTATACGAAAGTTACCTATCTTATTTTATTGGACTTATTCTTACGTGGCACGAAATTAAATTACATAAATATAAGAAAACGCCGTTTTTTACAGAAAAAGGGATCTCAAGATTTACATTTAAAACATTGGATGTTAACTAAGGTGAAATCAGATTTATTAGAACAGAATTGCTAACACGGCGCAACTCTTTAATTTTAAGAAACTAAAAAAATTACGCAAACGTTGTGCTTATTGTGTACAAATTTCCGCACCAGATAATGAAGTAATCACAAGTAGTGAAATAATCCTTATTTATATTATGTGAGGTACTTGTATATTTTCAGATACGCACATGTACAGGATTCACTTCAAACTACAGAACCGATAATTATGAATGTTGGAAAACAGCTGCTATGCGTAAGTGGTCGTAACGTAGACTATATTGGGTTTAATTCAGTTTCATACAAAAGGGGGTAAAAAGGGGGTAGAGAACTTTCGTAAAAATGCAATTAACTCCGTTATTTGTGAAATGTATATCATAGGTGTTAAGCATTTATAATAAATATGACTCAAATATCAATTACTGACGTGTATTTCAAAAGGTTAGGGTTACGAATCATAATATAAGCACCGCAGCCTATTTGAAAAATCAAATGTGTCTGATTAACTATGATTTATAGTTATAAAACATCAATTAAGCAAGATTTCCTTACGTGGAATTTTGTCTTAAGACCCCATAAGCGTAAGCCTTACATTTTGAAGAGTTTCTAAAATCGAAATCATTTAATGGATTAGCTTAAAATAGGAATAATTATTCTATGATTAATTTTAAGTAAGATCATATTTTAGTAATGATGTTCGTAAGGTAAAATGCAATTACTGCACATCTGTTATATTTGGAGAATTAATCTTATACATTCTATGACGGTTATTGTTCTAGTAGTGTATATGATTAAATCACTTCTCACCACAGTTTGCAAAATCTTCAGTTCGCAATATCAAAATGTATCGTTTCTGTTTGAACGTTTTGTATTTCAGAATTGTAAAAAGTGTCACACGACATATAGTGGGATAAAACGATGAAATGAATACCATGGTCGTACTAAGATGTCTTAATTTTGACTCAGACTCAAGAATGTATTTTCTACTCAAATATATTTAAAGTATATATCACTAAATATTAGACAATTTAAGCCTCTTTCACTTTCCCGTTTTTCTACCTAACATTGCTGGTCAATATTGTAAACATAATCCTAATTCTTAATCTGCTAACACTGACATTTTTTTAAAATACTTCAAAATTTACGTTCTCCATTCCTTCTCATGAATTATAATATATAGTGTATGTCTGGAAAAGAAACGGGAATGGGGGTGATGTGTGATTGATGAAAGAAAGAGTGATGACAGATTGTGTTATAAACTAACATATCTTAACTTTCAGTAACTATTGCATATTTTGAGTGTTCAGATATGGACAATGCATGATCAATATATGTTACATAATAAGGGGCGGGTTTTAGTGGAAAATTTTAAAAGTTAGAGGTGACACCAGACGAGTTAAACGATACCACGTAGTTTCCAATGTAGACAGCGAGCACAATGTAGCTGGACGGGCTATACGTATTTTTTGTCTATGTCTCTCTTACACGCATGCAAAGTGTCTATCTGATGTTCTACTGTGACTCTATTTTTAAATAAACCTTTTATATAAACAACCGGGGTCGGAGTGAGTTTGTAAGTAAACGAAAACAATCTGAGCTAACAAAGACTTCACAGGTTATAATGGCTTATACACACATAAGTAGGCTATACTATAACACCGATTATTTAATAAAACACTATTGCCATACTAGAATTCCTTCTTATTGACTTATCTTGCACTGGATAACTATTTATTTTCCTACTGCTCAAGCGCGCTTCATGTTAAGGCTGTGAAAATGGTCATAATGACGTATTTGAGGGAAATCTTGGAGTATTTCTTCCAGCATTGTATAGAAATGTGGCAGAGAATAATCTGGAATTGCAATATATTAGATCGTTCATAAATCACTAATCCCTCCCTCTTGAAAGTAGTGCAATAAATATCTATAACGTAATAGATCCCGCGCTGTCTGCAAAACACCAGCCCCTGTCTCATCGCCTAATATGTCATCCCTGTGCTTATTTGATTAGTACTTCCACGGAATGTACTCCGTTTTTCCTTTGAAATTCCCTCCCTGCCTTCTGTGTACTCGGCTGTATTATTCAGAAATGCAAATGTAATGTGAACAAACATATTTCCACCAAACTCCCCACTTGTCGCCTATAAATCTGAACCCTCATCACAATAGCTATTTACATCCCGATAGCAAGATGTCTTGTTAGAGGTTTATACAAATGTAAAAACGGATGCAATCAATTGTTTGCAATAGAAACACATCATCTGTGACCATTTATGTTTTATTGAGACTGTCTCCAGCCTTTTAATGCTCCTACACTATGTACGTTATATAATGTTTATTGCATGGGAGATTATTTTACTTATTGTTTAATTGTGGTCTGGTGTTGTATAATATTCGAACTGCCGATAAATTAGCTGCCTCCATTCTATATATAATGATATTCTCAACTAGAGTTTATAATTATTTGTTCTCATAATGTATCAATTATATAGTTGTCTACTTAGGACGGCACTGTCTTTGAACATATGCGCTGCTTCTTTCAGAAGTCTTAATCTCCAGCGTTTTCCTTTGTAGATTAAATATACTAGCAAATATATGCTCCTTCCGGTCGCATAGTTTTGCTAGTTGTTTATTTAATTGCTCAGTAATATGTATTTTTTTACAATTACTACCATCAACGAATACTACCACGTAACACAACTGTTCGTACTAATACTGTAACATTACACACTAATTATAAACAATACAACTATTCGTACTATTATGACTACATAACCAACAACTACTCCCACGATAATCGACAATTCGTACTGCTATAATACCAGCAACAGCAACTACCAGCCACGTGTTTACTATTCGTACTGATATTACGAACACCACTATCGCCACGACTACTACTTGATTCAATAAATTTGTGCTTTAACACATAAAAGGATTATAAAAAAAAAACCAAAATATTTTAATAAAAGAATCAAAGAAAATATATTATTCTTGAGCGACTCGTACGATAAATCTCAGAGAATGTGTTGTTTACATGTTATTAATAAAATGACGCGCCCCTGTCTTGTGTCAATCTGTTTCTTTTCTTTCTCTTTCTTTCTATTTTTTTGTCTCTCTCTCTCTTTTATCTTGCTGTTTTCTCTTTCTTTTTTCTGTTTTTCTTTCTCTCTATCTCTTGTTATTGAAATATAACTTTTTGTGCATTCGAATTATCTGTGAACATGGCATCAAAGGTTGGAATGGCTGCCGGCTGTTCTATCATATTTCATTACACTCTAATTAAATTACGTAACTGAATTATATAGATTTAAAAAAAACAATGGTTTTATTATTTCTACTATTAACAATAAAACTATTCTACCATTATTACTACATCAACAACAATTACTACCACGATAATCGACTATTCGTACTGCTATAATATCATCAACAACAACTACCAGCAACGTGTTGACTATTCGTACTGATATTACTACTAGCACCATCTCCTCGACTACCACTACTACTAAAACTTGATTCAATAAAGTTGCGCCTTAAAACATAATTTCTAATAGATTAAAAAAAACGAAGACGCTGTAATAAAAAAATCAAAATAAATATCTTATTTTTGAGCGACTCGTATGATTAATCTCAGGGAATATGTTGTTTACATGTTATTAATCAAATAAAGCGTCCCTGTCTTGTGTCTATCTGTGTCTTTCTCTCTTTTCTCTCTCTATTTTTCTTTCTCTTTCTTTCTCTCTTTTTCTCTCGCTCTTTCTTGAAATAAATTTTTCTGTTCGTTGGAATAGTAAGGGGGCGGATCACCAAATGTTGGAAGGGTCGCCAGCTGTGCTATGATATTCCATTACAATCTTATTTAATTACGTAACTCAGTTATATAGATAAAAAACAATGTCCTTGGTTTATTCTATTTATAATTGTTATTAAGATTATTATCATCGAGAAAACTATTTCAAATACCTCTGGTAATCTAAAAAAAACAATCATGAGGGTATATTTGCGAATATTAATTTATTATAAGATTTAAAACTAATTAATTATGTAAACTTGAAATACGCGTGATTTTGGGGGAAGCTTTGGAATGTGGATATATATGAGTTGATAAGTAGATATAAAAAGACGGCGATACAAACTAATAATATAATGTCGGCTTCAGACAGACAGTCAGAAAGACAGATACATGATCTCCATTATTAATAGATACATAAATCTGCCCCTTGCTTTAAATAAAGCCGGGGCAGATTTTTATCAACGAAACAACATTTTCTTTGCAACAGTTTTTTTTAATGGACATGGTATATCTTTTCAAGGCTTCTACAGACACTGAAACACTCAATTTCACTATTTTCGTATTCTCTTCAAATTATCCTTTACCGTTTGATCCATCCTTGGAGAGGGGTAGGAGAAATTTCGCGATCAATTTCAGTTTCGAAAATAATGTTCCTTAGTGTTTAGTCGGGATGCATTTATATACTACACAGGAGAAATCTTTGGATGGTAGTCTTGTCAAAAACTGAGTTGTTTTAAATTACACGTAGGCCAGATGATATAATATGTAAGATCGAAAGATATTGCTCTTCTTTAGGATTTTCTTGACCTGGATAAGATCACCAGCCGTCTTTCTCGTAAATAGACACAAGACCATAACAGACCAACCACCAAGCCTAGCTGTTAGAATCACGCATTCATCATTCAATCTTACTTCAGGCTTTCTTATCAAATACATAAAAGCGAAAGAACTAGAAAAGAAACTGGCCATGATTTGACAGCAGAAGTTAATTCCTCTCGACAGCAACTGCGTAGTTCTCTGTGAAAAATCGACTGAGATCAGCTGGGCTCAGGGGCAGTAAGTCGAAAGCGTAGATGCGAAGAAATTCAGGTGAAAGACACAATGATGAATGTGCGTTTAAAACAGTCAATCACTACGATTACTCTGTGATGCGAAGATGTGTTTTAAGGAGAGAGCATTGGAGCTTTCATCAAAGTTCAATGACTCATAAAAAAGTAAAATATCAGGCGATGATCAAAATGCATCCTCAGTCATCTGTTTTAGGCATATATGAAAATAAATTCTAATTTCAACAATAATACAACCGAAATGTACTAAAATATGTAAAATTCACGTTGTCTTTATTTGCGTTCATACTAAGGAGTGCAGAGTAAAACACAACACTTTTATTTTAAGTGTGAAGTAAACCCAGCTCTTTATAATACCACACCCTAGATTGCGGAAAAAATGGCTCAGCCTAGAACCACTTATTATTCGGTGATCAAAGAAAGATCATATTAAGTGTATTATCAGAATAGATACAACACTTTGCTCTTACGTTGTCAATAGAAAATGATAATATTGTTTGAATTAGTGATGGTGTCCTTATCGTTAACTTTCTCTTCTACTAAGATAATATGAGATTAATCAGATGGAGGATATCGAAAGCCGATAACAATCGCGGGAGCTGGAACTTCATCAGTGCTAGTAGAATTATAGGGAAAGGTATGTCTTTACTTTTTCTGAGAAAAAAAGTCGGAAAATTTGAGAATAAACTGTAAGCAGTAATTAGGATAGCAAGTGGATTTATTGATTAAAACAAATATTTTACAGTTGTGATATATTTCGTTATAGATAAGTCTTAATTTCTGTCAAAATAAAAGCTAATACACTGTGCTACTAAAATGTTACTATTTACAACACATGAACATTACACGTGTATATCATTTTAACCTGATCTCGAAATTAATAGAAGATAGCACTTAAAACAATTGTCCTTCAAATGGAAATATGTTAATTTGTATAACTAAACACACATAAATCAAAGCTGGAATTTGGTATAAGTGTGTTTAATATGTATAACCTTTTACAGACGGAGAAGGATCTCGTTTTGACGTGAGTGTTTGTTGATTTAAGAAAGTACTTGTGCTTAACGGTAATAAAGAGATCGATGAGATTACGTGTGTATTACCATAAAGAAGAGGCTCACTGAAGAACGAGTTAACGCATACGTATTGTGAAGTAAAGCGATGAAATGAGTGTTTTACAATGTTGAAAGTGTCAGGTTTTGCATAAAACTGTAATTCTTATTCAATTTTCATACCATATACATCTCTTGATAGAAGACGAATGGTAATCGGAAATATTAAGATAACAATTTATAAAACCAGTTATAATGTACAAGCGTTTTCAACAATCTATTTCTAAATTGCAAGTGAAAAGGCAAATTGATGTTTCTTTTTAATTTCTTTACGGTCACATTAAAAAGATAAATAAATTTGTATCTAAATTAGCAAATAGTTTATGTTTATCTATCTATATGAATAAATGAGAACAATTTTGTTTCGTATTTACAGAAAAGTAATGCAAGCAAAAATTTAAGTAGAGAAATGAAGCCCGAGAAACAATTGATAGCCCGGATAGATAGAGGAGAGATTTGCTAATTGAACGCTGAAGTTCTCACTTTTGATTCAGGCGTCAACAGGAAGGTAGTGGAGTGATTTTCTCGTTAGGAATTGTTAGTGGTGCATTAATTATACAATTTAGGGTGGCTGTATGTCAAAACTGAACTCTCGAAACTATTACCATTACCCAGAAGATAATGTAATTCCCTGGTTAACTTCAAAGAATAAAGAGCCTCGTATTTCAGTAGGATAATATTCCTATGTTAGCCTCTCGCTAAGTCAGAGAAACTGACCAAGTATTTACACAGTACAAATTCACAGATAGGCCAAATCACAGCTCATACTTTACCCGTTTGAAAACATATGGTCAATAATGAAACGTCGAATTTACAAGAATGGACACGGATTTACTTGAAAATATCATTTACGATATCGGATTTTGGAATGTATATTCTCTTTAGGCGTAAATAGACTAAATAAATCAATACATTAACCACTCGTAGGTTTGTTCAAAAATGAGGACAGAAATAAAATATTTAATTCAGTAAATCACTTCCTGTGGGCTTCGATTTTCAAATTGTCTTCGTTAAAGACGTATATGTACAAAAGTGTTCTATTTACAATAATTGTGTTTATATATATATATATATATATATATATATATATATATATATATATATATAGTAAGTTATGAACATATATTTATGGCAATTAAGCTATACACGTTTAATTCCCGGGAGAATCTTCAGGCTAAAATGCCTGAAGATTCTCCCGGGGATGGAACGCGGGAGCGTCTGTGTAGCTTAATTGCTATATATATGTTTTCATAACTTACTACCAAGCTGTACTTACGTATCGAGTACTGTTGAAGTAAATACAGAAAATTGATACATAAAGAAGTATATCTCTTTATAAAATGTTGTGTGGATAGATGAAATAGTAATATATATATATATATATATATATATATATATATATATATATATATATATATATGTATGTATTACAAAATATCAGAATAACATCGGTGCCGTTTGTTTCAAATTCAAACAAAGGGGACTTATAATTGGTCTCATTTACCGGACTCTGTCTTGCCTCGGTTTAGGTTTCTTCCCTGTGTGACTTATTGACAATATTTCGATCCCCTTATTTATATTTAATTTATATTATTTTTTACTAATACGGCATTTCTACCCGTAATTTATATGCAGATATTTACGTAGGAGGCAAGTAAAAATGGTTTTCTTTACCTTTGAATTTAGGTTGAAGTCATGCTGACATCCGATCACCTTTTCTTCATAATCGGTGTTGGAGAATTCAAAATCAAGGTCTAAAACAAAAATTCTAAAAGTTAAAAAGTATCAATTAAAAATCAAAAACTGAACCCCTTAAAAAAGAAAAAAAAGAAAACAGAATTAGGACTTAATAACTTAATAATGTGTGCTAATAGCCTACGATTAATCATGAAAAAACCTGTAAAAAACGCAAAAGGTTAAAAATCAGGTTTATTATTCTGTTTAGAAATATTTTAACGATATAAGAGCCATTAGTATTCAACTACAAGATTACAAAATAATACATTTGTTAGCTTTTGAATGAGGAAATATAAATATTAATTTATTCGAAATGTATAATAAAATAAAATATATTAAGATATGATAAATACAAGTAATTAATAAAAATAATTGAAAGTAATTAAATATAATTACATATAC